>CAHIKZ030003813.1:2512500-2590000 GCA_903632075.3 Acanthosepion pharaonis
TCTATGATAAGATTTTAGCCACCTTTGTTTACAGAAATTTTGGCTTGTGTAATAACGTCTCTTCTTTTTTTTTTCGGAAAATACCGTGTTAGTAGCAAGCTACTCTCATTTATGAATCATAGTTGACTTATATTTTGCAATGAAAGTTCGTGGAAGTAAGAAAATGAGTGAATTTCAACAAGGGCAAATAATAGGATGGCATCAGTGTGACAAGTCAAATAGAGAAATTACTAGGTCTTACCAGATTTAATCAACAAAAGGTTAATAATACTGTCAAGACATTTAATGAAGAAGGCCATTGTCACGAAGACAAGCATCATCTCTGAGCGAACAAAAAGGGCGCTGAAGAGGGAATTATCAGAAACCGTCGTCAGAGCGTCAAAGATGTCACCAACAGCATGGAAATGTTGCCGTAAGCGGTGAGAAAGACTCTGAGAGAGTTAGGCTATCAAAGAAGAGTCGCAAGGAAGAAGCGCTTGATTTCAGAGGTTAACAGGAACAGGCGTATGTATTGGGCGAGAGAATTCGAGAGGAAAGATGAATTTTGGCAGTTTGTAATTTGTTCAGATGAAAGTAAATTTTGCCTATATTTGAATCCAAGACAAGTTTATGTTTGGAGAAATCAGAACGAGACTTGGAACGCTGAATGTCTGTAGGCGGCCGTGAAACATGGAGGGATTGGAGTAATGGTGCGGAGTGCTGTCTGGTTCGGAGGGAAATCTGAGCTGATTCTTGTTGACGAGCGGTTGAATGTTTCAAAACACTGTCAAATATTAGAGAAAAGACTACTCGCACTATTTGAAATTAATCAGATTGACAAGAATGTTTACCTTTTTCAACAGGTGGGGCGGCGTGTCATACGAGAAAAGTAGCAAAGGACTTGAAGGAATCACAAGGTATCAAGTCATCGACATGGGAAACCCAAATAACGGATGCGAATCTGATAGAGCACGTTTGGGAGCACCTTGGCCGAAAACTTCGAGAGCGTACAACCAAAATCGCGTTAGTGGCAACCCTTAAAGAAACATTGCCAAACGAGTGGCGAAATATGGAGCAGGCGATTGTAGATGACTTGATTAAATCCATCAAATAACGAATACAAACACTGAAACTAGCAAATGGAAGACCTACTCCATACTAGTTTCAAATAATGTTTATTTAAGTAGAGTTGGGAATATGTAATCAAATTTTGAAATTGGATGTAGTTTATTTCTCCTGGCTAAAACCTTTTCTTAAGCCATTGTAGTTTGTTGTACATTAACTAGTAAAATATGCGATATATTTTGAATAGAAGTGTCTATTTCAAGCAATTTTGATTATTTACGCAGTTATCAAATAAGTTGCAACGCTTCAGGAAATAGCAGTCAAAACTTTAAACATTTTCTGTTCATTTCGATCAATATGTTTGCGACGTTTAATAAAAGCTGGCATTGTGGTGGGAAGCAAATAGTTACTTGACTGTTTCGCCTTTGAGATAAACGAGTTTTATCAGCATGAATATTCTTAGTTCGGATGTGGAGTAACTCATGGTTTCGATTCAGCAAAAGCGACAAAAAGTACTACTTATAGCTTATCTAGCGTTTCTATAGAAGTTAATTAAGATAACCGAATCCGCTTTATTACCTATGTTTAGGTTTCTTTCTCTATTCTGTACATGACATCACCATCATCAAACAACATCAATGAATCAAACGATCAGTCCCATAAACGAACGTGGTCGTCGGATCGATGGACAATTGGGCACCTACCCAGTTCTCCACATATTTGTGTTGTTATTCATTCATGCGTAGCATGTCTTGAGCAAGAAGACCTGCCAGAGACAATTTCTCTCTTGGTCAAACCACTGTTAATACCCTGCAATCTGAATGCTCTTCTTGGTCATGGATATGTCACCGTTGTTTCCATTGCAGTAATCTTTCACCCTAGTTGCTGATCAGTCCTGGAAGTCCTTCACACAGCAATGCCGAGTCTGTTTTTTGGCCGCTGACTCTAAAAAAATTGTTTTTATTCCTTTTACGTTTCCAGTCCCTTACTTCACCAGAAACCCCGGTGGGGTGACCATTTACTGAGAATGTAGCAGGATATAAAATGATATAAATATACATGAACTAAAATAAATTAACGTTCTCCAGTATCAAACAATATTGCGTTCTAATTATACATTCTAATGGGCCATGATGATAGAATATCAAAATGCTTGAGGTATTACGGGATCTCTGTTTCGATAGTTACCGGAAGCCATTTTGTACAAAAGATGTCTACTTCATGTCGGAAATATCCAGGGAGTCATTTTGGGTCTATAATTGGTTGGTTGATTTTGTTTAGCTGCATGGTAACCTCAGTATATTTCGAACACAAATTTATGAATTTAACTAAATATAATTTTAACGTAATTGTATACCTTCAACTTCAGTTAAGATATTGTTGGTAATTTTACTATATAATTGTACTGTTGGTAATTTTACTATAAATAGGTATGGTTGGTAATTTTACTAATAATAGGTATGGTAGGTAATATTATTATAAATAGGTTTGGTTCATAATGTTTTTATATATAAAAATATATTGCCAGTAATTTTATTAAAAAAATTATTTTTATACTTCCATAGTGTTTTGTTTTTGTTTGAGGGTTTATTAATTGCCCATAGCTGGGACCCTAACAGAAGTTACAACCCATGATTAGAGTGGTCCTGAAACAACAGTAATTAAAAGGTAGTTACACACTCCAATCTCCCGGTCAGACGCCTTGCTGCCGGATGTAGTGTATCGTCATACCCAGGACTGTTTGGGTATATAGATATAACTTCGAACGAAAAATGTTCTTTTTATATCTCTCCATCACTACTGGAATAAACATATGACACAGCATGCGTACCCAATCCCTGACACTCCCCCCCACATATTCGGATGTCATTCAAATATTAAGCAGACTATCACCAATCTGCTTTGACCTCCCTCAGTGTCCACTTATATATTTTTTCTGGGTCAGCAGGAAACAACAATTTTTAGAAATATATGAACAAGAAAATATTTCACCCTTGTTTGTGGCCAGAATCGCAGTTCGGGTTCAAATCTAACTTGTATCGTGTGGGTGGCTTTATCATTTTCACTACAGTTTGGTTCAAATATTTAAGGCCAGTTATAAGTCCTTCATCACTTCTAATTAACATCTTACTTGCACAGATATAGATTTTGGCCACATTCATGGAAAATATAGCTAAAAGCATTATTTTTTTTAAACATTCGCGTTAAAGAGGCGGCTTCACACGACAAAAAGAGAATCCCAGTATTTTTATTGTAATATCGATAAAAAAATAGATCTGGATTAATGTTAGTCTGACTAAAATCAAAATGTGATTAGTCAAAGAAGATTTAAAGAAACCACTATTAATATGCATAATATTACTCATCTCTACTAATAGCAAAGAAAATATTTTATCTTTGCCAATGTTAAAAATAAAATCGCTGACATTGATATCGTTACGGTATTGAAGCGAAGTTAGTACTTACAAAGCATGTTTTTTTGCAGTCACTTTAATATGGCATCATGTACCACTCATAATTGTTTCCTTAACATAACAAAAAAGTTTCTCAACTTACTCGAGTTTACTATTGGGTTGGTGCATAATTACCAGGCGTTTTTTAAACAATATTTATTATGAAAAAAGAAACAAAGATTCAACATCTTTTGCTAT
This sequence comes from Acanthosepion pharaonis, assembly GCA_903632075.3. Classification (NCBI taxonomy): domain Eukaryota; kingdom Metazoa; phylum Mollusca; class Cephalopoda; order Sepiida; family Sepiidae; genus Acanthosepion; species Acanthosepion pharaonis. The sequence continues at coordinate 2,516,196 of CAHIKZ030003813.1, forward strand.
TCCAATGTGCCTTCAGATTTCAGTGACACATTTTTCCTCCTCTGTTAAAAGACTTCCCAGATATTTAAATCTCTGTACATGCTTGATTTTGACATCTCTAATTTGTAGCTTGCATCAAAATACATCAAAATATATGCTACTCTGCTTTTACAACTGAATACAACTGAATCATCCTCAAATTTGGCGCACAAACAAGTTTGTGTGGATATGATTACTAGAGGGGTGATAGGTGTGTTTTATACTTTTTAAAAGTTAGATTCTGGAATTCAGTTTAGTTGGTTGGTTGATTTTGTTTAGCCATTATGGGTTATGTAATGCCGAAATCTCAATAATTTTTATTTTATTGCTTCAACTAAATATATTTTGAATGCAAACTAGAGATAAAATTTATTGCTTGTCATTTTGCTTTAAAAATGTATTGTTTGTCATTTTATTAGGCATTGTTTGTAATTATTTTACATAAACATATATTGCTGGCATTGTTACTGTCAAAATGTATTTTTTTTTAGTTTAAATTTTTGTTTTTTGTTCTTTTGCTAGCGGGGACCTTTTCTGTAAGCTGGGCCTTTAACAGTTACCACCCCGGATGAGGGTGAAGATAGGAACAACAGCAATTATGAGGTCATTGCAAGCTCCTCAAAACTCCCAGTCTCCCATTCGGAGATCTTGCTGCCGGATTTTATCATACCCAGGACTAAGATACGAAGGTGAATAAGTCTCTTATTAACTGATATGAAATATCTCCTGCGCTAAAATTGAATGAAGACAACTTCCTGTTTGGATAGAAAACAGGTTTAGTTTCGAAATTATCAGAATGTTATCTCAGGCGGAAACAGGAACACGAGAAGGTCGGGTGTACAGAAGCCGAACGTTGTGACCATAACAAAAATAATGAGGATACTGACCTTAATGAAAAGACATTATCCTCATCATCATCACCGTCAAGACCGGTTGAGTACCTGACCTGGCAAATATCGCTAGGTTACGTGACATCAGCATCACGCTTATAGTAGTAAACTGACTGAAAATGTATATAATAATGATATGACGTCATCATATAACGTCCGGTAACAATTGTCAAAGATAAGTAAAATGTCTGGCGATGCCAAATACGAAGATGATGCCGCAAATTAAACTATTTTCATTAAAGGCGATTCACTTGATCAGGCTGCACTAGGTATATTCTTCCAGATTTTAACATCATCATCTCTGACATCCGTCTAGAAGAGGTGGATCATATTCTTTATCATGGAAATATCCTCTCAACGCAGTGCAACTCCGAGAAGAATAGAGAAAACTACCCATGTTGCATTTGGAAAGTTTTACCCACTTGTCAGTGAAAAAAAAAGCATAAAAAAAGGGTTACAGCCACTTCATGTTGAAACACTGGTTCTCGTCCGATTACCGAAGGGTTGACCTACAACTAACCAGTTATGAGTCAACCCGTGGTATGGAATCAGTCGACGATTGTGCAAAGCAAATTTTGCGACTAATGACCGGATAGAAGCCCTTTAGCTTTGGTTGGCAATCTAATTAGAGATAGTGTGTCGAAAAAGATCCCATTCTCTCAGGAACCTGGCCACTCGACGTGATGCAGCAACACGAGAAGCGCAAAATGAATTCTTTAAAAAAGGAAACAGAAAAAGGATGTGTTTACATAATAATCCGAAGCAGGTGAAACTAAAGCAGCATTTTATTGATAGATACCTACTGAACATCTTAGAATTTACTAAGTCATAAAATTAGTTGAGGTAAGAGTTGTGCTGAACCTGTGTTGAATTAAGAAAAGATTATTGCAATGTTACCTTCCGTTGTGTGGTTAACGACTTCGTCTATTATCTTGCATTACTTATAGGTACCTATACCATTCCAATGCTACTGATGTCTATGCAAAATTCATATTTCTGCTGCCTACTATTCCTACGGTTGTTTGTGAATAAAGAACATTCACGGTTCACACTTCTTTGACACGTCAACATCAACAGATAATTTTCTCGTGTTCCACCAATCTCCAGACACAACGAACAGATTTTGGTGTCAGTTTGCACAGTCGACTTCATTGCTGCAATCCAACTTGTGATTTTGCACAAATTTGGTAACAGCTTTACTTCAGGCTTGTGGCTATTTTTTGGCGTTGTTGCTCTATTTGTGGAAAGTTATAACACTTTCCTTCAAATTGAAAGAGAGTGTTTTAAAATGTGGTGCCATTACTGAAGCAAACGTCTGTTGACAAGAATGTAAAACTTTGTAAGAACAATCGCATACTCTATTAATATTACACATTCTCAACACTATTTATATTAAAGCCTCTTATTAAAATAGCAATAAGTAAAATATAACTTGAAAATTCCTTTAAATTTTGATTATTTATTTCGATTAAATGAAACGTTTTGTTAGATTCAAACATAATTATAAAAATCCCTACGAACCCCACGTAATAACTAAATGTGCAAACCATCTGACATAGATCTAAAAGCTCTAAAAATAGGGAAAACAATATACACTGATTCAGCAAGAACGAACAACAAAAAATATCATAGGGAAAAAACAAAATGGACGCAAAAATGACGCATATTTAAAGATGTTAAAGAGGTACTTGATCGAAATATGTTGTATTCGTATTAATAATACCTGTAAGAATCAAGACGAAGGCAATTGTTCGAATGAGTCAAATGGAAAAGGGGGCGAGTATTAATACAATGTGGCAGTAAGTTCTCGGCTTGACCAAGAAAGTATACCTGCTAAATTCAGATTCCGTCAGATACTGAGGAGGCCAGACTCAATATTTTAATAAAAACATTATTATTTTAATTTCGATACAGATTTGTGTGAAACGTATTATTTGTAGTTTAATCAGATTATAATCTCGATTTTCTATTTATTTCTTTTAAAAATACTTTGTCATAATTCAGCAAATTAGTTGTCAGAAATTCATATTTTTAATCACAGAATTTTAATTTTACTTAGATTCAAACGAATAACAACCATCATTATGAAGGTTTCTTTCTGATCAGACGCTGCACTGTACAGTAACAAATAACATGTTTCTTATCCTAGTAATTCTTATCCGTACAGTGTTGTAATATTTTCTTGCAAAAAAAAACAAGCAAAAAAAAAGCAAATTTGTTTTATTTTTACAGTATTATAAAACAATATGCTATAAAAAGAATACAACACTTGTTATTTCAGCATTTAATCGCCTTCGAAGTCGTCCCATTCTGGAGGCACGCATTTTATCCAGAGTCGTTTCCAGTGATGGAAGCATTTCTGGAACTCCATTTTTGGGATAGAGATCAGCTTATTCATAGCAATCACTTGGATTTCATCGACGTATTGAAAACTTGTTCCTTTCAAGTAGGACTTGGATTTTGAAGGAAAGAAGTTGTAAAGGGCGAATATGCTTGTTGTCGGACCAGGGGAATGATGTATGTGGCCATAATGCTGCACAAGCCATTGTCACTGATGAAAACTCTGTGGTATATTGAGACGACCACATTGCACACATTTTCCTTTCAAGCACTGCTATAAACAATTAAAGTGAGCGAAAACGTTATAACCTATTGTGCATGCGCAACAGCGTTCAAGGTCAATCTGCGCCTAGCTGCTTCCCTCTTCGTACATTAGCTCCGTTACCATAGCAACAGTTATTTTTTTTGCTAGAATTTAGATTTCAGCTGCTCTTTTCTGAATGGAAGAATACTATTTTTTATTTTCCCTAATCTATAAACATTAAATATATTTTCTAAAATCTTGAGCCTAAACAACTAAACACACGCAACAGGAAGTGAAGAAATGTTCTTACTAAATGTTTTACCTACATGTGTGACGTCATCATGACTATTACGTAATAGAGGTGTTTAGATAATATATGTTATGTATAAAGGTAAAAGAAAATAGGAAAACTGGATTATTAGACGGCACGTTTCTTCCAATGTGGACTTTTTCAAGGCAAAAAAGATATGAATTTATTAAATTTATTGCCTTGAAAAAGTTCACATTGGACGAAACGCGTCGGTTAATAAAACAGTTTTCCTATTGTCTTTTACCTTTATACATATTGTCTTTTTCTACAGGTTAACTCTGAGAAATTTTTCATAAAGTGTTTTATCTCTAAGCTAAATTCGGACAGTGTAAAGAGCTTAAAAGCCCCACCATTCAGAAGAATCATTCGGAAGGAGCGAAGACGCATTCCAAAAGCTAATCAGAAACAAAGGGAAGATTACTGAACTGTTAGGTAATATCTGTCCTCCTATGTGGCAGTGAATGCTGGATAATTTTTTAAAAGATAAAAAAAAAAGAAGATTTGAGGCTTTACAGAAAGATGCTGTGTGTACCATGGATCGGACATATTAGCATCAACGCTGTTTTATAGAAGATGGAAACAAACAGAAAACTACATCAGGAAGTGGCAGTTGAAAGCTCTGGGGAACGTAATGACGAAGGAGGGATTGGGAAATCTGATGCAGGACAGATTGAGGCAAACAAAGACACAAAAACAGTGCATGATAGGCTTGAGTAAGGACAGGAAGATGTGGAGAGCCATGATCGCCTGTGACACAAAGGGCCACGGGGCATAAGGTAGTAGTAGTAGTAGAAGAAGAAGAAAAAAAGAAGACAGAGAGACTAGTTTGAAGAGAATTACGTTCTCAGTAAATTACTTTTGCTTTTGAAAGAATTTTATCTGTTTTAGTTTTTAAACAAAATACACAATGATTGGCCACAAAACTTAAATAGTGACATTTAAGCCCGTTTAATTCTGATATGAAATACATTTCTGCCAAACAAATTTCCGAAAAAATCTCTCAAAACAAGGGACATACTGGATAATTAATTTAAAAGTTTTGTAGTAAATTAAAAAGGGTGCTTGTAAGCCATAGTAAATTAAAAAAAAAGGTGCTTGTAAGCCATGTAAATTTAACAAATAAAATACAAACAGTTTCACACGGGTAAATCAGCATATGAAGGGATTAAATCAACTGCTTTATCTCTGCCTGGATAAGAATTATGAAACTATCAACTAAGGTAAGAATAAAAAGGTAAGAATGCATGATAAGAAGGAATGGTAAGAAACTTCTTCTAGAATTAGTTAATCATCTTTTATATACGACAGTGTATCGTTCATCGTGCATTTCAGAATTTAACTGAGAAAAGTTGGATGAGGAAAGAGTTTTTGATTCTGAACAAAACACAATGTTGCACCATCTATAAAAAAGTATTTTAATCAGGAATTTCAACTTTCATTTAGGGATGGTATTCTTACAGGTGATGAAAAGTCTATTTCGCATGACAAAAAAAATAAAGAAAATGAAAAAGGCAATAATTATTAGAAATGAGAAAACAGTAGCAAAAACCTTACTTTATGTCCAGTTGAATATGAAAGGCGTCGTCCATTAGGAGCTAATGCACTATTGAAGCACTATCACCGCTGACATTTATTGATAGCAGCACGATCGATTCAACGAAATATTACGTTAAAATTATCCACCTTTTAAACGGAAAAAGTGCAATGCAAGGGAACGCTAAACAAACAATTCCCCGAAAAATAAGATCGTTATTTGATTGTTTAATAAAGCAGATGTAACAGCAATATTGTCCAAGTCATGTAACAGCATAATTATCCATCCCCAAAAAATGTTCAATATCTAAAAAAATAAACAATAAAAACTACACAAAACTAATTGAGTATCTTTTTTCCAGGTTTTCCCAAAAGACAGCCATATTGACAACAATTGTCGTAAGAATCACTGACAAAAATCCTTTGAGTTATTCAGCTAAATAGAGAACAGGTTAAAGTCGTCTTCTGTTAGCACTACCATCTTCTCAAATGAGCAATGGCGAGACGAGAAAGATCATTCAGGCCTTCAGTAATGGAACCAACATACATACTCTGGCTTCCATCTTCAAATTCCATTCAAGAACCATCGAAAGAACGGTGAATAAGTTTAAAAACAGGGAACATTAGAGAGGAAAACTGGATGAGGAGATCACAAGGAAATGACATGTTTATCATTAATTCATCATAGCTAAGGATCGAAAACTCATGAAACTTTGAAATGAAGTTCATATATATATATATATATATATATATATATATATATATATTCCAGTGTCATTTTCCGTATTCAAGATAATCTCCGCTCTCTCAAACCTTTTAACTTTCTATCCTGGAGTAACAAGGTGTCTCAGATCTCAACTGTAGAGTAAAAAGATGGATCATTATTTCGACTTAGAGCTAAAGCGGTCAATTAGAAAAGATCCAACTCAATCCGTAAGACGTTTCGCACATGAGAACGAAATTTCAGCTATGACAGTCCAAAGAGCAAATGAAAAAAGACTTGAAAATGAAATCATACGTGAAACATCTGAGACCCTTAATTCCTGTGAACGCAATCCTAACTTTTGTGATTCTTCTCCAATCAACCCATTCGCCGCAACTCAAAATAATATATATATATATATATATATATATATATATATATATATATATATATATATATATATATATATGTGTGTGTGTGTGTGTGTGTGTTCGACAACTCATTTGAGCCCTGCAGCAATATAGTACGATATACCTAACACTTTTACATGTACTACTTTATATATATATATATATATATATATATATATATATATATATATATATATATATCAATCAGTAGAAAATTAATATGGATATTTCACCATATAGTAAATCACTGAATACCAATATAGGAAGAAGATTTCTAACATTAATAAAAAAAAAAAACACTTAGTTATTTCTGAAAAAAAAAACAAAAAAAAAAAAACAAACAAAAACGAAGAAACTTTTCAATTAAAGTGACATTAAGTTGTTAACGGTTGTGGTAAAATTAACAGAAAAATAATTGAAAATCCTAACAGAAAGTTTTTCAATAACAGTGATTATAAACAAAAAAAAAAGCTGCAACTGTAGAGTAAAAATGCTTGTCCCATGGAACGTAATTGTTTAATGCAAATATTGTCTATTTGGCTTAAACAGAGGTAGAAAAAGTAATAGTCAAGTTAAGGAAAAAAAATATACATAGGGCCTAGTGAAAATCAGTGGAAAAAAGTACAATAATCCTAAGCCGAGTTTTAAACACAATAAATGAAAAAAAAAAAAACGCTACAACACTCTCAGTGTATTATTAGAAAATGAACAAAAAAGTAGTTAAGTCCTCTAAAATTACCTGGAGTATATATATATATATATATATATATATATATATATATATATATATATATGTATTTTCTTTTCAATGATGGCGCAACTATTGCGGTAGAGGAGGAGATGCCTGCTTAAGAATCGCGTTCGCTCCATCAGGGCGGTGTTAGTGATTTTGTCTCCTCGTGTGATACTGAAGACACGTCTTGGACAGCGAAGATGAAAGAATTCAAAATAATTCTCCTGTGTGGCACAATCGTGTAAGATTCCCCTTCATACAGCAGGATACTGAGGTTACATTCTTGGTAGATATAGAGATTCGTACACTGCTAATTGTTTCACCAAATTCTCTGGACGTTTGTCAATGTCTCTCTCGTTTTCTTCATCAAATGAATTATTTTTTTTGATTGTTGCGTATTAATATTGATGCAACAAACGAGAAATTAATCGCTGACGAAAAAAAATCATGAAAGACTAGATGTTATCATTTACATTTTAAAGTATATTGCATATATGTGTGTCTGTGTGTCCAAACAACTCCTCCGTTCTCACTGGTCCGATTCCAATGATTCATAAATCATTCAAAAGCCCTAGAAAAGTTAGGCACAAGAAACGATTTTCGTTGAGCTCAGATTCAGTGTTGCCAGATTAAGCGAAGTTAAAAATATATATTGATATATTATACTAGCCATTATCGTTGCTTTCATAGTTCAAAGGGAGTAACTCTTATCTTCCTTTTGTATCCAAAATTGCAGCTAGCTTAAAATTTTAGGCTAGCTCCAGTGTAGGATTCTTGGTTTGGCCATCATCCCAATAGCGAAAGAGGAGTAAATTGGATAGGCATCAATAAACTACAGAAGAACTCAAAATTGGTCACAGCATTTAAGTATTGAATTAATATTTAAGCTTACCTTCTAAATGTTCAACGATAATTTTTCCGCTGCCACTTAATTTAAAGACGATTTGATGTACGTAGATTTTCCGTACAATTATTTTTATTTCATGGGTGACAGAACAGGGGACAATTTATATGATAAAATTAATATAGTGTAAAAATGGGGAAATAGAAATTAGTTATACATTCAACAGTTGAAGAGTTGGAGAAACATTTTAGCGAAGTAAAAACTATATTACAGAAACTATATGAATAAATGTAAAATTTTAGCTCAATTCTCCCAGGAATTCTGAGATTAAAAAGTACCAACTCTTCTTTATAGCAATTTGTATTTACTCACCCCCTTCCCCCACGAGGTCAGGTTGTGATACAAGGTCGGTTTAATGTGGGGAGCCCAAGCGCGTACACACGGGCAAGGAATAAAAATTCCCCGATCCGCGCAAACGTCGGTTGCGCTGGCCTCGCTGCGTGCACCAACCCTTCTTTCTAGTGCAATGAGAAGGCGCAGCCTCGGGCAGCTGTTTCCCAGGGCCGGCACCTCTCAGTATAATTTTCCTCAGTTGCCCATCTGTCCTTTGAGAGAAAAGCCCCTGAGCGCACTCTGTCCAAAGACTGAGAGAAGATAAATAATACGTGCAAATTACTTTATAGCAATTTGCACACTAAAAGCCCAGTATCATATATATATTAATTCTAGGCAATATCACTCTTCAGGTTTAATTAATTTCCATACTGATTTAAAAAAAAAGTTTATTTCAATAATTAACTGTCCTTCATTACTGTTTTTTTAATTCGAGGATTATTTTGATTTTCATATGAAAAAATGGTTCTGTTTAAGAATATCGTCTTATATATGCAGAAAACTGTTTGAAATTTGTATTTTACTTGGCCTTCAACAAGTTGGCATCTATTTGAAAAACTTTCCTTAATCTTAACAAGCCTCTTTATGAATGAAATGTTCATTTAAAATTTTTGTTTCAAAGATTTAAAATAGTGAATATATCTTACTTTGCGAAGCGATAGAGAGCGAAAGAATCCTGCTAGTATATATATATATATATATATGTGTGTGTGTGTGTGTGTGTGTGTGTGATATGTGTGTGCTTGTGTATGTGTTGAAATGTGTGTGTATGTAGATGACTTCGTATGTGTAAATATAAGAGTGTATTGAAAAATTGCCTCGTATTTTTGCGATAAATTTCTATAATGCGAAACTGACGTGTAGTATATGTGCGGATTTTAAGGAGATACAAGTTTTTTTTATTTTAACTTTTATTTATCTGGTAACTATTGTTATTATTTTTAAGTATTGAACACTTTGTTTAGAAAATCCGCTCCCCTTTGAAGGCATTTAAATCTATTAATTTAATGGACTACGTGTTTAGCTAGGTGTTAACTGTCTGTTATTAACTATCTGTGTCGTTTTTACTTTTATTATTATATTATTGTTGCTTTCTTGTTTACAATTTATTATATTTATGGAGGAGAGTATGCAATACTGATAATTATGTCGACATTTTACATTTATATATATATATATATGTGTGTGTGTGTGTGTGTGTATATATGTGTGTGTGTGTGTGGTATAATTAGGCAACAGGTGTTCACTCTAATCTAACATATTTGATTAAAATGAACCGACAAGGTCTGTCTGGTTAATGTTTTTATTGTTATTGCTACATCCAAAAAATAACAGGATATAGAAAAAAGAATTCTGCCTACGACAAAGCCACCATATTGGTTCTTGAAAATCACTGAAATAATTTTTGAACAAAACAATAACGTAACATGATTTAGCCACAATTTCGAGCACATTACTCAACAACTTATTCGAAAATTGGAAAAATACATTAAAAAAAACTGAACAAACCGACCTAGTAGATTTGTTTACTAGTGTGCATATATATATATATATATATATATATATATATATATATTAGGTTGTCTCAAAAGTTCGTAAACACTTGCAAAAAATTGACGTTTTACAACAAAAATTATTCCTCAAAATAAAGACCATCATTTTCCAAGACATTCTGCCATCGATCTGCAAGCTTTTGGATCTGGTGAAAGTACCATTCAGCCGGCTTTGAATCAAAGAATTCTCGACATGTTTCCTAGACTTCATCAAACGAGTCGAATCGGCGGCCCTTCAGAAAGTGTTGCATTGAGCGGAAAAGGCCGTAATCTGATGGAGCACAGTCAGGACTGTAGGCTGGGTGTAGCAGAACTTCAACGCCGTCCAGCTCTTCAAACTTGTCTTTGGTCTTCCTGGCGGTGTGTGGCTTGGCATTGTCCTGCTGCATCAAAGCGCGCTTTCGATTGATCAGAGCCGGGTACTTTTGCTTCAACTTTTCGTAGACCAGCTCCAGTTGCTGACAATAAAGTTCGGCACTGATGGCACGACCATTCGGAACCAACTCAAAATGCACGATTCCTTCAAAGTTCCACCAAACGCACAACATGACTTTCTTACCGAATCGATCTTGTTTTGGAACCGACGGTGTCTCTTGCCCTTTCTGAACCCATCGCTTGTCTCGATTGTGCTGGATTGTGTTACATAAAAATTCAATTTTTCGCAAGTGTTTACGAACTTTTGGGACAATATATATATATATATATATATATATATATATATATATATATATATATATATATATACAGCTAAAGCAGAACTTTATGAGCGAGAACAAAAACTACTGTCTTGAAACATCTGCGTATATCATTATTGGCTGTACTTCGATTCCACCTTTTGATGAGATCAATTACGCAGTTATGGATAAGTAAAATATATTATAATGGATTTGTTAAAGTTTACACTGTTATACACAGAAGAGTGTTATTGCATGTATATATGTATATATGTGTGTATATAGTAAGAATAAAAACTAAACCTTAAAATAATCTAAAAGGTGAAAATATAAAATAAATTGAGGGCCCAATGCCTACGAAACTACAATCATAAAATGCGTTTGAGAAACAGTAAATATTTAGAATCGTAATACCGCACTTTCTAACTATGATTGTAATAGAAATGAAATAGGAAGAGAGATGCGCCTACCATTATGTGAAATATAGTAGTCAAATTAAAACCATATAACGAGCCAGTAAAGATTGTAATATGTCCCTGACACAAAAATTAATAATCCAGAGAATGGGAAGCTCAAATCTTGAGTAAGAGAAATGAACTCTTGTCTGAATGCCGACATAAGAATAAATAAATGTTTAAAAATACACATCCGGAGAAGGATTTACCTGCCATCTCTGGATTATATATATTAACATTATATGAAATTTGAGTAGTGGATTTTGTACTATATATATATATATATATATATATATATATATATATATATATATATATATATATATAATACTTATAATTAACTCGGTTGGTAAAAATCCCAGAGGCAGAATTTGCCAGTATATCAAAACAAATTGGTATCCGAGGAAAAATTTGGAACAAAAGAACTAGAAACATCGGAAGAGGGAGAAAAAATCGTAGAGTGCCTTAAATTTTCAGTCCTGCTCTTCAAAAAAAAAAGAAGCCAAGCGAATAACTAAGATAAAATGTAGAGTGTTCAAAACGCTAAGAAGAACAAAGGTAAATAAAATAAATCCTAAAGAGCCAGGAACTACCTACCTAGCTGGCTTACACTAAAGATCCATTTATGTGAAACCTAGGTAGGTAGATCCTGGCTCTTTAGCATTTATTATATATATATATATATATATATATATATATGTGTGTGTGTGTGTGTGTGTGTGTGTGTGTACGTATGTGTGTATAATATATAGTATATGAATTATTTATAGTATATGTAATATTAATATATATATATTATATACTAGCAGCACGGCCCGGCGTTGCCTGTGCTTGATTCAAAAATAGTACGACTTACAGCAATCGCTATCACTTGACTTAAAATACTTTTGCCCTTCGTTGCCTTTAAAGGAGTGCTCTTTTTCGTGCTGATGTTGCTACATGCCTTACTTCTTGCCTATCTCACACTGCGAATTTTTTCTAAGTTCTATACTAAACATTAAATCTGTTACGAAAAAAAAAAACTAAACAAATTGAACACAAAATACTTTTTCACACCCATCCCAGTTCTGCGGAATCAGAATCAACGTTGAGTTTAAGCAAGAGAATGAGCCAATTGGAGTAAAGTGCCATGCAGATTTAAATTTTTCCCACTTGTGACAAATGCAGCTATCGATTTTTTTGCATGCTAGCATGCTAGTTAAGATTCGTGTCAGTCAGCTGTTGGCTCTCAGGCTGGCCAATAGAATCTTCCTACATATTCGCGGTAGCCAGCTGTAGGCTCTCACTCTGGCCAGTAGAAAATGGCCGCAACTGCATGAAAACTGTCGTAGAAGCATGAAAAAATCGATTATTTCCACTATCGATGGGAGTTGGGAAATGCAAAGACGGTCTTGGTCTTCTTGCTAACTTGGAGCATGTGCATGTAAATTTTTGTGCAAATCCATCGAAAATTGCGGCCGTGCATTCGTTACACACACACACACACACACACACACACACACACACACACACACACACACACATCCTGCCTTTTATAGAGATGAATAATCAATTGCAAAACAATTGTATTCATTGAATTGCATCGATTTTGTCTTTATATTTCATACTAAAAGAAAATGTTGCATAAACCTCACAGGAGTTAATCCTTGTCCCTCTTTACACATTCCATTGATATAATTTCTCTTGCTTAAATAGAAATATTTTCTGACACATGGAAATACAGACTGACATTACTGACTGAGTTTCTCAAGGTCTCTGGGTGTTAAAGATTATACAAATCCAAAGGACGATTTATTGGAGATTTACTCGCTAGCTTAATGATCGATTCCACAGATATTTTATAATCAATACTGGAAATCTGAAAGAAGTTAAAACGTAGATATTCGTATTTCTGCGTCTACATATGTATACATTTCTAACGAAACAAATACGCCTATGTTTATGAAGCTATTTAAGTATGTGTCTTGATGGAAATGTATAAATGACTGTATTTTTACATATCTATGAAAAATGAGTTAAAAAAATCTATGCAAAAAATGAAATAGTGAGTAGATGTCTGGCAAAGTGAGTCTTAAGAAAATTTCTCAGATATTTTATAAGTATACCCCAGCCAAAAACGTGTTTTATAGACACTTTCATATATATATTTTCCTCGTGTTAATTTACTCTCTGAGAAGCAGTTTTATTTAAACAACTGAGCGGCTCTCTCCCAGTTATTTGTCATTATTAGGATATTTCTAATATTATATTATCAGATAATTAATAAAACAGAAATGGACTTAATCTCATATTGGAAACTATATTTTCTTTTTGACGATTTTAACATAAGTAATGATATTTTAGAATCGTTAAAAGAGGTTTATACTTTTGGGGAGTAGAGAGTGAAAGATGTTCTTAATCACATTATCATATTTATGACAGCTTATAAAATACCGAGCCTACAGTAAGAATTTTAGTGAGAATGTGTTTTCTTCTGCGAAATTGTATTATTATTATTATTATTATTATTATTATTATTATTATACTGCATTTAGACTATTACCAATTGGGAAAAAAGCCCATTATTAGTACACATTTATCAATGGCGTAAGCACAGCTTCAAATTTGACATTTGTAAATAGAAATAAAGTATACATAGCTGTAAAGCGCCAGAGATCGATTCGACACGGTATTTATATTAAGAATAGGATCATCTTTGAGAATGAAAAAAAAAAAACATCACTATTTTGCGATTCTGATAAACATCTAGAATGGAGGATGTTCTAATAAATGCCAACCTACAATATTATTCCCCACCCCCACAATTTGTTTTCCTATTCTTTTCGGGTGGATAGTTCCGGGTATGATGATAAACTAGATCCGGCAGCAAGGCCTGTGATCAGGAAAAATGGAACATTTGAGGAAGGTGAAATCATCTCTTAATTGCTGTTGTTTCCAGATTCAGCCTGATACGGTGTCATAGCATCTGTAATGGTCTCAGCAATGAACAAATAGTGGACCCCCAAATAAAAAGAAAACTCTATGAAATATGTATCTAAAATACGTTTTATAGTAAAAATACCGGCAATACATTTTTCTATAAAAACAAATACAAACAACATCTGTTTATATTAAAATTACCAACAATACATCAATCAATATGAAAGAACTTCATGACATTAATCCATATAATATCCTACAATTTATTAAATCAAACTTTATTCCAAAATAAAACTTCCATTAAACATAAAACACGCATCATTCCCTCTAGTAATGGTGTCCACAGAAATATGTATATGCACAAAAGCTAAGTATCATCTACCGTGTATTTACCTGTGAAAGCAGAACATGTATCCTGTTTTCATTACTTTCCGTAAAAATGAAATAATAGAATTAAATTACTCATAAGAAGTTGATATGCAATTAAACAAAAAAAATTAATTCATATTTCGAGTGGAGTGGCTAACCTGAGAAATGGCACTTCATGAAATGACATGTTCATAAAAAAATTATCGAAAATAAAAACGGAGCTGGTGTGTGGACACATCAAGCAATGCTATCTCTTGATCTGGTAATGTTATCGGTCCTGACCTCTGTCGTTTCTATAAATATATTCATGGTAATTGCTCTGATAAGCTTTCCTCTTTGGCACCTCGACTTACGAATTTAAGCGTACTACTAGATTGCTAGCATTCTCTCATGATTTTACACTTTACATTGCAAGATGTAAGCATAATCTCTATGTTAACAGTTTCTTCTATCGCACTTCTGGCTTGTAAAAAAAAAAAAAACTCCCGACCCTCTTGTTTTCATCTTCATGATTTTAAATATTAATCATCATCTTCTTCCTCCTTGAAACCTGTTATTTTATTGTTCTTTCTCCTCAATACTGTTATTTTTCTCAAACGTCTTAACTCGTAACTCCTTCTATCTTAGAGGCTTTACCGCCTTGCTTAGGAGGAAATGGTCTGAAAGTAGTCGCTCTCAGAAAGAAAGTGTTTTTATTAGGCTGGTGCAAAAATAATGTCGTTTTTTGACGTCCAACTTAACGTCAAAAACGACATTATTTTTGCACCAACCTAATATGTACAATATTCCTCCATCATATTCGACTAAGAACACTAAGGAAGATCTGAATAAAATGGGTTCAAATATACACGTTTGATGATATGACCAACTTCTTCGGCGGATTTCTATTTGTTTAAAAACATTGAAGTATTAACATCAGTCGAAGGAAATATGAAACGAAAAATAAACATTTTAATTCTATACCAGATGCTGTACATTATGTTTAATATAAATAGATACAACACACATTATCATTGTATGGTATGGACGACTTGTGAAACGTATATTTAAGAATACAGAGCATATATTTTACATTAAGGTTGTCTTTATATATATATATTGACATTGCATAATATTTATATTTATAGTTTTATTTGAGATATTTTCTTTGTAAACTTTGCAACTTTAATCATAATTTTATTTGATTGGTAGTTCCGTTTTAATGGCATATGGCAAGCCGATAATATTTTTAATTGAAGATATGGCTTCAAAATAATCCCTTGGATTTTTGACTCATTCACTCACCAGTTATGCTTTTAGAACGGAGTTATTTAGTGCTATAATTTGTGGTATAGACCAATCCCCTTGTAATATTTAGTTTTAGTAAACTGGTTAATAATTTGAGCTTTCGTACACTGTTAAATAATTAGAAAATTCAATAACATAGATGAAATTGTTGCTGTTGCTGCGTAGTAAGACTGACATGTAGTTTTGTGAATCATTTCACTCCGAAAAAGTCAATAAAGCGGTTAATATGCAATGGGTTACTGAGTGTGGAATGATATGAGAAGAAAATATTATAAAGGATCGAGAACAACAAAAAAAATGGAACTTAGAAGACAGACGATAACATTTGACATTACGTTTAAATTTTTGAAAATGACTGTAATTGATAATGTGGATTCTCCTGCACTTTAAATTTGCGCGAATTACGTATTTTCTTGAACTTTCATTATTTTTCTAAACATTAGGACCAATTAATAGTCGTTAAACAGGAGCAGCAATGTAGTCATCTCTATTCGTTTGTAAGTTTTATACAAAATTACGCATTACATACTCAATATTTACCTGAGATATCATATATATATATATATATATATATATATATATATATATATGTTTGGAAATACATTGTATACACAAAATCTGATAAACTTACGTATGTATCATTGCTAGTATGTATAAATTGAAACGACTGAATACGTGTTGCACAGAGAAAGTCTCTCAGCTGAATATGACAGCGTAAGCTTGAAATGTAGAATTCAAACGAAACAAAACAAAAGAAAAGAAAACTCTATCGACCTCTCTTTTGTTTTTGAAGCATTAGAATTAGATTGAGTATCTTTCTGTTTGTACACAGAAAGTCACATGACCAATGGCCATATATTCTTTCTCGGTTCAGTCACCAATTTCTTCTGACTTTGTGTTCGAAGACAGTCGCTCGCTGTTGTTTTTCGTCGTAGGTGACATTTATGCCACTGGAATAAGGCATCAAGTTCGACAAGTTTATTAAATACTACGGATGAAACTGTAATGTAAAAGACAAGATTCTTTCACCTCGAGGCAATGCAAGTCATGCTTACGATATCTTTAGAAATGCAATCCGATTTTTATCGCCCATAATTTGATTTTACATTTTGACATTTATTTTCAAGACTAACAAAAGCATAAATACACAAATATGGAGACGTACAGAGATATTATAAAACTATTTATAGAAAATACTGATAGTTGTTTGCAAAAAAGAATCTTCCTGATGTTGAGATTGTTGAAATCTGTGCGTAAATATTCAATTATATTTAAATTTCTTTATGTCATAGTTAACAGTCGATATGCTAGCAGTGGATATATTTCAAAATACAGAAAAATCATAATATTAAACATCTTATTTAAATGTCCATAGGTTGTAAAAAAAAAACTTACACTGTCTTAATTAAATGCTAAACAAGGTAATCTATTCGTAACTACAACTTTTTCTTTACTTCGTCTTAAGCTTGTTACTTTTGGGGCAAGTTAATGAGATCTCTTTGTAACTACAGTTTCAATTACTTGGAGTCTAACTTGTTCTTTCAAATCATTGTGTTAAATTCTTCTTATTATTAACAGATGCATCTTCTATGTATCGTGTTATTTCAGGACGTAGGCAATGATTGTTCTTCATAATTTCCTGTCCTTTGTACGCAGTAACATAGCTTACTTTTGACTTTTCTATAAATCGTTCCATGGTAATTGTTCTGATCAACTTTCCTCTTTGGACCTAGACTTTATGAATTTAAATTCAATATTAGAATGATGTCAGGATTTCTTCAGTTTACAGTTGAAATGGTTAGATGTAACTGTAAGTTCTTTCCTAGCATTTTCCTTTCTCGTACTTGTTTGTTGAAATCTTTTCCGGCTTCTAGTTTTCCAGTCAACCTTGGACTTCAAAAATGTAAATGCAATGTCGATCGTTATATTCTGTCTTCTTAATTCCTGTTCTTTCATTGTTCTCTCTTTTTCATAATGTAATTTCTCAAATTCTCCCACGAACATTAATCCGTTGCGCCACAGTGGCTTTATTGGCTCATGGAGAAATTAAAACAGCTTTTAATAAATGTTTCATTTTTAGTATTTGTCCTAACTACCTCTGGGCCATCTATTTACTCACTCTCGCTAAGTAGGTTATGCACTTCTTCCCCCCTGTCCATCTTCCCTTCAATCTGAACTTTGAGTATAAAATTTTCCAAGCTCCCTTTTCCTCATTAAGTGCCCTAGAAATTTAAACTATTTAGAATGTTAAATAGAAGTGTACATTTTGTTTTCATGTTCTCTAAAACTTGGTCGTTGCTCACATATTTGTTTCATGGCATTCTCAGTATCCTTCTGTAGAACCACATTTCCCTCCCTTCCAATCACTTTTATATGTGCGAGGGGATTGTTCAGAATTCACTAGTATATAGGAGAACTGATATTACGTTACAGTTCAGTACTGTTTTCTTTGTTTCTAACTAAATTTTCATATTGCCTATCTGTGATAAATTAAAAGACTTTTAAAGTCGGTATTAACTTTTTCTAGATGCATTTTGCACAGTGTTAATCCTAGATCATTCTCAAAATAATTGTTTAATGTATTATTTCAAATGATAAAGTAAATAATTTTTATATTTAACCTACCTCATATTATTGTTTTTATATTGAAGTGTTTTGTTTTCTGTCAGGGTTCATATATATATATATATATATATATATATATATATATATATATATATATATATAATATTTATAATATCATTCAATTCGAGGTGAAAGAATTATATATTGAAATATTCAAGAAACTGGTTGTTATGAACATATACTTTTATGTTTTTCTTCTTGAAAGTGTGAGAGCAAATTATCTCTTCTGCAATGATATGGCTGTAGTTCATAGAAAGTTATCAGCAACTAAATATTAACTGTATCAAAGATATACGGACATTGAGACATGTGTCTAAGCATCGTTGTCCCCAATTCAAACTGCCCCAGTAATAGAATACCAGCACGATTTTTGTTGGTTCTCCCGCATGGTGTAGGAATGCTATATCAAAATGTAACTTTGAAATGTTGTTAATCTTTCTGGTCTGCATTGATTAGCCTAAAAGTAAACCCGTAATTCAATGATGGATGATTTGAATTAACTGACAAGAATACAACGTCCAAATGGACGGTTAATGCAATGTCGGGCTGGTAAATAAAGATGATTTTCTAAATTCTGTAACGACTGGTATCCCACTTTCTTTTAAACTGGTAGATCTTTCCAATAAAGTAATCCTGTTTGTTGCAAACCATTCTGTAGGCACTGATAAATTTCAGTTGATTTCTAAACACATTCCTAGGAACTTGTCGACACATAAATTAATCTCTATCACTATTTTCCACATATTTTTTATTATATATATATATATATATATATATATATATATATATATGTGTGTGTATGTATGTATATATATATGCCTGACCCAGTGAACTCAAGAGCGAACCCGTCGGCACTTCCAACTCCGTTTGGGCCACCCATGGCTGTAATATCGAGGAGGGACCAGGCTGATCGTGACCAAACCCCGATAGTATCAACTAATGTCTACACGTTCTCAACGGGCAACCCGGCAGAAGAGGGTGAACCTACCAAACTCTATCCGCCACATACTCGTAGAAAATACAATTATACTAACCTCGTCCACATGATAGAAAAGTCTAAAAATAATGGAAGAATTAATAATAAAAAGAAAGAGCTAATACTAAAAAAAATCAACCATTAACACTGCCACAATAAGCTGGCCGTGTTTCGAAAATAAACAAATAAAACATTCTTACACATAAAGCGATTCAGTTAAAAATAAAATAAAAATCATACCTGATAATGGCTAAAAGAATAGTCGAAAGCACTCGGAAATACAGAATGTTCAGACATTTTTTTATATACCTTCTGTCCAGAAAAGAAAAAAACGTATAGAAACTCAAGGAAAATTAAATAAAAATATTAATGTCAGAACCTTCTCAGTTTTCTTTCATGAAACACGTATAAAAGACGGTTCGCTGTCGAAATACACACACACACACACACACACACACACATATATATATATATATATAAAGTGATAGACTATGGCATAATGTTAAGACTCATGTTCAAGTTACAACAAAACCGAACTCGCTGTTGTGTAGATATAGAATTATAGACTTGCAATAAAAAGACCTCTGTTCATATTTTATGATCTTTTCAACAAGTAGACACACTAATACCAGTGAAGAGGAAAATATTGTCGTCCACTACGTATTTCATTCACTCTATTTGAATTATGCTTGCATCTGTTCCATTCAAACAAAAATTGCAATAAACAGGAGGAAAATCCATTATAAATTCTATCAACTATTGCACCCTTATGCGACACTGGCATTCATGGTGTTTGTGGAACAATAATAACAAATATAAAGAAATGGGTCAACACAAAAAAATAACATTTATGAAAATTGATTATAGAAAATAGCGACAAACCTTAAAAGTGTTTTTCAATTGGAAGAATTTTGAAAAAAAAAAAAAAATATGCTAAAACTTTTTTAGAGACTAGAAATTTTTCCCCGTTAAGAAAGTCGATATATTTTTAACCACAAACAGTCGATTAAATGATTTTCTTAAAAGAAAATATCTTAAAAAATATAATTTAGAATTAAATATTTTGCTCAAAATATCAGACATGTCTGAGTAAACGGGAGATTTATTTTTTTATCTGTACATTCTCTTATAGACATATAATTACGTGATATGTTGTGCAAAAATGCAGATACAAAATACACGGGTTATTGTTATCTTGAATTCTTGTTAATGATAACACACAGACATATTTTATATATATATATAAACAATATTGGAGAAAATGTATAACAAAGAGGAATGTTGGGAATGTTAAATTTACTTGTTTTTTTGTTTTTTTAAATTTAGTCGATTTCAGAGTCTGTCTATATTTCTGAGATGAGGTATTATGTACATTATTTACATTATTCAGACTATTGTCCTCATCTTTGACGCCATATCTATCACAACGTTTCGGCCGTTGTACGCTCCGGCCTTCTTCAGGTGGTTGGAATGTCGAACCGAACCCTTTATTTCGCTCACTGGGGTAGACTGTTCTAGTTCGACGTGCCATGTTTGATGGATATCAGTTATCTCCTGTTAATTTTCCCTCTGAAAGTTCTCCACTGCCTTAACCACTGTGCCATGTGTCCTCAAGGACACATGACACAGTGGATAAAGGCGTTGGTTAGATCCAGTGACAGGACCCAAAGAGTGTGAGTTCAATACCCGGTTAAGGCAGTGGAGAACTTTGTAGTAGATATCCCACACTGTCATAATAGAAGTTCTGCCAGGAAGGATGAAATGTTATAAGGCCCGGGCGCAAATTTACTGTGAATAACTTTTCGATCAAGGCACTCTCTAGACGTTTTCGTTGTAGTGAATTGTTTTCGCCTATGATCAGAGTAGCATTTTTTATGTCAAAATTATGGTCAGTCTTGTTACGGTGGGCAACCAACGCATTTGATGTATTGTTTTGTAAAATGTCTGTTTGTATTCAAATGTGTCTTTTATCCAGTTTTCTTGAGGTTTCACCAATGTATTAAATTATTACAAATTCATACTTCAATTTTTAGCCTATTGTTATTTTTTTTTGTATTAACTAAAGCTTTTGTTGTTTTAGATGTATTATTAAAAATATTTTGAGTTTAGATAGATTCTTTCCAATTGTAGATGTGATAGAGTTAGTTGGTGGGATAATATCTTTTGTTGATTAATTGGGTTTGTCAGGAGGGGTCGTTTTTCTATATACAGACAAACATCTCTTCTACGGACCCCCAAACAACGGACTTCTCAGGCATCGGACAAAATATATAGGCAAGATAAAAAAAAAAAAATCTGCCAGAAAAAAACAAAAAAAAAAACACAAAAAACTTCCAAATCGTCAAAGTTGAGGGCTTAGCGGAACGAATCGTATTGGTTCTCAAATTGACCGCTTGGCGGCGGTCACTTGCCTTTAAATTGTAAATAAAGACGGAGAGTATGATACATTCGCTCGTGCCCGAGAAGGTAGCTGGGAGAAATCTATTATTTTTGTTATTTTTTGTTATTTTATATGATTAATGCTCGACAAACGTACATATAAGTTTTAGATTAAAATAAAATTATTTTCATTTTTCATTCAAAATACTATATTTTATGAATACGTTTTCACAACATCGCCCACGTGACGCCGACGTGATCATATTGAAACGGAACGCTGATCTTGACAAATTTCAGTTGTCTTTTTTGATTAGTCTTACTCTTATGTCCATCGTCTTTTCATGTTAAACAAAATATAGTCTAATGTTAATTATGTTTTATGAATATGTCCTGAAGATGGTCTACTAGACCGAAACGTCCAACGTTGACATTATGTTAACATTAAAACAGCATAATTGCATATTAGGATTTTTGTTTGTTTTTCCGTATATTTTTCTTCATACTGTCGGATCTATATCCATATATTTGCTTACAAACACACACACACACACACACACACACACACACACACACATATATATATTATAATACAAATATTATTAAAACGAATATTATTAATACAAATAAGATTTCTCAATTAGTTAAGTGATGTTATATTCAGTACCTCAGTTCCAGACGAACACTTTATTATCGCTTTCACACACACACACACACGCACACACATATGTATATATAGATAGATAGATAATATTAGGGATCAATATATATATATATATATATATATATATATATATATTTCCAAGAGGTTAAAATCCAGGTTGAGCTCTATGTACAAGACAGAGCAAGAATATAATATAAAAAGTTCAAACGCTAATATTTCATGGTTATAATTTATTACATTGGAATCGTAAGCACGATCCAATTCATCAGACCTTCAAATTCAAAAAGAAAACAGAAAATTTTCTGTTTACTTTTTAATTTGTATGTCTGATGAATCCGAGACATTATTCATTACTCCCCTTTGTTTCCAGATATTAACGAATACATAACTGAATAAAATTTAATTTTACTTTATTTTTTCACAATAAAATTGATAAGCAAGAACGGAAATAATTTATGATTCAACCTAATGTAAATGTGTTTTTATTTTTTGTGCCTGGTTGCTTGTGATTGTGTGTGTAAAAGGACGCGCGAATACAAAATGTCTCATCAGCTCGTAAAATGGCACTTATCCGATCACGCCTACTGCCTATACGACGCCTAAAGATTTCTAAAAGAATCTGGTGGCAGGATATTAACAACACGTGTTTTAACTATCGCAAATCATGTGATTGACATTTAGTACATCGATAAATCTGGGATGCAAATGAATTGCAGCAAATGCAGCTGAATCTGAATACCCGACATGCAATGCCGGTCTTCTGCCAGTTTTGAAGAATAGAAGAGCCTTGTTCGAATTCCAGTCGAATCCTTTACATTCACTTACGTGCTAATACTCTTAGGAATGTTATAAAACCACTTCTTCTCCCCCAGCTATGGGTAAATAACAAGAAAGACCGGGTTCTAAAGCCTTGGATGGCAAATGGTGTACCGCATAATGAAATAGCAACCTACTGCGGGAAAAAAATTCCCTCGTTAGTCAGGTTTCACGTACAGAACATATCTGATTATTTGGAATGATTTGTTGACACTTATCAGGTCGTTCGTTGATACCTTTGAGTAAAATTCTTTAGGTTTTGAGGCCAAAAGGTTTTCAATGAACTCTTCAATCTGGTTTTCATTAGAGGAATGTACATCATAAAAATGCTTTGCAGCGATAAGAAAAGATTGTTATTTTGATGAAAGATAAATATGGTGGGTAAGGTAGAACAGACCAACCTATTTCCGAAGTATTTTTTTGTATCGCCCCTGCTCCATTGTATTGTTATGTTGTCATGAAGGAGATCATTTTTCCTATTGACGAGTACAAGGTCCTTTTATGGAGGCGTTTTAGCTGGCGTAATTATAAATGGGCATTTAGTATTTGATTATGTTTTAGAACTGTAAAAGAATAATACTCCGACAATCCTATCATAGGCATAATATCATCTTTCTTCCATGGAGCTCCGATGATCGGTTCTGGAAATTTACCCTTGTCAATTCACTGCCTTTTTGTCGAAACTTTTCGTATATTAACCATTTCTTATCACCCGTTATGATATATATAAAGGACGGTTTGTTTGAATGCTACATCCATAATTAAATTACTTATGACTCAACGAAACTATTATGACTGTCAGTATCACGCCTCAAGTGAACATCGGACCATGTGGGGAAACGGGAAATCGGCCCATCCTATCTCTTTTGTGTGGTGCTAATATAGTCTTCTGTGAGATCCAAATTAAACTTTAAAAATATACATAGGAATGTTCATAGAAAACCCTGGAAATAGAGAAGCTTCTTCCACAAAACATTATTTAACAACAGAAAATATGCAAATAATGCAACACTCGTAAATCATATACAGAAACAAAAACATACTACAATTAACATGTGAAATAAAACTAGCACCAGCGTAAAATAATATAACGTTTGTTTAAGAGCAGTAATCAATATTCTAGAACAATATACAATCATAAAGAAAAAAATCAGAACTCAGTTTCAAATGAAGGCACGAAAAACAATTCCTACTACGCTACCTTCAACCACATCATAACCTACAACATCAATTAAACGATATTTAAAATACCATAACTAAAAACTGAAGAAAGGAAATATGCAATAAACTATAATTAACTAAAATAATCAAACCCAATGTCAGGACTATAAGCAATCTAAAACATTAGTACAAAAAATGGAATAGGCTCGTTATTTACTTCCCCCACTTCATATAGTTACTCAGTGCCTTATATATAGAACCCACACGAAGATGATTTTTAATCCGAAACTTTTTTTTCTATCAGGTCATACCGTTCATATGTTTGAGGTAGACACACTTTTTTTTATTTTATTTCAAACAGTGGGTATTAAGCTTATCATTCTGAAAAAATTCTCTACAGTAGGGATTGAACCTGCGTCTTTCTTTGGAGAAGAAACGACAGTTTTATCCGGCAAGCTTTAGACCACAGAAAGCGCCACAGAAAAGCAATGTTCTATTTACCATTTTATAGAATGCACAACTCAGTCATTAAGATTTTTCCGAAAATCCATATCTCCTCGATTTCCTATCTGAAACGCAGACATAGTAACATCCAATAATTGCATGTAACTCGAATCCCGCAGTGGGGATTTCTATGTCCAAACTGACTATATATGCCGACGCTCTATCTCAGATATTCACCGCTCTTTCCTCATAAATATAAGGAATAAACAATATACATATTAAATGATACCTTGATGAATTCTAAATGTGCGGATCAACCGAAAGTATTAGATGTTTTCAAAGTACCCCGGCAGCTTTTTTTAATGATGTAATTTGTATAAAAATCAGTATTCTATTTTGCTTTGTCTTGTTTGGTTTGTTTTACGGCATGTCAACCATAATAGGTTATTTAATGCCGACAATTTTTATTGATGGTAATGTTTTCCTTCAAAAATATATTGCTGGTAATATTTTTTCAAAAAATATATACCTGGTAATTTTTTTCAGAAATGTATAGTTTGTTTTGTTTTACGGCATATCAACCTCAATGGGTTATTTAATGTCGATCAAATTTTTACTGCTGGCAAGATTTTTTTTCAAAAATATATTGCTGGTAATAATGCATTGCTGGTCATAATTTCTGGTACTAAAACCTATTTTTACACTTTCAAATTATTTTAACCCCAGTTTTGAGGGGGGTAAGTATTTACCCATGGCTGGGATTCTAACAGGTGCTACCACCTTGGGTTAGGGTGGACCTGGGAACACAATCAATTAAGAGGTGATCCCACATTCCTCAAAACCTCCTGATCAGAGGCCTTGCTGTTGGACGTAGTTTATCGTCTTACCCAGGACAGATTCTACTTTGTATTTATTATCTAATGTTCGGACGAACAGCTTGCTGTAAATTTTTGCATACACCTGATGGACATTCTTGTTTTGCATGCTCAACGGGATTATTTCAATGGAGGCTATGAAAAGGGTTTCCATCGAATGTAGTCTTTAGGTATACATTCAAGGATCATCCGTCTTCAAAACTCGTTGACTGACACTGCAGAATTACAAAGATCTCTATCAAATAGCTAAAACGATTCAATGATGAGACTTTCAACGACGGCAACAAATAAATTTGATGCCACATGTAACATGACGGAAAAATAATGACAAGGAAAGTGTTGACGTTCCACGCTACTTCAAACAAAAGTTTAAGGAGGAAGCCTTCATCAGTACTGAAAAGAGCGATAAAAGTTAGTGGACTTGAGAAACTTATTTTCCTGAAAATATTTTCCTGGAATGATTTTATTAATTTTAGCTGACAGTAGCACTTGTTGCTCGGTGAATGAATGCCAAATAGTTCCTTATAAGGAAACGGATAACATATTACCATTAAAATTAGACCTTAGAACAGATACTTTACTTTGATCCTACTCCGCTGGCAAGATAGGGAAGAAAAGTATGACTCGTATATCACTGTCTGCTCAGGAAATGAATGCCGAATGATTCCTTATAAAATCTAATCGAAATATTAGTGCAGATAATTTTCCCTGAACTTTTGGGTAGCACTACCGATATTTTATCACAGGTATGCGATATTGGATGCCTTTATGAAAGTACACAGAATGATATAGATTAAGAGATACGACTGAACTGATATTTTCTTAATTATTTCACCCTAATCAGAAAAATGAAAGCAATAACACGCTAAGGATTACTTAGTTTGAGAGAATAGGAAAAAAAAACATTATTAAGGAGAGAGAACAATAAAAGAACAGGAATTAAGAAGGCAGAAGATAAAGATTATATTGCATTAGATTCTTTGAAGATCGAAGCCGGAAGAGATTACCACAAGCAGGAAGTGCGAGAGAAGAAACTGTTAGTATAGAACTTACGGTTACATCTAGCCAATACAACTGTAAAATATGAGACCTTACCGCCACTCTAGTACTGCGCTTAATTTCATAAAGTCTAAGTGCTATAGAAGAAAGGACTATTATCATGAACATATTTATAGAAAAGGCAAAGGGAAGCTACATTATTGATGTGGGAAAGTGACTGAAGCCAAGATGTCAGGTTAGGGCGAAAATCATTGCCGATTCTTCTTTGGATTTTATCAAGCATCTTTAAATAAAAAGCGGAAGAACCAGGCAGTGTGTGGCAGTAATATTCAATACATGGACGAATGGTAGATACGTATACATTTGTATCATTTCAGACAGGTGCGAAGAAATTGTCGACTATGAGAAATATCTTTGCCATTTTGTGTCTTCTGGATATCCGTAAATATATGGATATCCAATGCTTTTAAAAATGTGTTTCGTTTTTTTTTCCAAGTTAATAATGCCTACATTTAAAGTTTACGGCATGCTAAATTTAATTGAACCGATAACTTGCAAAGTCGAAGTAGGCATACATAAATGTCTGTGTTACAAGAGTGTTTAGTGTTTAGTTTTGTTTTACAAAAGTTTTGAATTTCTTTCTAAATGAAACACTCGACGGTATTGAACTGGCAGGTTAGTTTGTTAAATACCGTTCTACAGCAGGCGTCCAAGATAAGGAGAAACGGGTAATGTATGCAGATGAATAGACATGAAAGATAGGCACAGTCTGATATATTCGATGGGTAAATCTATATATCTTTGAGAATCATTCTTATCTCTATACTATCTATCTATGAAAATAAATCTATCTTGAAAATAAAAGAATGCACGTGAAATATTTTGCGAAAACAAAATGTCTGCTCATAGGCATTTACTTAGATGTTCACAAAAATATGATTAGCTAAAGAAGCAACTATATTACAGTGAGGAGCACGACTCTCTTTATTTTGTTTGTTTTGTTTACCTGCAGGATTTATCCACCATTTTGAAGCGAAGTGCGCATGCGCTCCCAGAAGACTAGCCTTCCTACATATTTGATTTAAAATGCCATATACCACAGCTATTCTGCTTTTTCTTGAATTGATTTTTTATTCTATTTTTATTTTCCCGTTAGAGATTTAATTTCTGGTATTTCCCGTTCCCATTTTTGATGTTGTCTTTTTTTTATTCCTAGCAACACGATGTAAAACACATGAACTTTTGCTCTCACTAACGTTCATTAATCTTATCTATTTATTTGCTCATCTATCTATCTATCTATCTATCTATCTATCTATCTATGCACGCGATGGAGGTTCGTGTATTTGTTTTGTTTATATGTTCTCGGGTTAAGCTTTTGTTTTCACTTTAAGTTCAAAGTTCTTATTCGGCAAAGAAGTAGAAGGAAAACTACCACGTAAATAAAATTATGGATATAATTTAATAGATATAAATACATTAAAGATATTCGAATCATTCAATATATGATAAAAACAGTACCGTATTAGCCAGCGTATAAGACGTACTTGTCTTAATGAAGAAATCGCTAAATATTAGACATAATTTCGTATACCGCCATTATGATCGAATAATAAAATGACGATCTTGCTGAAAAATGTATAACATTTATTAACAAAATGCATTTTACATGAGAATACATCTTGTAGGCAGTAGGTGTTTTAGCAAAATGAGCACACAATACTTTAATCTTTAATATATACCATTACATTTTATTCAACGCCTGACTTACTCTCGACCAGTCTGTGTTGCGTTTACATCGAGAACTCATTTGATTTGTCGACCTGACATTCTTTGACTGCTAGATTTGAAAAAGATGGTGGAGAAGATGTTTTTTTTTACAACCATGAATTATGCGTGTTAATAGAATGCAGAGTAGTATCTAAAACAAAAGTGGTGATAATTGCACAAACTGGAAAAGCTTTTGAACAACGCGTTTCACCGACGTGTGTTATATTCAGCCTCTTCAGGTTGAAATGAAAAACGAAAGTGTCTAAGACAAATGCGTTAGAATTGTTGAGGAGGAGAGGGACAATAAATTAAATTAGCTTATCAGATCCGAAGATCAGAAATCATTTATTTTATATAAGAAGTGTTGGTGCCAGTTGGATTTTAAATCAGCCCACTCTGATTAGATCTCTGAGTGCCAGCTCGTATACCGCAGTGTGCTACTGTTGATTTTGCAGTAATCAGTGATATTATGTATGGGTCCGGTCTTAGGTTTATTGTAAGAAATTGTAAGATTAGTGCATTCTCAACACATTTTATATTTAGTGAATAATTTTCTCTATATTGTTCGTCTTTTCTGTCTATGGTCGTCTGATCTGATAAGGTAATTTAATTTATTAACATTTTCCTCTAAAATTCCAACGCATTTTTTTTTTACACAGAGCTTTGGTTTTCATTCCAACCTGAAGAAGCGGAACCTAATACACTTCAGCGAAACGCCTCCTTACAAAGTTTTCCACTTGCTCCTTATTCCCAGCCATAAAACAAATCCAGCGTTCATATGACTAACATGAATCCCGTTCTGTCCTAAAATCTAATCTTGATAACGCTGTTTGAACAGGGAAACATATCAAAATAGGAGTTTTTCAAATGTCCTTACCGTAACCATCTGTCCAACGGTTTTTCTTACCTGGGCACATATCAACCGCAGCTTTTCTCAAGGATATTAACCTTTCGAACTGACAATGAGGGAATCGCAGATTTCCACCCCAGGATGAGATCATAGTCAGATCAACTCCGTACCTAGCTTATATTGACGGTTTGGTTTGTAAGTAGAATAAAACCTCTTCCGGTATAATACTAGAGAGATAGATGAAAGCGCAAACCGAACATTTGGGATGTAATTATGAAAATTATAAATACAAATGACAAAAATCTATTTACTCTGGTTACCTTCGTCAGCAACAAGGCTACACATTTTATTTCAAAAAATGTGTGCAAGAAAAATAAAAACAAGATTATACAAAACGAGAAATAAGATTTGCAAAGTAAAAGTGAAATGAAGAAAATTACTCGAGTGGCAAATTTATTGTAAAAGAATAATTTTAAATCTGAAAACAGAAAAAAAAAGAATGGAAATAAATTATCCGAAACATTAAACTAAAAAAAAGAAAATAAAAAAAAATGTGTAAAGAAATAAATAACAAGTCCAATAGTAAAATTTTAAAGACAAACAACACTTAATGAAAATGTTTAAAAAAATGAAAAGAGAAAATTAGAATAAAAATTCGACTAGGGAAAAAGATGCAACAATATAATAAAAAATAATAAAAAGCTAAATACAAGATAAAGAGCATTTAAAATAGAGGAAAACAAGAAA
Organism: Acanthosepion pharaonis; assembly: GCA_903632075.3. Lineage (NCBI taxonomy): Eukaryota > Metazoa > Mollusca > Cephalopoda > Sepiida > Sepiidae > Acanthosepion > Acanthosepion pharaonis. Next base: position 2,546,174 of record CAHIKZ030003813.1, read on the forward strand.
AAAAAAACGAAATGTGAATGAATAAAAACAAATACAGAAGAATGGCAGAAAAAGTAAAATAAAACGAAAAGTAAATAAGGTTAAATTTAAGAGAAGATAGAAGCATTAAAATATAATAAATATAAAGTTTGGCCCAAGAATCAAGCAAACGAGTAGGAGGGGTTGAGTAGCGATCGTGTGCAAAACAAGAGAGAGAGAGAGAGAGGGGGGAACAGAGATATAGATAAAGAGAGATAAATTGAGCGAAGGAGAGAGAGAAGTGAGGGGAAAGAGAGATAGGAAGGTATATGAGCTAAGGAGAGAGAGCGAGAGAGCTGTAAAGAGCAAAGCAAGGAAAGAGTAAGGGGAACATCTTGGGGCAGACACGAGAAGAAAATTATTCTAGTGTTGTTAATGAAATCATTATATACATTTCCGTCACGCAGTCGACTTTTCGACGAGGCCCCTTGCATCATTTATTTTAGTTCATGAATAATTCCTGACATCCCTCGAGAGGGATGGCGGAGAGGAAGAGTGAGGAAAGTAAGGACCGGAGTGGATGGGCGTCCGATGAGAAGACTTGCGAGAAAAGACGTGAAGTGGCCGAGAAAGAGCGAGAAGATTTTTATTTTTTAAATGTATATTTAAGTATTGCTTTTTCTTCATAGATTTTTATTGTGCAGAGTTTTCTTTCACGTTTTTCTACTTCCGTTTTTCACATGCATAAGAGTAATATGCAAACATTAGGCAGACTCACAGGCGTGTACACGTAGTCCCATCTATGTACAACCATAATATCATCATTATACATGCATATATATATATATATATATATATATATATATATATATATATATATATATATATATATATATGAAAATAGTGTATAAGTGGATGTAATTCCATGGGCATATCGGTCGACAGTTTGCCTTTGGTTATAAATTTAGAAACATGATGCAAAGTCGAATTTAATGGGAAGCGCGCTTTTCCCTTTCGGAAATTGATAGTACACTATCTTCTGTAAAAATGATTTCTCATTACTCATCTAAGATGTGAATCTTGCTTATGTCAGTCTATCTATCAATCTATCTGCAATGATAAACTTACATGCAGACATAGATATATACATAGAGTTTTAACACAAATTTTAGAGCAAGCATGACATTCTAATATCTGAATCATTTTTCTGTCTACCTATTTATGTGAAAGATAGATAGGCATATAGAGTTTGCATAAATTTTAGCCCAAACAAGAGATTTAGTATATATATATATATATATATATATATATATATATATATATCACAAAAAACTGAGACGCATACACATGCATTTTAAGGCGCAAGAGAATATATTTGTTGGCATTGAAGGCTTAATTTTTTTAAAAAAGCTCTCATTTACCTCTCCCCACAAAAATATGTATAAAAATAAACAATTGGAAAAATATAAGCAGTAAAATGCTGACAACCCCTGGAAGAGTGGACGGCCAGGTTCGTCTACGAAACTCAAGAGCCGGGATAGAGAATGTAAGATCAATCAGCTAAGTGACTTATTTTACTCACATTAATCCTGTATATATATATATATATATATATATATATATATATATATATATATATATATATATATATATATATATATATATATGTGTGTGTATGTATGCGAACGTATTCACATTATGATTGTCTAGATCGATGATAGATATGCACACGAATTGCACTATGTTTCGACAAGTAAAATGCCAATTTAAAAGACAGTGTGCTGCATTCATGGACAATGGATGAATTTAATTTTGTTTCTCATGATGGATATTGGAGATGAAAATTCCCAAAGTACATGAAAATTCCTAAACGGTATATTTTTTACGTAGACCACGAGTTATTGACAATAATTAGGTCTTATATTTTGACATTTTTATAGCAAATGTTAAACCCAAGTTATTTGGAGAGATTTAAGTAATACGTAATGGCGAATCATATTTCAAATGTATTTTTCATATATTTCACAAAAAAAATAGGAACTTCGGAAAGGATATCAGCAAATTCGATCCCCGATGTCCATCCCAGTGTTTGAAAATTTCAAGAATACAATAAAAAAATTTAACAGACTGAAAGTACGTACTGAACTTAATGGAACAAAATATATATATATATATATATATATATATATATATATATATATATATATATATATATATATATATATATATATATATATATATATATTGATGCATGTTTCATTAAATAATATAGAAAAGTTTTGTCTATATATTTTAAGTAAGTTCCTTTCATTATCATTGCAAGACGAAAGGAAATCACAATATTGATACTTTTTTAAATCCAATCTAAGCTTTCGGCTTACATAAGACATTATCAATGATTACTTTTCAATATAACAACCAATACACGGCCGGAAGCGAAAATCGCGTCGCAGCTCGTGACGTCAGATATGACTACGCGAGAGTGAAAACGAGAAGTATTAAGTATGGGAAGCCGTTTGTATAAACCAATGGCTTCTGTTATCAATTAAAGGCATTTAAGAATATTTGTGGAGATTTCGTAGTTTATTTTGTTCAGGTTAGGTTTCAACTGTTTTATGTATACAGCTTCAAGAATTTTTAGTTTTTGTTTATAGTTTTCATGTTTAAGTATAGTTGTGTTTTCAACAAGGATTTTCCAGAATTGTGTACGCGGCCAAAAAATGTTAGAGTTATCATTCAAATGTAGACTCAAGCGTCGTGAAAGCGAGTTCGTGGTGTGACCAACTTAAATATTATTTAATCCATTGGAAATACAATCTCTCAAAGGGCTCTTGAATTTGTAAACTATGTTGGTTTTTTGCAAATCGGTAACGGGGAGGTGGGATAATCATTGCGAATAATTAAGTTGGATATACTAGATTTAGTGTAGTATATGATAAACTATTTTTTTTTGCTAGGATCTGTTGTATTTACTAATTTTTTTATTATATTTTCATCTTGTTTATAATTAGTAGGCAATTGACTATGATATAAAAGATTAATATGTTTGGGATTAGTTGAAGCAGTATTATGTTCTATTTGCTTAGTATTAAGACTTTCAAGAAAGCATTTTATTTGTTCAACGATATAGTTTGGAAGGCTATTATTAATAATTTATTGTTAAGTGTTTATATATATATATATATATATGTCTGTGTGTGTGTTTGTGTAAGAGATGAAAATATAGTTTTAAGGTGTGCTAGATTTATGGATTAAATGCACATGAAGTGCGCGTAAATTGAATGTATGTAAATACTAAATGGACATTGAGGTCAGGGTCTGAAGATTGTTTTTAAGCAAAGACTGTCGTCGCTCATTGTTGACCTCAGTGTCCATATATATATATATATATATATATATATATATAAATATGTATGTATATATATATATATATATATATATATATATACATGTATATATATGTATATATATATATATATATATATATAGTTATATATATATATATATATATATATATATATATATATATATTTCATGATTTTCTTAGGGATATAGAACTTTATTATGGAAATGAAAAAGGCAAGACCTACTTTATCATTCATGATTAAAAAAAAAAAACAGTCGTCCGGTTTCGCACTTCTGTTGAGTTAGGACGAAACCGGTGCGGTGCTTTTTTCCTTTTTTTCTTAATCATGAACGAAAAAGTTCGTCTTACATTTTTTCCATATATATATATATATATATATACACAATTAATTATTTGTGTTAGTAAGATGCAAAATACTATCCGAACAAAATGGAAACAATAGGACTACAATACGAAAAAAACAAAAACTTTCTGTCCATAGCATCACGGGTTTGTCTTATATTTCCATATGAAGACGACTACCACATGTAATCGAAACACGTTCTCTAGAAATGTTTTTCAAATTTGTCTTATTACCACCACCTGTATATAGAATGTGCAGCATAAATGCTGTCTTAAAATTTCAAATGAATTCCACTTCTAAATTTTTGTTCATTACATTGTTGTTTATGTTTAGTTATTCGCCCAACAACGTATGCTATTTACTTTTTTCAAAATGTTTTATTTAGTGGCAATAATATCTATAGAAATTAAAAGAAATTATATAATTGAGCAACATGAAGACGGTCTGATTCCACCTAAAATTTTTAAAGCAGGAAAACAACTTGGAATCAATGGAATGTTTCTCAAAATGACGATCGATCGATACAACGAGACTTCCTCCTTCAAAGATAGACCGAGATCTGAACGTTCCCGCATCTCCAGAACGCCAAATCTTAATAAACCGGACAGTTGCATAGAATATTGCTGTCATATATGGTCTAGAGCCCTCGCTGCTCGTCTTAGGGTCCTTGACAAAATACAGAGAGGAATATGCAATGTAGTTAGCTCTGATCTGGCATCTCAATTACAGTCGCTCTCTCATAGACGTGCCGTCGCCTCCCTCTGTCCTTTCTACAAGGACTTTCATAGTAACTTCTCCGACGAGTTATATTCTTTAGTTCCTAAACTGCATGAAATTTAAACGTGCTACTACTTCGGCATCTCGGCTCCACCCTTTCACTGTCGAAACGGTTAAATGTAGCCGTCTATTCTATACCAATAGATTCATGTCTTGCACTTCCCGTCTGTGGAACTCCCTTCCTCTTACTTGATTCCCTGATTGTTATAATCTCCAACTATTCAAATGCAATGTTAATCGACATCTCCAGATGCTTTGATCTATTGCCCGTCTTTCTCTTCATCCTCTCCTCTCTCACACCTCTTTATTCTTACTCCTAGTCTCTGTAATCCTTTGCGGGCTAGTGACACTCCTGTCTTGCTTATGGGTGAAAAGTTTTTAAAAAAAAATGTTAAATAATTAGGCGCACTTCAAGAAGTTCAATGAGAAAATTGGCTAAGTAAGGACGGAACAACGAAGACAACCGTGTTGAGGCTATGTCGCCGTACAAGATAAGCAAGTGAAAACTTCTTTCAGAAAGCCACAATGTAAAAGAGGCTTCAAAGAATAAATCAGTTCCTGAAGTGCATTTTAGATGGAGCGCTGAAAAAACATCATCTTCACTAATGAGAAACTTTTCACTGTTGAACAAAATTTTAATCAGCAAAATGACTCTGTTTGTTCAACAAGGCGTCAGTTTCTGCCGCTTCAGCAAAATACCACAGAACTCAGAAACCGGCATCAGTTATGGTTTAAGCAGCCCTTTCACTAAGAGAAATCTCTCCACTTTGAAGGTGCACTGAGGCCGTGGTACAACTTCACTATTTTTTGCAAGCATTTCTTGAGAGTGTAGTCTGTTTTACTCCGCCCCACAATATTGAAACTTTGAAAGCTATGTTGAATAGAGTATGGAACAAAATACACATGTAAACTGTGCGTGCGGCCATCAATGTCTTTCCCGAAAGATTTTGACGTGTAGTAAAGGCTGAAAGTAACATATACATTATTAAGTTATTTAAGGACTGATTTATGTTTATAGAAAAACAGATATATAATAAGAGATAGTTTTATTATTGCAAACTTTTATTAGCTTAAAAATACATTATCTTATAATTTTATTCAATAAAGCCACCCTCAGATTCAATAACTGCTTCTATGGGAGATCGAAATCGGCTAAATGCGCGAATTAAATGATCCTAGTATATATTGAGCATTATTCTGAATATCGCGGCTTTCAAAAATGTTTGGTGTTATTAGTGGGAAGGTCATTGACTTTTCTCTTAACAACACCCCAAGGTTCAATGGATTGACATCGGGGGTGGGTAGGTGTTAGGCGTTATGTGATCATAAATATTTTCAGCCATCAATTCCTGCATTACTTGCGCCTTATGTGATGTTGCAGAGTCTTGTTGAAACACAAGGCCCTCGTATTGTGTACAATGTCTATCCTGGACTTACCTACTATTTATGGGACATCAGTATAGATAGAAGAGTTAAATCTAAGCCCTTCTGTAAAGAAGTGAAGAGGTATCATTTGTCCTTCATTGCTGACAACCCCAAAATTATGACATTTGCAAGGAATTCCGTGTGCATAACTGCTGGAAATTCAGAAGGGTATGCACATAAACATCTGTCATTTTTCTATTAAATTTCAGATGTTGGTCAAAGTTTTTCTTCTTTGAGAGAAGCCAAATGACATCATCTGCTCGAGTTTAAATTTTGTTTAAGAGCCTTTCAAATCTGATTAAGCGGCTTTCTTTTGCTTTTTTTCTGACATAAATTGACCTTTCCTCATCATATAAAACGTATATCTGATGTCTTGGTGGACAGCATTTCTGATTGTTTTTTCTGACACATGGAAATCTTTCGCCAGTGACCTCATGGATTTTCTGGCATTGACATCGATGGTCTACTGAACATGCTGGATACATTCAGGTGCTATGTTTTGAATGCATTTTACGGTTTGATCCCTGGTAATACGCTACCATATTTTGTCTCTAACTCCTTACTAACTTTGTAGACTAAAGATCTAGCGATTAAAAAAAAAATCGAGATACCTCTAAATCGACAGACTAATTCTTTAAATCCAAAATTACACCATGCCTTTTCATTCTAGAGTAAATTGAATGTTTGGGATGTTGTTTTAAAATTTTGAAATAACCGAACATGTCCTAAAATGTTTTACAAATCAAGTAAAAAAACAAATACAAAGGTTAATGATTTAATTGGCGAGAAATCCATCATATATATATTTGTGTGTGTTTGTGTGAGAGAGAGAGAGAGTGTCTGCGAGTCTGTATATGTTTGTAAAATTTTTCGGTTAGAATATATCTATAAAAGGACAATATAAATAAATGAAAAAAGGAAAACTTAGCAGACGCGTTTTGTCCTCGGATTTTATTTTATAACAAGTATTTATAGACAAGATTAAAAATGTTCTTCCGTGGTCATATGATTCTGAGAACGTTGCCATCCGAAGTTCTAAACTCCTGTTAGAACAAGCCTTGGCGGCAAGGTCGATGACGAAGACCCGAATTAAGCGCGATCAACTCCAAAGTCTCCAATGAACAAGTGGATGATTATTACAACAGATCTCAACGGTTGAACCAACGGCTGAAGAGGGCTACGCATGATGGACATGTTATGAAATTACAACAGAGTCAGCGGCAATCAGTTGCAGGTTCATAACTGGATTCTGCATGTCTCACTCCATATGTGCCGCAGATTTTAAGTTCGAAACAGCACTTTAGGAAAAAAAAAATAAATAAAAGGAAAAAGTAATTAAATTAATAAAATAAAACAAAATTCTCTTAACAACATATTACGGTGCCAAAAGTAATCTTTCGCTGTGACTGACCAGACGATGTACGCACATGAATGCCATTATTTGCTTTGAAATGGATGCTCCCACCCTATCTCAGCTTGACCTCTTTCCGAAGGTGACTGATATGTGGAAAAAAATTATCTTTTAGACCCTTTACCAAAATGGTCTCCTCAGCCGTTTCCATATTAATTAAGTTTGCGAATGAACATGCTTATAAAGACGCGTAAATTTCCAGATTGCTTATTTCTAAATTTTCGCTTGAGGATGAAACAGGGCTTGATACTTTAACTCAATTTAATTTTAATAATTATATTGAAGTTTTCGGCTCTCGTTTTTGAAACATAAGAACTCTTATGTAGCGAAGGAATCATATTTTAAAAAAATAATTATATATATATATATATATATATATATATACTCAAATTTTATTTTTTTATACCCGGAATTACATTTTCCGATTTCTTTTTGAATTTGAAATCTGATGGATTGGATCGTCATGACATCAAGTGTGTGGGTCACTTTCTAGCAAGTTGAGTTCAACCATAAGCAAATTCACGACATAGACACTTACATTTACTTTGATTTGATTTTACCTTCAACCAACCCTTGTAAAGTCAAACGCCGATAGCAAACGGATGTTGGGATCAGGTTTGGTAAAACTAGCAGCTTCTAGGCTTGAAACCTGCACGTTGGTGGTGAATGTAGTTATCAACGTCATCATCATAAAGAAAGCGATATTCTTGGATACGAGATAAAGCCGACCACGACACTTGATAAAAAGTTAATTATATACATTTACTACTACAAAAATAAAGTTCAGTATTTGTAAATATTTGCACAAACGAAAATAAACACCTTAACGCCTTTATTATTAAAAAAAAAAAAATTCTATCAAACAATACTACATGATTAGTAGTTATTTTATGAGTAGGTTTTCTTAAAGGCAGGAAGGAAAATAATTTCACCGTCTTCTGTGATGGTGGTCATCAGGTTTCGGTAGCTTTAAAAAATAAAATAAACATTGAGAATCGATTAAAACGTGTCTGGAAAATAATGGATAAGACTTGTGATCAATAAAACTGACTTTTAAACATCAGCCAGAATTATACAAAATGATAGCGAAAATTCGTTACAATCCCATAATCACATCGCTTTTTTTCTCTATTTTAATTCGGTTTACATACATAACACAAATGTTGCTGCCATAAAGAAATAAGGATTATTCATTTTTCATTCACCCAACCAAATGTCACCCATCAATAGCAATCAATTTACTATTAAAGATTTCCAATGCATATGAAAATACTGACTACCTGTCAAAACCGACGCGGTTGTATACATATAGATCCACACATCAGCTTAAGATTATAGTCTCTGTGCGCTCTGTGTAAAGGAAAGTGTCACTCTCGAGCACATTAGGATTAAAATGTAGTATATATTTTTGACATGAAATCTGTTATTCATTACAGATATATATTTAAAGTAATTAATGAATTATAATCCTACTTTATTTTATTACTCGAAACTTTATATTAGTAGATACACCATTTTAAAACGTTGGACTTAATATCCACCAGTACGAGAAAAACTTGTGAAAATTTGTGATACTTGATATATATATATTCAAGAATTATTCATACAAAAAACAAATACAAAGGTTAATGATTTAAATAATAAGAAATCATGCAACAGAAATTTATAGAAAAAAAGATCTTTTCATTCATAAACAGGTTCGGGGTTTTTGTATATTATTTGAATTGTTCGCAACGATGGATTTCTTGCCAATTAAATCATTAACCTATGTATTTGTTTTTTGTATGAATAATTCATGAATTTGTAAATTAATTGCACCTTTATTGAAATTAAAATAGCTGATCCAAATGCAACTTTTGGATAATAAGTGCGACATTACTGTAATTATTGAACAATAAAGTTCATGCCACTTTGACAGAAAATTTACCAGTAAAAAAGAATTCACTTATCACCATATTTGTATAAGAACGCACAATTGTAAAATTTAAATTCAAACTCAGCGTTGCGACTGCACGCTCCAAAAACAATAACTCATTTCTAATAGCATTTTTCGGATTACAACAATACATATATTTTCGTTGTCCTCTTATTACTGAGAGTAAAAACAAGATCAAAATCTATTCCATACCTGAAGATGTCTGTAGGAACAGACGAAAGCTTGTAAAAATAATAAGAAATCATGCAACAGAAATTTATAGAAACAAAGATCTTTTCATTCATAAACAGGTTTCGGGGTTTTTGTATATTATTTGAATTATTCGCGACGATGGATTTCTCGCCAATTAAATCATTAACCTTTGTATTTGTTTCTTGTATGAATAATTCATGAATTTGTAAATTAATTGCACCTTTATTGATATATATATATATATATATATATATATATATATATATATATATATATATATATATATAACTATGTATTTGGCAAGCCATCCTTCTTTCATACAAATCTCATTAAAAACTATTGACAAAGTACTGCCATTATGCATTTTTTGTTCATATGAGTGTGTAAAAATTGTCCAAATGTTCAGTATATTCGATACCTTTTGGCTATTCTTTTCGGAATGATTTTTATCTTACTTTTTATCATGTATTTTTATGTATGTATTTAAAGTTAGAGGAATGTTTCTTTTTTTTTATTTGTCAAGAACGATCAGTACATTGTGGCCTTCTTAGTTGATGTTTCTGAATGTTGGCTTTTAATTTTTATTGCACACACACACAAACACATATATATGTGTGTGTGTGTGTGTGTGTGTGTGTGTTAGAGAAAGAGAAAGAGAGAGTGTGTGTGTGTATGTGCATGGGTATGTAAAATAAAGCATCTAAAGGAAATTAACATAAAACGAATCCTAAGCACTAGAACTTCAAAATGCTCTGTAAATGCAAGAACCAAGGGATAGGGGAAGGCAGCAGGTCACTTACCTGATGAGTTTGTCTGAATGGATGGCACAACAGAGAAGGATACTTAGCAAAGGGATGCACGCTGGTAAGGGTTACAATAGATAGGAGATTGTGGAAGGCGATCATCACCCACTCCTTGGAGCGACACGGAGTTTAGAAGAAGAAGAAGAAGAAGGAGGAGGAGGAGGATGATGATGATGATGATAATAATAATAATAATAATAATAATAATAAGAAGAAGAAGAAGAAGAAGAAGAAGAAGAAACAGCTGCCCAAAATAAAAGAACCGTTTTCCTTCAATCTCTGCTTATATTTGCACTTCGTCTAAGGATTGCACTGAGGTGCGAAACTGAGAATCACCATGCAGTTTTCTTTGTTTATTTCTCTTTCTCTCTCTCTCTCTCTCTCTCTCTCTCTCTCTCTATCTATCTATCTATCTATCTATCTATCTATCTCTATACGCACACACACACATATATATTAGGTTTTTTTCTATATATTCATTCGTTTTTTTGATGATCTGCAAATGATCTCGAAGAATGGTCTTATGCAATATTTTTCCTTGTTATTAATTATTGTCATCCTGTCAATGAGTTGTCTGACGTTATTGAAATTTTAAATCAGATTATACACTCCTTTGAGATGGGATGCGACGTAGACAAGCATGAGCGTATTAGATATCTTCTCTTTGCATTCATTCTTTGCGAAAGCTGCTTGGGACATTTGTGTTGCGTACGGAGATGACTTAATTACGCACAGAATGGCCCATAAATGTTTTTATGTTTCAAGACGTACGAACTCCCATACGTTTCGCATCTGGCCGACCGGTTAAGTTTAGTGAAAACTACTTGCACGCGATGATTAAAGCAGGACCGCACCAGGCCACGAGGTAAATTGTCAGGTTCTCAGGTTACGTTCTCTCCTCATCGTCACTCAATGGGTAAGGTCCAGTAAGACGGCGCATAAGTGCCACATGCCTTGACTGAGAAAAGCAAACACCAGCGATTCCCGAATACTGATAGTTTATTCGTTTGAAATCAACCTACTCGTGTATACAAAGGAATCTTACTTTATAGTATTATCACCAGGGGATTGGAGAAATGGTGTATTTACGTGAATATTAAGTAGAAAAAAGAATGGGAGAATCCCGACAAGCAGACCACATTCTGAGCCAAACTGTTAAGGAGTCCACCCCTTTATATATAAGTGGAACATCCCAGTGTGTACTTGTACTGCTGCCGGTGAATACCCGGTAGTGATACAGTGAGAGAGTGAGAGAGTGAGAGTTTGAGATAACCGCTTTGTAGGAGTCACAGTTGCGAGCACGTAGACCCAGAAGGAAGTCATACTTCGATACTGAATTTCCCAGACTGTATATATATATATATTATTATTGCTACTAACCACATTTCTGGATCTACTAACCGTATTACCAATTGTATTATTACGTCAATACATTTATTTGCTATATTTAATTCCTGCATTGATCATTCATTTTGAGACCGGATTTCATCCCGGAATCCACAACACAGACCAAAGCGATATTTCCGCAAAAAATATGATCTCCATTTGGTGTGATTGCCAGGCACTAATTTAGTGTGAAATGCATTGAAGCAGCCAAACGGTCAATGCTACGTTGTATTCAACATGACAATGCTCGCCCACACATCGCTAACATGACTAAACATGTAATAAAGAGCTCGGTTGGGAAGTTCTGCCTCACTCTCCTGATTTAACACCTTCAGATAACTACCTTTTTCGATCGCTTTCTATTAGTTGAAGAGACGTTTTGTTCAGCAACAATGTCGATCTTAAAACATGGCTCGACGTTTTAGGCAAAACTCAGTGATTTCTATCGCAGAATGAACAACATATACCTACCTTACAGAAAAACTAACACTAATCCCTTGTTTGTACACCGTAAGTCCAACCACTCACCATCTATAATTAAGCATATACCCACATCTATAGGGAAAAGAATCAGTATGAACTCCGCTAATAAGGAAATATTCCAACAACACAGTAATTTTTATAACACCGCCCTGAAAAATAGCAGATACAAAAACGCTAACATAAATTATAGAAACAATAGTACTAACCAGAAAAAAAAAAGAAAATCATTTGGAATACTCCTCTGTTCAACCAAATCGCTAGTATTAAGCTAGGGCATTAGTTCCTAGCTTTAATCGAAAAACACTTTCCTACTAATAGCAGACTTAGCAAGATCTTGAATAAAAACACCTTAAAATTAAGTTACAGTTGCACTGAAAATCTAGAAAGAATCATAAAAAAACATAATAATAAAATCCTGGAAAAACACGCATGCCAAAAGAGTATTAATAAAAACCCTAAACTAAAATTAGACAAAAATACTGAAAAATTATGTGATTGTAGATACCATGAAAACTGCCCGTTGGAAAATAAATGCCGCACAAAATCTGTAGTATACCAATGCACTATCTCGTCCATTGAGAGTCCTAACACTGATAGGATATACATTGGTTCAACGAAGAATGAATTTAAAATTAGATGGAGACAACACAAAAGCTCCTTCAATAATATTAAAAATAGAAATCAGACATCTCTATCCACATATTTTTGGCATTTAAAAGAAATGAATAAAACACCAAAAGTAAAATGGAAAATAATAAATAGACCAAGAACTTGTAAAACCTGGGATGACCCATGCCCTTTATGCTTACATGAAAAACTACACATAATTAAGTTTCTAAATAATGAAACTTTATTAAACCATAGACATGAGTGAACGGCATTAAATAATTAGCATTAAAAAATTCATAGTCTAATAAAAGGTTTAAAAGCTTAACCCTATCACAAGATAGAAAAAACCCTTTATGTAGTCGTCAAAAAGACAAATTGTAGTTCAGTGCGACGCTTTTAAGTTCGAAACAGCACTTTAGGGAAAAAAATAAATAAAAGGGAAAATAATTAAATAAATAAAATAAAACAAAATTCTCTTAACAACATATTATGGTGCCAAAAATAATCTTTCGCTGTGACTGACCAGACGATGTACGCACATGAATGCCATTATTTGCTTTGAAATGGATGCTCCCACCCTATCTCAGCTTGACCTCTTTCCGAAGGTGACTGATATGTGGAAAAAAATTATCTCTTAGACCCCTTAGCAAAATGGTCTCCCCAGCCGTTTCCATAGTAATTAAGTTTGTGAATGAACATACTTATAAAGACGCGTAAATTTCAATATTGCCTATTTCTAAATTTTCGCTTGAGGATGAAACAGGGCTTGATACTTTAACTCAATTTAATTTTAATAATTATATTGAGGTTTTTGGCTCACGTTTTTGATACACAAGAACTCTTATGTAGCGAAGGAATCATATTTTTAAAAATAATATATATATATATATATATATATATATATATATATATATATATACTAAAATTTTATTTTTTATACCCGGAGTTATATTTTCCGATTTCTTTTTGAATTTGAAATCTGATGAATTGGATCGTGATTACGATTACAATGTAATAAATTATAACCATGGAATATTAGTGTTTGAGCCTTTTTATTATATATATATATATATATATATATATATATATATATATATAGTCATCCAAAGACAGAGTGTTTCGCTGTGTCACTGCTCATCAGTGTGAAGACATCCGATTGTCTCAAGCCGACTGATATCAAGGCGAATTTAGACGTATTTATTTTTAGATAAATACGCCATTGACTCGAAAATTCGATTCGTCTTAACGAAGAGTTATGCACCAGTAGCAGTAATAGTCACTGTTTCGAAATTCACTTTTCTCCCCGAAGACCTCAACCGTAATATTTTTTCAGGAGCATGTATATATATATATTGTCATTCACAGACAAACTCTTTCGCTGTTTCATAGCTCATCAGTGTGACTGGACATCCAAAGACGACTGATTTGGTATCAGTCGGAGATTGTACCCTTAAGCCATTGGCGCACGGCAGGAATTTAGACGTATTTACTTTTAGATAAACACGCCAGTGATGTGTGTGGAAATTTGTACAATTATTTCATACATAATAATCTCGTCCTTTTCATGTGCCCGATTATAGTAGTAATAAAACGATATTTGTGTTACATTTGCAATTGAATTTTGCCTATGGATTGCCAAGAACTTAAAGAATAGAACTTGGACTTTACTTTTTCTTGTTCTTGCTCAGTAGTTTTTGAATATGTAAACTAAATACTATTTTATTAATCAACGAATATTAATGGCATTATATTTAAAAGAACTTGTAGAGGACGTCTTGTATATGTGTCCTAGATGCCATCGTACCCTAATATCTGTGAGTTAAGAACACAGGATTATATAATTAAAAAAATACACAAAACAAAGTAAATAAGAATCTAAATAATGGTGTCGTTAACACGAACAATGCAAGTGTCTGGCACCTGTGTTACCTTTAAACTCTTATTATATCAAGCGTATGGGCACGTGGCCGGGTTCGCTTTCTGTCCATGAGACCCGGGTCTAGATCTCACCATTGTTGATTCGTCAGGAAGGTGACATCTTATCGGTCTATATGAGGTGATTCCAACGTAAAGCACTAATGGAAAGTGTTTTAAAACCATACCAAGGGCTGATCCAAGCCTTGTGAGTGAAATTGGGTAGACGGAACCCTTGGAAATCACAAGTCATCGTGACCAACGGTTTGAACGTGCTTGTCTTGTTCAGACTGTTTATTACGTCAGATAACGCGCATTCTCCCAGAAACTAAGGTCCATTCAGCATAATTGTAGTATAAACCACATGTGAGATCTGTAGATATTGAACAAACAAAAATGTGCCTGAGAAGGCGTCTTCAACGGGGATTAGCTAGCCGCCCTAGTAGACTGGCATTCTCAACTACGAGTGGCTGCGCCATTTAGTGTAAAGTAGGTCGTTTGGATTTACAAATGTTGGGTTAACATAGAATGTTTTATGGGGTACCTAGTGAGGCTCAAACAGAAACGTTATGAATATATAAATTGAAATTGTGTTACAGAAGAGGTTATTACATATTTCCTCTGATAACACCATCACTTTATCACATTTAATACTACGACTTCTGTCGGTGTTATTTCCAAATAACGCTTCGACTTGAATCTATCCAAGCGTTTTGCAATATTTCAGACCAGTCATTTAATATGAATATCACTATAAACATCTTCAAATTATTCATCATATCATCCCCCGTAACGGTCACATAGCAACTGAAAGTATAATAAGGTTCATTCAACAATAATTGGTAAGATTATTGTTCTAAGTTTTCTCGTAATGAAAAATGTATTTATTTTGTACAACGAATGAATTTAAATGCCAATGTCCTTAATTTAGTAGTGAATTATTAAACATTTAGCACTAGCAAAATACAATTAAAATCTGAGATCAATATTTACCTAATAACTACGTGTCAGGCGACACATTATTGAGTATTTGAATTTTGAATTCTCAAAAATATCTACACAGAAATTAATAAAACGTCCTTGTTGTTTCTTTTCATTTTATTTCTGTTGCTTTTTATCATAACGAAATGGAGCTAAACATTTCTCGGATCGTCCTGATTCTTAATCTTTAACGAAATATCAGAGTATTGTTTATAGAGGTTCTTTGTTGGAATGAGAAATTTACAGCGCCTTCTTGAGCGAATTCTTACTTAAAAATCGAATATTGGAAACGAAGTAATTTGATCTCGCTTCACTCATCCTAGGGAGACTGTCTGCCTGTGATAGAATCCATAACGGATAGGCTACAGTGATCGACAAGAAGTTGTTATAATTTAGAGATATAGGTTACTTAATGATTTTAATTGTTATTTGTAGTGGAGAAGATTTACTATTTATTCCCAAGAGAACTGCTTGCTGAAAGATAATAGAATACCCATCTGGGAGAGATGATTTTTTTTAATCATTGCACACAAAGTATGACAATAAAGTCACTGAGATGCAAGCGGTTACTGAGTGTGAGGAAAAACTCTATTAACGAGAAAAAAGAATAAAAGAACCGGAATTAAGAAGACAGAAGATAACCATTTGCCCTGCATTTAAATTTTGAAGATCAAAGTTAACTAAAAAGTAAAAATTCGGAATAGAATACCACGAGTGAGAAGTGTAAGAGAAGAAACTGTTAGCATAGAACTTACGGTTACGTCTAGCCATTTAAACTGTAAAATTAATGAGACATTGCCAACAATCTAGTACTGCGCTTAAATTCTTGAAATCGAAGTACCAAAGGGTAAAGTATATCAGAAGAAATACTGTGAAAGGAAAAATGAAAGCAAACAGCCGAAAGATAGTTCCACATACGAGAAGTGCGAAGAAAAAAAATGTTGGTATAGAACTTATAGTTACATTTAGCCATTTCAGCTGTAAGATGATGAGACTTTCCGCCAATCTAGTACTGCACTTAAGTTCATAAATTCTGGGTACCATACTTTTATCAGAACAATTACCATGAAAGTATTTATAGAAAAGAGAAAGGGAAGCTACACTATAGCAACGGGAAATGTACTGAAGATGAGACTTCAAGGCCAATAATATCGCAGGTTATTCTTTGAATTTTATCAACAATCTCTAAGCATACTGCAGGAGCACTGGATCATCTGTGGCAGCAATATTCAATACATGGGCAAATGCTAGACTTATAGATATGTAAGATAGATTCAGGAGAGAAAAATTGTCTAGCACGACACAGTGAGCCAACTTTCTTAGCAGCAGACCGAGTAATGGATTCAGTATAGTCTATCCACTTCATATCAGCTAGGCTAAACGAATGGCTATGACGGTAGTTATTATCAGTCATAACAAGAAGGGGTGTTTATGTATAATTGATTCTTGTCATAAAAGCAAGGGAAATAAAACATAAGGAATCATTCTGAAAATGGTACATCTCGGAAATTCAAACACCATTAATTTTCATTAAATGTAAACGTAAATTCAAATGTAAACTAAGAAATTGGTCGCCTCTGGTGTTCCTTGTTTTAAAGCATATTGCTCTATAGTGGAATCTGAATAAATAAGGCGTAAGTAACCGTGGTGAAAAAGATAAAGATCCTAAAGATACGTGTTCGAACCTAGTCGTAGGAAGCTTTTTATAATATGAACTACTTGCTTAACGATCGTAGAAAAACAACACGAGAAGACTATTTGAAAATACTGAAACCGTCACTATAATGTCCTCGCTTAAAGATATAGGTTTATATTAAAACATCTAACACCTACAATAGACCATCTACAAACTATATATATCTATAAAAGATGACTTTACCCTGAAAGTATGAAGGGCAGCCTTCCTATAAAAACTTATTAACTTCCTGTCAATATTTGCAAATGATTTCTGCATTCTCTTGAAAATCAAACAAACAACAACAAAAAGTAGAACTTTTATGACTTCAATTTGCTTTCTACCTGTATCTAGAAAAACTGCCATTTTGAGAAGGGATTATAGTAAGAATTAGAGAAGATAAAGTCAACATTTTTCTTCCTTGCGTTACAGACAATTCATAGTTAAAAGAAAAAAAATCTGGTTATCAAATACTTTATACTTAAATTTTTCGGATGAGATCTTCACTATGGTACTTTAGGAATTTAAACTAAATACTAGATTGACAACAATTTCTCATTAATTCAGAGTTAAATTGTCTAGAACTAATCGTATGTTTTATGATAAAAGTTTCTTTTATCGCAATTCTCGCTTGTTGAACTCGTTTCCAGCTCCATGCTTTCCAGTCAACTTAAAATATCAATCGCTAACGCCTTTTAAATAACGCAATTTAAATACAATATCAATCGCTAACGTCTGTCTTACTGATTACTTCTCTATTGTTCTTTCTTCTGTATAATATTTTCTGTTTTCTAATTCATTCATACCTCGCATGTCTTATTGGCTTTACTGTTTTGCTTGGGGCAAATTCGATTAAGAAAACAACTCAAAAACAAAAACAAAGAAGAATTACATTTGTAATGATCTTCATGAACTTTCATTCACTATCATTCATTACTTCACATTAATCATAATAACATAGATAATCAACAATGACGTTCTTCTCAATGTTACTATTATAAAAATGTCTCCCTTCTTTTGTTTCTTGAATATTATCATTATACCATGCATTTGAAACCTTTGAGACTACTGTCAATTATCAATTAATAGGATAATATATTTAGGATGACGTTTGATCGTCTACTGCATAAACCATTTAGTCAATGCTTATGATTTCTAAATTAACATTCTTTCTTTAAATATATGCTATATATCATCAGAATGTTGATGATAATCACGGCTCTGCAGATCCCCCCTCTTTTATTTCTTTAATTATGACTTATATTTTAATCATGTATTTTTTGGTTTTGGTATTTGTTCAGCCATTTAATAAATCTATAGGTTACTCGCTGCTTTCTCTGCTTTTCTTATGTCCACTGTGCCCTGTGTGTGTTAAGCACGCTAAGCTTCCTTTCCTGAATACGTGTACAAATATTTCAGCTGCCAACCTATAATTCTACTAACATATCATTCTCATTTAAAGTTTATTAAAAACACATCAGTTTCATAGCATAAACGAACCTCAGACATCGACATAGCTATCGTGTACGAGTACATTATGCAATCTACATAGTCACTAAATCAACCAGTTACCAAGGCGTGAGTGACATTTACATCAAAGAATGTTATTTCTCATCCAGTGAAGACCACTAGCATCGGCAATAATTATACTATCATTATATCCAAACTAATTATTACCATTAATACCAGTATTGTGCAGTCATTTGCTGCTTTTATTATTATCTCCAGTGCTATACGAACTAACACTACCATTACTAACAGGAGAAGAATCCTTGCTCTTTTGTTCATCCAATCAGTATCCTCAACGTCATCCACGCCTCACGACCACCACGCGCTCGCTTTTTTTTTCTTGAGCTGTCTTTATCGTTTTGCTGTCTTCCATCATGTCAACAGGCGTGTAAATTCAAATTAACTTTCGCCTACCTTTGACTTCCAGTATGTTTCGCCTGTAGTCTATTTATTTATTTTTTTTTTTTTTCTATTTGTGACTCCGATTTTTGAATTTCTTTATTTCTTATTATGGTCACGTACAACGTGCCGGTAGAGAAAGAGATGTGTAATTACCAACTGGATTGACTGTAATAACAATAATGTTCACTGTCGGCGCTAGTTAGCATAATTACTGGCCTTTGTCTTGCGAGACACACATTCGAACACAAAGGAAAAAAATGAACGAAAGAAAGGAAAATTAAAAGCGACTCGTATTCAAAACATACACAAGTATCTATGAGAATGAATATACAATAAACGTACATATGTATATATATAATACTAGTCGACTAAACAAAAAGAAGAGGAAACGTGAAAGAGAGAATAAGAAGAAAGAAAGATACTGAATTGTGAGGAAGGTAATATCTATAGAGTTCTTTCTTTCTTACAAAGGAATTCACATGCACAGATTCTCATGAACACAAACTGTAACATAATATACATGAATCCATGTATGTACCATAATAAAATGACGTTGATGATAATTCCAAATTCGAGCGAGAGAACGTGTGAACAGAGCAACTCTTTGGATAATATCAATTCGAAAACAAGGCTAGGTTCAATAATAAAGAAAAAAGACACGCTTCTAAAAATACGTGTTCGAACCTTGTCGTGAGATATTTTTTTTCGATTATGTCAGTTATGGTTAATCAAGAGTGGTCTCCCCTTGTTTCGTTACTCTCCCCTTTGAGAAAGCTATTTCTCTTTACTGGGATTATAAAAGGTCACTATACGCGAACCTTGTATTCTCAGTTGAATAGAGCTTTCCTACACCTGCATACTTTTGGCATTACAATGTGCTACTTGCTTAAGAAAAACAACATAAGAAATCTATATGAAAATACAGAAGCCTTCAACATAATGTCCTACCTTAAAAAATAGGTTTATATCAAAACATATAACTCCTCCAATATACCATCTACAAACTATATATCCTTAAAATATGAATTTACCCTGAAAGTATAAGAATATGTAGCTGAAGCCATAAAACTACGTACAAAATATTTAGATTTCAGCATTAAATAACCGTAGTTGTTGTTATGTCGCTAAACAAAAATAAAAAAATAGCATATAGATTATAGCATGAAGATTTAGGAATTGAAATGAACAGTAAAAGATACAAAACGAAATAAATTTTAATTGAATAATAATTGACGACGTTTCATATAAAATGTTAAATCATAATATCGACGCCATGATATGTGATAATAATCTTGAAAAGCTTACGAATATAATTTAAACATGTAATGAATTTGATAAAATTTTCTGATATGCTTTTCAGACATATTCAGTCTAATAAATTAATAAGTCTCCACCTTTAAAATTGAAATATATTTAAAATTAAAAAGAAAGAATAGAAAAATTTTCTTCTGATTTCATTTCCAATAACATTGTCTTTAACTGCAATCACTTCAGTCACATTCTTACATTTTTTCATGCTATGTTCTTACATTTTTTCTGATATTTTTCGTACATTTTTCCTTATGTCTGTTTATTACATACTTTCCTTAAATTTTGCTTACATTTTCCTTATATTTTCTATCATGTTTCCTATATTTTTCCTTGAATTTTTTCTTACGTTTTTACTTATTTTTTCTTGCATTTTTCTTACATCTTTTTTAACATTTTTCTCACCTGTTGATTTTTTCTCATATTTTCCTTATAATTTTTCTTATATTTTTCATATATTCATCATACTTTTTCCCTTTTCTCATATATTTTTTCTAAATGTCATAAAACTAAAGTGGCATAAATGAATATTAACAGAAAGAAAATGAAAAAAATATAATTTAAAATCTCCATCAAGGAATGTGAAAATCTATGTTAATCAGATTGAAAGCTAGGCGACAATGTACGAGATACGCACATTAAGGGGGAACACATTTCGGGTTCATCATGCAATTTCTCTTGAGAACCAAATCAACGTTCCAATATCAGATGCATTATTTTAACCAGGAATGCTACGCTTTCATTCTTTTTAATCGCATTGATACAGGTGGTGAAAAAGGGGTTTGCATGTCAACAGAAAACAAAAAGAAACAATAGATATCAGAATCAGAAGCCAATAAAATCAAAATCTCGTCCATAAAAATCCTTGATTTTTGTGTCTGGTGGAATATGAAAAGCGTCGTCCATTACGATTTCCTGGTACATTGAAGGGTCGTCACTGCATACGTTTGTTGCAAGGAGCTTGATCGGGTAAATGTCGTAAGTTTTCCATTTTGGTAAACAGAAGATGTGCCATTATCCAGTATGACGTGCAAGACACACTCGACAAAATAAACCCAAGAAAAATATGATTGTTAGAATGAGATGTTCTTTCGCGCCTTTCATAATCACGATATTTATATCTACAAACTTATTTTGTTTTGATTGCTAGGACCTTTCATAAGTCTCCAAAAACCGTCAGAAAAATATAATTTGAAAACAGTCCTTCAAATTTTTTTCATGCGAAAATCTTGATTTTTTTAAATGTGGAATCGAAAATGTTCCTTCCGTTGAGGTTCAATCATTGAACAGGAAGTTGATTAGATTGTTATCAACACTATATAAATACCTTTTACGCACTTTTTCTTTATATAATTTCTAGAAATTTGCAATTACTTTTCGAAAAAATCTAATATTATTTCATAAAAAAACAATTTTTTCATGTAAGA
Source organism: Acanthosepion pharaonis (assembly GCA_903632075.3). Lineage (NCBI taxonomy): Eukaryota > Metazoa > Mollusca > Cephalopoda > Sepiida > Sepiidae > Acanthosepion > Acanthosepion pharaonis. Next base: position 2,568,080 of record CAHIKZ030003813.1, read on the forward strand.
TGCAGTGTCATTATTGTAAGGGATTTTTATAAACGCACATTTTAGCATTGTCATAACCCGGACAGTATAAATCATTTCCCGAATCTCAAATTCTTTAGTCTTACATCTATTTTTCCACACAGTTCCAAGTGGTCTATTTACCATTGGCACCATTGGTTTGTAGCTTATTTAATTAACGTATTAGGTTATGGTGTCTTCTTTGGCTTGTTGTTGGTTGGCGTAACTGCCTCTACACTCAGGCAGGCATGCTTTTCCTTGTTTGCAAGAAACAATTTCGATGTTTTCATTTGGATTTATTTCTTGGATGGGATCGCAAAATGCCACATTGTTTTCCTCCTTCATTCTCTTTACTACTACTACTACTACTACTACTACTAATAATAATAATAATAATTAGTAGTTTCAATCTTAATTAAGCAAGGGAAATGTCCTCAATTATTGTTGAATCTGATTTGTATTCGAGTTAGGATTGATGATACTTTCGACATAATCGATTACATTTTCCCTCAAGTTTCAAAAGTTTCCATTATCTTTGCAAAGGTCTTTAGTCAATAATAATGGATGCAACTATCAAATTCATATTCACTAACTTCTTCTCTTCTTTCAAGGGCTCATCACGTTTTTGTTTTGTTTTTAGCGTGCCAATAATCATGGACACATCCATCAGCTTCATGTTCAATATATTTTTCCCATTTCGGAGGGCTGATTAAGCTTGCCAATAATGATGGATGCAAATATCAGCTTTAAGTGACATATTTTCTTATTTCTTCTGCGAGCTTTGGATATTTACTTCCAGCCTCTGGCGTTATTTCAATTTCACCCTGTGTTCTGCTGGAACAAAGGCATAAGCTGACACCATAATTAGTGCTTTTCATCGCTCATGGATTGGGTCATCTATTTTAATTTCAAAATATCATGTAATTATTATTTGCCTTATTTACATGCGGGATATTTTCCTGATCTTTATTGTTCTTTAAACAACGTATCAAATCTCCAGCCTTCATCAGGTACATGTCGATCCTGGTTACCTACAGGGCATTTCTAACTAAACACTTTATTTAATTCACAATGATGGATTGCTCACTACCTAATATCTCGTCTAAATTCTTATTTTTAGTACTGCCTAGTTATTGCTCTCCCTGTTTCCACTGATACTAAGGAAACTACTGTCAAAATAACATCAGCGGGCAGGTTAGGTTTCACTATAAGGAATTGTCCTATGGATTAGTGGATTAAAGTGTTGCTTCATGAATTTGGTGTTATACTAATTGTGCGTTCAATCCCTGGTCGGGATAGTGTAATTAGACTTGTGACCGAGCAACAACTGAGCGGTACTAAAAAAAGTAAAAACTAACAGTGGAACGAGAACAGGTCAAGTCTGTAGATTAAATAAAAAGTCCAGTTCGAAGTTCCATATAAGTTGCCCAGATCGACTTACAACTAATAAAAGTCGGAGTGCACAATGGCCAAAAGTTTGTGATAACAACAAAGATGAAGACAATAGTTTACATGTAAATAGTGTAAATAGTGTAAATAATGATAACCCCTCGTCTCAGAAATTTACATATGAAAAAAATATCAGATAATTTGTTTTATTCTTGAAGATTCAAGTGCGTATGATATTCATTTTTTGTGAAGTGCTGAAATATTCTCGGCTTCTCTAATAAAACAAATAAAATCTGATCAAAAATAAATCTGACGTTTGGTTATTTGATCATATTTTTTTGCAAGAGGGTAGGGCCGTGAAAATTGCAGCTTACATGTAAATAATCAAATTCTAGTCTTTGTTATTTGTTACAGTTTTTTGGATATGTATTTACTAGTGAGCCAGTCAAAATGAGCTGACTCATTTTATAGTTCACCAATAGAAGGGTTAACCAATCAAAAAGCTCAAAATATTCAATGCGACGTGTATAAAGACAGCCATTTTGTTTTTTCTCCCAAAATATCTCCAGTGGCAACCTGATATCGAAGACGTAAAGAATTAACAGCCGCTACTGTCTCCGAAACTACACTGCCAACATCTGATATTGAACAGATTACGGACTTCACTGGATTCCATATTCAGAGACTACGGCAAACATGGTCAACATTATTACTATAAAAACCAGATGTATTTTCTTACAGAAAAGTACTTGTCATTTTTCTATGCAAAATAGAGGCTTCTGAGGCAGACAATTTGAATTGTCACATTTTTATGTTTTTCCTTTGCCTTATGAAATCTCTCTAATTATGACACCACATTTTCCGTCTTGCAGACAGAAAACAAAAACTGATTGGATCATATGACTGCAAATCTTGATATACTTTTCATTCTTAAATTAAAGAATATATCGTTTAGCAAGTTAAAGCTTAGATAAATAATTTTAATATTTCTGGCCCACTTCGTGCCAATTATTTCCCACAAATTCAAGGCACTTATATTAACACCAGAAAGAGACAGTTGGAATTTCTAGGGTGCATAATGAAGAACAGAGCTAAGAAAATTTGATATTCTCAGGACAAATTGAAGGCAAAACAGACAGGGGAAAACAACACATAAACTACCGAAACAGCTTGAGTAAATGGTTGGAGGAGCAAAGTTTAGGAGAGATATCAAAAAAAGAAATTTTATTAGAGCTAAAAAGGACAGAAAATTGTGGAGAGCCATGATCGCCAACGTCGTGAAGCGACACAACACATAGAAGAAGAAATGAAGAAGAATATTATATATGCAATCTTCTGTATAATTTTTAAATTTCGTCAATTATCTTTACAACATATCTTTTTCATTCTGAGTGGTATCTGTACAATTGTAAATATTTTATTTCATTTTATATTTATTTAACAGTTATCAGCATTCTTTAAAATAACACCAAAAATTGCTTTATCGCGAGCTGAATTTAACTTTTGGCGTATTACGGCTAATATTACTGCTAAAAGACACGTGTATTTTTTCACCGAAAACATAATCTCGAGTATCGAAATTCGCATGAACAAAAGAAGGGAAAATTTCAAGACACACATAAACATAATAAACAAAAACTAACTTTTTTTTGATAATAGATGTATATTTCATGTTTTATAATCACTGAACTCTCACAAACTAATTTTTTTCATTAATGCCACTTTACTTTTACAATATGTACAATAAATGAAAACAGATTACTAAATTTGTAAAATTATCTCAAATAGATTATTCCTCAAATTTTTTTAAATAATTCCTCAATTAACACATACAACAGATTATTCACTTCACTTTCTAACGCCTACTTTTCGGAATTTGATCTCTAACCAATGCCGATGAACAGATATTCCCTCAGGGAAGCCGCATCGGTAAAGATACTAGAAAAATAGTCGGTTCTCTATACCAATCGAATAAATACCTGACTACTCTTGATATCTTGTAACTTTACAAGAACCAGATCACGACTGAAATGGAGTACTGTTGCCATATATGGGCAGGAGCTGCTCATTCTTGACATTCCACTCTCGATAGTCCAAAAGCGTCTCCGCGTCCTTATGGATGACGAATTATTTTCAACCCTATAATACTTTTCTCACAGACGAAACTTTGAATGCCTCTCGCTGCTTTATCGCTTTTTCCAGGGAAAGTATTCAGACGAAATACATTCCTTAGTTCCACCTGTAATAACCTTCACACCTAAGACTGCTCATACTACACACATTGTAGCGAACAACCCTCATTCCCTTCGTTTTCCATTGGTGAGATGTAAATTCCATTCGTCCAACTTCTTCCCACAAACCACTTCTTTGAGGATCGTCTCCCAAGAGAATGTTTCTCCGATCACTACGATCCTAGGTTGTTCAAGTCTAGGGTTAGCCATAATCTTTCCCGCATATCTTACTCTGTATGCCTCTACCTCGAATGGCTATCGGGCCTTGTACAGGGTGAACATCATTGTAAAAAATGTATTCATTTTGCTAAATTGCTATCATAAACTTATTAATAGTAATCATAATCTCAGCTCTCTTTTCATATAGTCATACTTATCTGCTTTCTCGGGGATTTTTTGTCTTGACTTTTATATAGTTATAATACCTATCACATGATCTATCCGTGGTATGTTTAAGCTCTAATTATTCTCCGACGTTATTAAAGAGTCAGACAGACAGAAGAGGAGGACAGATCAGGAGCTATTTGAATCAGTCACGCAACACGTCTATGTTCCAGTAAAATAAACACAGGATGTAATCAATTCTTTAAAGTCTAGTTTAAAAAAAAAATTACGAGGATGATTTCTCTAAATCTTATATCTCAGAGAGGTTAAAATGAAGTTTACTGTTAAAAATTAAAACGAAATTTTAAAAGAAATCAAAATCTATCTTTTATCTATCAAAACAGGTTACCAGTGAATGTACTATGAAGTTTAGAATCCATTTGAAGTTTTTATAAATCATATCACTCCATGCAAGGCATTAAAGCCACTAAGACACAAGGTGTTACTGAGTGTGAAAGAATAAGAAAAAATGAGAAACATTAAGGAGAGAGAATAATAAAAGAGGATAGTAGATAAAAAATATACCAATTTTGATCGAATATTTAAACGCAATGTCAATAGTTAAATTCTGTCTTCTTAATTCCTGTACTTTTAATGTTCTCTGTTTTTAATAATGTTTTATTTATAATATTTTCTCACACTCAGTAAACCGTTAATTCTTAGTCCCTGCATTGCCTTGCTTGGGAAGGAATTGTTAAAAATAAGAAGATTTCGTGAGTTCGTTGTTTCTGTATTCCAGCACTAGTTGAAAAATGATGTGGGGTTTCCTTATTTCGAGGTCGTCATATTCAGTAAATATCTGTTTGAAACTGAAACTACATTTAAGAATTTTGTGGTTCGACTTATACTGAACACATACGAATATACAGCTTATTTTTCGGCGTGCTGGTAGCGAAGCGTCTATCGTAGAGAAAGTGGAATCAGTAAGCCGTATTCAGATTTAGTTCATTTCATTAACTTCTAAATATATGTCATCTAGAAGAGCAAGTAAAAAAAATAAAAAAAACATAATGAATCCAACAGATTGTTCCAAAATTTATTGACATATCCCTGTCACGCAAATATCAACGATGATATCAGTAGTGCTACCATATTATATTCAACATAAACTGAGATGATTCATTCTTTTTCTTTTCAATTATTTCACGCCAAGCAGAGCGATAATACTTCTAAGACGCAAGAGGGTTGCTGGGAGTGAAATGAAATAAGAAGACTTTAGATAGGAGAAGGGACAATAAAAGAACAGGATTAGGAAATATTTGCATAACAACGTTGCATTTAACTTTTGAAGACGGTATGTGGCAGGGAAGTGTGAGAAAAGAGTTTTCAAATATGCAGACTGGTGGCATATTTCTCCACCAATGCTGAGTAGGTTATGAATCGTATACCAAATAATTCGGAAAATTATCTATTAAAGGCTCTAATGTTTGAACTCTTTTTGAGCCAGCTTGAAAGAATGTCGCCTTAGAAATGCTTTACAAATGACCTAAAAGCCCCTGACCTTGATCAGCATTAACTATTGTTAATCGGTAACACAAATCTCCGAGAGGAAACAGTTTTAATTAGAAAACTTCAGGAAAGTTTTGAGGAACATAGCAGGGCTCATATGTAATAGAAATAGGGTATTGTTATTGGAATTGCGATTAAAAAAAGATTTTTTCAAAAACCTTCTCTCGAGCAGCTTGGTATTGGACTCATCAGCAGGATTGCTTTCTTAGATATTTTATCGTAAAATCAAAGTTGACGACAACAACTGGTTTTAGAAGTGAGTTTAAAAAAAAATCATAGTTAACAAAAAATAGTCAAATAGTTACCATATAAAATTTGATCATTTTGCGTAACAAAAGTATGAATGAATGTAATACAGTAATGCTAAAGTAATACAGTTTTGGCTGACATAAATAACACTACAGAAACGAAAATTCTCTATATCAGTATTTCAACTCCTAAATCCTGAGAACGACCATAAAATACATACATAAATACCTGCATATATATATATATATATATATATATATATATATATATATATATATATATATATATATATATATATATATATATGTGTGTGTGTGTGTGTGTGTATTATGAAATGAACTAAGTTCGATAATTATTTTAAAATATTTTCTGTTTATGCGTCATTTTTATACATACAATTATTTAAGTAAATGCTCTGTTTATAATAAAATATGCAAACATATTTTCTATAAAATTTCTATGTCACCCAAGCCGGTAAATGTAATTAAATGTCGATTCATTTTTCATTCTTTATTGGGTGTCGGATCTGTTGACAGTTTCTGAAGAAATATCTGTTTTTCTATTTTTCGATCAACGCTGAAACATTATGGTAGCAATCTCATAGCACGAAGAGAAATTTAAGTTCTGCGAACAAAATTTGAAGGAAAGAAGAAAATTCTCACTTAAAATTCCAATTAAATTTTATTCATTATGAAGAATATATGATGAAAGGATAAAGAAAAAGCAAAAATGCGACAAATACGACAGAAGTAACCACATTTAAGTTTAGCACATTTTAAATACTGATTAATTTTTAGAATGAATTCAGTTTAAATCTTTTATGAAATTGATATATAACGGAATTCAATATATTAGAGAAGATAAGTCAGTAATTCAAAATTCTTAGAAAGAGAAAAAAGGAGGCGGGGTCTACGCATCAGACAGTCGTCATAATTCTACGAAATTATTTTTTACATCTTCAAGACTGTCATATATAATTTAACTGTTTTATGTAAATAATATATTACAAAAAATGTTTTCCATTAACGTTTGCCCGATACATTATTAACCAACACATACAAAATATCATTTCTATGAGTTATAACATTAATCAAAATAAAAAATTGTAACAAGCAGGTGCCAATTTTGTTAAAATCTTCCATGTCTGGTGAATTGTTCAAAATCTGATCAATGTAAAATTAATGATTTGGTCAAAAAGAAATTTGCTGGGATAGATATTTTTTTAGCATTGTTTTCACAAGTTAGAATTTTTTTTTGCTTGTTTTGTTTTCAAATAAAGAGAAAATGGTGAAATAGTCGTCCTTCAACAAACCGAAAAAATGAAATTCATTTACATTGTTCGGACTGTCGTCCTTTTTTTTTATTTTCATATTCACGGCGTTTCGGTCGTTGTACGCTCCGGTCTACCTCAGGTGATATACGTTGGAATTACGAACCTAAATTTATTTAGTCCACGGTGGTTAGATTGTTCTAGTTCTACGTTCCATGCCTCTTCTGGATGTTTCAGCTTTCAGTTAATTTCCTTTAGGTTTCAGTTCGAAACGTCGTGAATTTGACAACAAAGAAGAGGACAACGGTCCGAACAATTTAAATAGTGCGAATGGTAACAATACCTCATCTCAGAAATATAAACAGATGATGAAAATTCATAAATTATGTTTGTCATGAAAGCCATGAAGATAATCGACGTCCCATTGCTGCTATGATATGAGGTGGCTGGTTTGTCAACGATTTGATGTTGAAAGTAGATTTTCAAATGAAATTTCGCATAATATCTTAGAGGAGATGAATAGGTAAAAACTAAAAGAATCGTTTGAATGCGTGCCACGATTTCAAGGAAAGATCCAACTGACAGTGTCTATCTATCTATTGATAGAGAGAGAGTGAGAGAGAGAGAGAAAGAGAGGCAGACAGACAGAATAGAAAAATAAACAGAGACATTATTTTAAAATATTTTTAAATATTGGCAGTTGTAAATATTAGTGTAATTGTTTCTAAAATCTTAAAACTTTGTCTTATATTTATTTCATATCCACCGTCGTTATCAGACACGAATGTAACATGAAATCTGCATTTCTACACATGCTTTTTCTATGTACCGGCATATATATTTGTATAATTGCATGTCTATAAATGTGTATAATTATTCTGTGTTTTTATAGGCGTTCGTATGTGTGGACAATATTTTAATATTAATAACTAATTTTACCATTAATACACCCCTCACAAAAAAAACAAAACAAAAAAAAACCAAAAAAACCAAAAAAAAACCAAAAAACAAAATTAAAAAAAAAACAGCCACTATCTGCAAAATTCTATTTAAGATGTCCGCCATAATCAATAACGCCTGTAAATTTCACTTTCGGGTTCTCCATTTTTGGCCTATTTCCACCTCACTGAATGGTGAGGAAGTTTTCAAAGTTTTGATTAGCTCCGTTGTGTGTAACAATTGTTTTCATGTGCAAATTTATTGCGTAGGTGGTAAACGTGAATGCGTAATTCTTTATTAAGTCTTCTGAGGAAAATTCTAGAGGTCAGAAAATTCTGAAAAGGTAATCAGTTGTCGGCAGTATTGACCAAATTCTTCATCTGACAGCAGATAAACCCCTAAGAATCTTGGCAATAACGGTACGGAATTGCTACGTGTCCCCTCTACCCGCTGCTCATGACTTGTTGACAAATTTATATTATATTCAAATTAGGGGTCTCAGAATATTCTGAATAGTTGAATGTTGATCATTGCGTTTATGTCAAATCAAAGCAAATTCGTTTTAAAGCCGTAAGGGCTATAAAACCCATAACATGGCTGTTAGGAAATGTATTTTTTTAAAGCAAAGTTTGCTGGATTATCAAAGGCAGTAGTTTATTTCCCAATAAGTAAAAATATTTTCTAGATAAAAACAGTTGATGATCAGAGCCCAAAAGAATGAGAAAACTATTTTCGTTTCCTGATACTTTAAGAAGAATTCACTGCCAAAGTGAAGAGATATCTTAGCACTACGCAAGAATCACAGGTTAAAGACAGCTACTAGAACACCTGTGACCCTTTGGGTCAACCTTGTTGTATTTACTGTTTACATTTAGAAGAGTTTGTGAAAGTAGAGATATTTTTCAAATATATTTCTTTGCAGTTATTCAACATTAAAAAAGTGTCTGCTTGAAGAAAGTTGAACAATGACAAAATTCGGAGTGTTGGGATACGATACAATAACATAAAATATTGTTGCAGGTCTGCGTGTAATTCGGCCGATTTTCATTGAAAGAATAAAATTCAGTAGAAAATACAACGTAGTCTCAACAAATGAACATTAAGTTAATATAACGACAAGAATACAAGCAATTGGTCATGGATTGGAAAGTCATGTCTTTTCATTTGGGTTAATAAAATTCTGAAATATAATATGAATTCTCTTTGTGTAAGTATGTTAAAAGCAATGAAATGTTGTTATATATGTATTTGTGTGCACGGTTCATAGTAAAGAGGATACAAGAGATAGGATTTATTTCTTACTGCGGACGGTGTTGCCGTAGTCTAAAGCAGTCTCTTTGAAGTTTGTCAGCGCTGTCGCTTTTAGCATGAGGTCGTGAATTTCACAAGCAGAGTGGTGTGGACCTTGATGACAGCTGTTTGGGTCCGGATTTCATGTGTTTTATACAATTCCGCGTAAGAAAATCGACTCTATCCTCCACTTCGTACACGATAATAAATTTCCATCTTTCTAAATTCCCAACTTTATATACATGACTTGTTTATATCTTTCTTTTCCCCACTCTCTATATATGACTTCTAGCAAACACACAAGATACAATGTTCACAGAGTTTTATATAGTAATAAGATAAAGACATGTTGTTAACTGGGGTAACACGTAACTTGTTAATTTAAAAAAAAGTCAAACTGCTTTTTATTAAGGGCTGTTGCTAATCTCCAGGAGAGCAATCCAAATCCTACTTAATCTCACGCTTTCCCTGAAGAATAATTTCTAAGTCTTCTACTCAGATAGTCGGTTACCTATGTCGTGATAAACAATTCATCGCGACAGAGTCTCTCGTGCGCATTTATAAGTCTACTATTCCTCCGTGTATCGAATATTGATGTAACATATGCTTTGGTGCTATTGCTATGGTACTCAGACATTTGGTCGACGGACATTTGACCGAGGGAATGTCTCCGAACGGACATTTGGTCGACGGACATTTGACCGAGGGAATGTCGCCGAACGGACATTTGGCCATCGGACATTTGGTCGACGAATATTTGACCGAGGGAATGTCGCCGAACGGACATTTGGCCATCGGACATTTGGTCGACGAACATTTGACCGAGGAAATGTCGCCGAACGGACATTTGGCCATCGGACATTTGGTCGACGGACATTTGACCAAGGAAATGTCGTCGAACGGACATTTGGCCATCGGACATTTGTAAGACGGACATTTGACCGAGGGAACGTCGTCAAACGGACATTTGGCCATCGGACATTTGGTCGACGGACATTTGACCGAGGGAATGTCGCCGAACGGACATTTGGCCATCGGACATTTGGTCGACGGACATTTGACCGAGGGAATGTCGCCGAACGGACATTTGGCCATCGGACATTTGGTCGACGGACATTTGGCCATCGGACATTTGGTCGACGGACATTTGACCGAGGGAATGTCGCCGAACGGACATTTGGCCATCGGACATTTGGTCGACGGACATTTAACCGAGGGAATGTCTCCGAAGGGACATTTGGCCATCGGACATTTGGTCGACGGACATTTGACCGAGGGAATGTCGCCGAACGGACATTTGGCCATCGGACATTTGGTGGACGGACATTTGACCGAGGAAATGTCGCCGAACGGACATTTGGCCATCGGACATTTGGTCGACGGACATTTGACCGAGGAAATGTCGTCGAACGGACATTTGGCCATCGGACATTTGTCGACGGAAGACGGACATTTGACCGAGGGAATGTCGTCGAACGGACATTTGGCCATCGGACATTTGGTCGACGGACATTTGACCGAAGGAGTGAATGTCGCCGAACGGACATTTGACCCATCGGACATTTGGTCGACGGACATTTGACCGAGTGAATGTCGCCGAATGGACGGACATTTGGCCATCGGACATTTGGTCGACGGACATTTGACCGAGGGAATGTCGCCGAACGGACATTTGGCCATCGGACATTTGGTCGACGGACATTTAACCGAGGGAATGTCTCCGAAGGGACATTTGGCCATCGGACATTTGGTCGACGGACATTTGACCGAGGGAATGTCTCCGAACGGACATTTGGTCGACGGACATTTGACCGAGGGAATGTCGCCGAACGGACATTTGGCCATCGGACATTTGGTCGACGGACATTTGACCGAGGGAATGTCTCCGAACGGACATTTGGTCGACGGACATTTGACCGAGGGAATGTCGCCGAACGGACATTTGGCCATCGGACATTTGGTCGACGGACATTTGATGTCGATTTGGCCATCGGACATTTGGTCGACGGACCGAACGGACATTTGGTCGACGGACATCGGACATTTGGTCGACGGACATTTGGTCGACGGACATTTGACCGAGGGAATGTCGCCGAACGGACATTTGGCCATCGGACATTTGGTCGACGGACATTTGACCGAGGGAATGTCGCCGAACGGACATTTGGCCATCGGACATTTGGTCGACGGACATTTGACCGAGGAAATGTCGTCGAACGGACATTTGGCCATCGGACATTTGTAAGACGGACATTTGACCGAGGGAATGTCGCCGAACGGACATTTGGCCATCGGACATTTGGTCGACGGACATTTGACCGAGGGAATGTCGCCGAACGGACATTTGGCCATCGGACATTTGGTCGACGGACATTTGACCGAGTGAATGTCGCCGAACGGACATTTGGCCATCGGACATTTGGTCGACGGACATTTGACCGAGGGAATGTCGCCGAACGGACATTTGGCCATCGGACATTTGGTCGACGGACATTTAACCGAATGGACATTTAGCCAAATGTATGTCACACATTTTATCGTAATGTGCTACACGTATTTACATTTATTTACAATATTAATTTATAATTTTCCGTTTGTTTATAGACTTGTTAAAAATCTATTCTGTATATATTATATTGTACTTCAAATGTTACTGTGAGATAATAAGTATTTTGAGAAAAACACATTTTACTACAGCAAAAATCTTAAGCTTTTACGATATGAAAGATCTTTCAATTTCGCTTTTTAACGATCTTAAAGGGATGAACTAGATTTTATCTTACTGTTAAATATGATTTTAAATAATTAAGTGCTACTTTTTACCCAAATACACTAAAATCTTTTAAAAGTTCAAATTTCATTAAACAAGTATTGAAATAAGAAAAGTTTTAAATTTAAGTATAGATTTAGTAATTTAATCACTTTAAATTCAGTGACAATTATTAGTCCTATTCTACATTATGGTACTACTAATTAAAATACTTAAAGTATTGCTTGTTACTATTTTTACTTGTACTTTTTCAGTGAAATGTCCGTCGGCCAAATGTCTCACGGGCAAATGTCAGTCGGCCAAATATCTGTCGGCCAAATGTCCGTCCGCCAAATATCTGTCGGCCAAATGTCTGTCGGCCAAATGTCCGTTCGGCGAAAAGTCCGTTCGGCCAAATGCCTGTCGTTGAAATGTCCGTTCGACGAAATATCTCTCGGCCAAATGACCCATCGGCTAAATGCCCGTCGGCCAAATGTTCCGTTAGCCAAATATCTGTCGGCCAAATGACTGTCGGCCAAATGTCCGTCCACCAAATGTCCGTTCGGCGAAAAGTCCGGCCACGTTATGCTATATATCTACATCTCAATATGGATCCTCGGTTTCAGTCACTTTCCCACTACAATAACGGAACTTTCCTGTGTGTTTTCTATAAATATTCTCAAGTTCTGATGAGCTTTCCTCTTTGATATCACAGCTTCAGTAGTAGAATTGCAGTTTGCTCTAAACAATTACGCTGCTGAAGTTGCTAGTTGCTAATTGATATTTTCCTGCATTTGTCGCTTTGGGAACTAATCAGGCGTTTTGCATTCCTGTCAGCTTCTTCTACTATGTGATGTGTCTTTTCAGAACCTTGACGATCATAGCTCTCCACAATTTCCTGCCCTTTGTAGGTCTTAATACATTTGTCTTCTTTCTCTCTTTCCTAAAACCGAATCCGACATCCGTTCACTCAGGCACTTCAGGTATGTCCTGCGTCGCTTTCCTCTGTCTGTATTACCTCCAATCTGTCCTGTGAATATCAAATTTCTCAAGACCTCTTTTCTCATTATGTCACCTAGAAATTTCAGCTGTCTCTTCCGGATGCTAAGTATCACTGTCCTTAATGTTTCCATTGTTTTTAGGACTTGCTTACATGTTCGGCCTCAACGATCTTCAAAAGTGTCTTTATGTTCAGTTATTGAAATGGTAGTGCAATTAAAGTGCGCTTTAAATATTGGCTAAATTATTTCCATTCATTACGTATCGTTTCTGTTGATATGAAAATGTGCGTCGACTATTTATTGCCTGTTGCTTATTGATTAAAATACGTTCTAGGCATTTCTTCCTTTTTCACTAAGGTAACATTTTTATGAATGGCCTGTTTTATTTTAAATTCCTTATATTTGGCCTCATTCTGATAGAGAGAAAGAGTCCTTAGGGTAAATCAGCATTCGAAAAGTACCATTTACATAGAGGTACCTCTTAATTAGAAATACCTTTTACATAGGAGTGCCTCTTACATAGAAGTGCCTTTTATATAGAAGTACTTTTTACTAGAGAAGACATTTGACACGACATTTAACCAATTTCTCGTAAATCTAATGAGAATGTAGTAGAAAATAAAGCATTCGAATAAGCAGCCTTAAAATTTAATTCAGACATACGTAAAACCTTTCAAGGTTTGAAATTTTAAACAAAAAGACAATTAAAATAAGAAAAATAACAACTGAAATTTCTGAGTCACATAATAAGGAAAGAAGGCTTGGAGAATTTGATATTCACAGAATATCTTGGCGGCAAAAAGAGTAGAGAGAAATATCGAGTAACCTGTATAACGAACTTGTGTAAATGAATAGCGGAACGGGGACTGGGAAAGATAGTAAAATGATAAATATTGTTAAGAGATACAGATGGCAGGAAGTTGTGGAGAGTCATGATCACCTACGTCCTGAAGGGCCAGGGCACATAAAAGAAGAATCTAGGAGCTGTTTTAGAAATAAACCAATATTAATCACATAATTTATTCATGAAAAAATAGTGCGGGATTTATGATCATTATTGAGACGGAAATATTAACATAATAATCTTTACCAAGCAAAATATTAACATAGTAATTACCGTCCTCTTCTTTATCTTTTTTTTTACCATGGTCATCATCATCATCATCATCATCATCATCATCATCATCATCTTTTATCTGTTATTTGACATGATGATATATCTGTTATGATCTTTGTCAGTGTCATCAAATTTTATCTTTCATCATCATTGTCATCATTTGCTAACATCATCATGTGTTATCTTTTATTAACATATTTTATCATCATCATCTTTTATTTACATGATCTTTATCATCATCATCGTCGTCATCATCAACATAGCCGTCTTTTACCAACATCGTCTTCATCATTATCTTTTATCTTTTAGAAACATGGTCTTTATCTTCCTCATCTTTTATTTACTCGGTCTTTATTATCATCATCATCATACTAATCTTTTATCAACATGTACATCATCATCATTATCTTTTACATTTTATCATCATGCTCTTTATCTTCACTACCATCATCATCGTCATAATCATCATAATCTTTTATCGTTTATTAAGATGGTCATTATCATCATCATTATTATCATCATCATCATCATCATAAACATCTGTTATTTACATGGTTTTTAGTCACTATCGTCGTCATCATCATCATCATCACTGTCATCATCTTTCATTAACATGGGCATGATCATGGTCATAATCTTTTATCTTTTATCACCATGACTACGACCTTCAAACTTCCCATATTTTTCTTCCTCCACCCTTACTCCCACTGCTCTTATAACTAATATTTTCCGTATTATCCGCAACGACCATCCTGACCGTATCTTTAGTAACGACAACCACAACTCCCGCCATCCAACATCATCAGAGCCATCATCACTGCCAGCAACAAGCCTGTAATCTCCATTATTAATCGAACCTCACTCTACCAGCAGGCTCCACCAACACTTGTCCCCAACCAGCTTGAGCGTTGGGCTGCCTAATATTCCTGACGCGGCTTTTGTTGACAGTTCCCCATATTTTATCATTTCTCGTTTTGCAAATCGAATATAATTGCGTAGCAGTCTTCGGGGAAGATCGATAGATAAGCGACTACCATCCGCAAATGGTTTACCAATGTCAGTTAGTTCAAAACCGCTTCTGCTCGAAACAATTCCAGGACATTATCCCTGATACCAATTTCCTTGCTTCACTATCATATTTGATAACTAGCTTAAGCAAGTCTTTCCATTGGCGTAGTTAATTATAGTCATTATCATTATTCGTGTATTCAGTTAACCGAACCTTAACTTTCAGCCACATCGGCGTTTGTATATATTTTACTAACTCGCAGCTCCCTCTACAGTGTTCATGAAATCAATATCATAGAATATTATTTCCTCCAAAGATATCCATCATTCAAACGTGTGGTAGATGGGTGTAGTCTAATTGGGAGCTGACTATAATTCAAACGGTAATGACAGTGAGGAAATGTTCTCAATTGAGTGTGCTGTCATTTCAGATAATGCATCACTAGAGATATTATCCCCTTCATTTAAAAGAACCTTTCATTTTGTTCCGTGTTAAAACATTGACAACATAACCAGAAAGAAATTAAAATAGGAAAATGATGCAAAAAAAAAAAAAAATTCAAAAACTCGTAGAGAAATATCGTTGATGGCGGAAATTGAAATAAATTCTTTGTTCCTAAACAAAAGAATTCACTCCCAGTAGAAAATTATGTGATGTTTCTTTTTCTTACTGAAGATACAAAAACTAATTTTGATCTGGGCGCTTAAAAAATAAATCGGTTTCATGGTCTTTATCGCCAATAACAGCTTTAACGTCTGTGTATTCGTTCTGCTGTGGTCATGAGGATACACAAAGTATTCCTATTAAAACAATTAAATTTCACTGCATCATGGGATAATTCTTCGTGCTGCGCTTGTCATTAGGATACACGAAATGTTCCATAAAATCTATTAAAACACACGGTATCATGGGAAAATTCTTCGTGATTCGGTGGCCATGAGAATGCACGAAGTATTCCATAAAATATATTAAAATACACTGTCATTATGGTAGAACTCTTTGTGCTTCGGTGCTCATGAGGATGCACGAAGTATTCCATAAAATATATTAAAATACACTGCATTATGGTAGAACTCTTTGTGCTTCGCTGGTCATGAGGATGCACGAAGTATTCCATAAAATATATTAAAATACACTGCATTATGGTAGAACTCTTTGTGCTTCAGTGGTCATGAGGATGCACGAAGTATTCCATAAAATATATTAAAATACACTGCATTATGGTAGAACTTTTCGTGCTTCGGTGGTCATGAGGATACCCGAAGTATTCCATAAAATCTATTCAAACATGCTGTATCAT
This sequence comes from Acanthosepion pharaonis, assembly GCA_903632075.3. NCBI lineage: Eukaryota > Metazoa > Mollusca > Cephalopoda > Sepiida > Sepiidae > Acanthosepion > Acanthosepion pharaonis. The sequence continues at coordinate 2,584,514 of CAHIKZ030003813.1, forward strand.
GGGAGAATTGTGACGGGTATTTTATTTTCTAGTCGTGGAACTTCCAAATAACATATTCAACCATTAAATTAAGAATTACGATATATTCATCATGAAATTCAAATAGTTAAATCGTAAAATTCCACAGTTATTGCTTGTAGCGTGTATGTTTTTTTTTTTTAAAGTTTATTCAAATAAACATATCAATAACGTTATATCGAATATATTTACTTATCTTACATTCATCTAGTAGAACTTAACTTGTAATTTATTGCGCCACTAGAATTTTGTTATCTTTACCCCATAGGAAGTCAAATAGTTTAAATTGAATTCTGGTTTATATACAGGGGGTTCATAATGTTTCTTTACAATTAAAAAATATATATAACAAATACATGGAAATTGCTACAAAATGCATAGATATTGAAGTTTCTTTTTAACTAATTAAATATATCTTTTTAGGGGCAGCATTAGTTGTACGAAGCACATCAAGGCAGTACTCGATTTCTTGGCATGTTCGCTGTAGCATAGCCTCGGCATCACGGCATCGGTGATCTTTTGCGTTAGATAAGTGATGTCCTCTATCTTTCTTCGATATCTTTAACATAACCCGGTAGATAGAAGTCTAGGGAAAGGATATTTGATGAATTATGTGGCCAGAGAATTGGCCCATCCATTTTTTTAAATTGTCAATAGATTTCTGTATACAATGTATATTATCAAATACAATATTATGTTAGCAATGTATGAAAGAATAAGGAACTAAATTTGTCAAACGCAAAATAATTGTTTATACACTTTTGCCATCCGTCAATCGGTCGAAACGGGAATATGTAGTTTCGGGTTTTTCTTCGAATGTTCCATCTTCTTCAGAGTATATGATGGATTCTCCTATCCTCTCGTAAGGCGGGCGTATTTATAACTTGACAGATATTCAGTTATCCTGTGTATATATTTTACGTTCAGCTGACTTGATTTCTTTGTATAAGATGGTAGACTCACCGTTATGCTATGGGGTCCAGTTCTGGATTTGGTGTCTTTGGGGTTCATTTCTAGTCACACCCATGGGTAGTTAGGTCTTCTGAACCTTTGAGGTGACAACAAGTACAAAAGTTTAGTATCTTTTAAGTGGAACAAGTTGCATACTGGGGTCAGCAGATACAAAAGATAAACGTTCCTGACTGGCGTGAAATTCTGTTCCCATCGCTGATATTTTGGGGCGTTAATCTACTGCAAACCTGACAACAAATTGGAAATATTTATATGTATTAAATATATATTTATAAAACTAATAGCATCTACCATTATTTCCACTCAATAGTTCCTATAATAATTTGAAACATAACCGTTACGGCCCACCCAAACGACCCTTATAATAATAAAATACACCTACCCATAATGCACCACTGACCAGAATATATAAATAGTCGTGCCAAAACACAACGTATATGGCCTGATGGTTACGTTGAGGCAGTCGACACGCAGTCTGTGACTGTGTGTGACTTCTGTCGAACTCTCTGCTTTGTCAGAGAGGAACCCGGACGACGCTTTGGTCCAGGGAGGTAGACAGATACCGAACCTGCTCATGCGGGTTCTAAAGGAATATTTTTGGCCGATCCTACGGGCTCGGAGAAACCGACGTTAAACTTGGCCTTGTACCACATACATTCCTTGTGGGGGGGTTGTTAAATATCGGCCTAGCGATTGCGTTTAAGCATGAAACAGATTTTGCTGACTTCAATGTCCACTTTTATATTTACATACGCTCTCTCCTTGATATTGAACACTTTACCCCAGATAGCATACTTTAGAACTATAATTTTTATCATATTTATAAAGCTATATATTATAAGTCCTTATTTTACATAATAAGGGCTTTATTAGTGTGACGCTCGCATCACCGACATGATAACTCAATAAACTCTAGGAAGCGTCATCACCCAGAATTTTTCTAAGAAGAATGGAGTAATGCTTTTTTAATGATTTTACGCCTAGCAGGATAATAAAGTGTGAAAGAATATGAAAAAAAATTAAAAACGTTATTAAAGAGGGAGAAGAATAAAAGAACAGGAATTACGAAGACAAAAGATAACGATTTACATTGTATTTAAATTTTTGAAGATCAAAGATGACTGGAAAGAGAAGACCACAGACGAGAAACGCGAGAGAAGAAACTTGTAATTTCAGTTGTAAAATAACGAGACCTAGCCGCCAACCTAGTACTGCGCTTAAATTTGTAATATCGTGATACTAAAGAAGAAAGTTTATGAGAAAAATTACTGTTACGGTAATTTACCCACGCACACATAAACACTCCCAGTTTTAAACAGGAGCAGGTACTGCCTTTTGGAGAGGGAAGTTTAAACAGACAGCTCTGACAGTCGGACCGAACATTCTTGCTCTTATATGTTTGTATTACTGCTTCTGTTAATATATTTGTTTACCTAAATTCCTCTCTTTGTGTCTTTTCGTCTGTCCCTAACAAGGCCACAACAATTATCATGAATACATTTATAGAAAAGACACAGTGAATCTACATTACGGGTGTTTAGAGTAGAGATTGGAGTCGAGAAAGAAAAGCACTGAATTGAAATAACTCCATTCCGTAAAGACCATTTATTTTTGCTACCTAGTGCGATGAGGCTGCGGTCCCGTGCTGCACAGGGAAGTCTAACGAAACCCCTAATGCGAAAATAGAAAATGTCATTACTTTGTCATCATTCACACAGAAGGAGACACATGCAAATCGTGCATTCTACTCTCAATTATTATCGAATTACAGTATTTGGCATGTATAAGTTTGTTTGTTTTCAGAGAAATAAATAAAGACTAACTACTGCGATGAAGTTGTATTATCTGTTAAGCTAATGCTTGCACAAAGGCCATTCACTACCGTAAATTTAATTAACCTAATTCCACAATAATGTAATATTAAACAGAAATGTGGGAAGGTTTTAAATATGACCAAATACGGTACATATGTTTAACAGTTTTGTCAGATTATCAAATGTCTTCGGTTAAGAAGTCACGAGGCAGGTTTTCTTATTACCAATGTGATTATTGTACATATACCACGTTCCGTCCTTTTTTGTAGTACATATACTATGTTCCGTTTTTTTTTATTCTATAGGTACTAAGTTTTGTTTTCTTGTCTTGTTTGAAATACCGTCGATTGGAAGAAGAAGGAACCCAAATAATATAGTAATAATACTTTCCAGAATTTGCATAAACATAAGTTTGACTTTGAAAAAAAAAAAAACTAAAAAAAAAAAAAAAACAGCGTGGCAAAAGTCCGTTTTCCTCTGGAGACATTTATTACCGTATATTTCCTCGGTATTTTTTATTCTTTTTTCCTTTTAAAATGCTATTTTGACAATTGTAATAAATCCATAATATATGAAAGTGGATCAATAGTTTTTGTTTTCTTGAGAATTCACTGCAAAAATGTTAAACACTGTTTAATTATTGTTTTTATATTTACAAATTTATTAATTTAGTATATGTAATCAATCATAAATATATGACAATTATTAAATTTTTGGTTTTGTTTTGGACTTTTAAAAATACTACTCAGTATAAAGTTTATTGGATTGAAAAGGTATTTTTAGAAAATGTATTAAATTAATACGATCACCGTAAACCATTAGGGTCATAAAGGAACCATATTTATCTCAGTAGCAGTAAGCGTCGTGTGTCTTGGCTAAGGTAATCTGACGGGGCCTAATCCACTCCAAGCTGATTTGAATTCAATGTTTTCATTCTCCTAGACTGGTTTCTGGCCAAGGCTATAGGACCCAATCTGTCCTGGAATTTACCCATAGCTTTGAAGAAGTTGTTTCATTACTTTCTCAATCATATTTGCGCGTAAGTGAATGTAAAGAACCCAACTCGAATTCGAACTCGGCACTACGAGTTCTCATTCCATTAAACTAACTCGCAGCCACGTATTATATACTTATTACTATACTTCACTTTTTGGAGTCGATTTAAATTAGTCCAAAAATTACGCTTTTAGAATTTTTCTTTCATATATCCTCCCCGTTTGGCTTATTGGTATTTTATTTGTCTGGGTATGCAAAACATTCGTGTTTCCTCAGAGTCTAGGTAAGCAATATAGAAATGTCCAGTGAATGCATATTCTTGTGAATACAATTTTTTTATTGCCCGCTTCATTATTTTAATTCATTAAAAACTAATCCGAAAAACATGTACACCGATTTTGACGATATAGATTTTCTCCCAAAATATATATCTATGCCAGTCTGTGAACATTCATCATAACTTTGTGATATCTCAACCTGTCAATCCCCTTGGGTATGATGTCAACTAAATCCGGCAGAAAGCCCTCTGATCAGGGGGTTTTCATGAATTTGGTACCAACTCTTAATTGCTGTTGTTCTCAGATTCACCCTGATCCGGGGTGGTAGTGCCTGTTAGGGTCTCAATAATCGACAAATAGTTAAACTCAAAACACTATGAAAGTATAACAAAAATTATAGTAAATATACCAGCAATTATGTAAAAAAATATACACACAATACATTTGTGTAAGGATAAAAATATTAGCTGCAATATAATTTTGTTTAAAAAATAGTCACAATACATTGTAACAAAAAGAAAAAAAAATTTTTCCAGCAATAATTTTTTTGTAATGGCACCCTCAATTTAAATTTCGGTATTAAATGACCCATAAGGAGTTTATATGCCGCTACACAAAGAAACTAACGAAGCCATCAATAATGTTATTTAACGTACTTTTGGTGCTACACAAACAGACTCGACGGGAAATACTATCCCTACATCATTTAGCGAAATACAAGACTGGCAAGTTAATCTTTAGTTGTTTATACTAACTTAGATGATGGACGACACTATGTCACAATTTTATTAACCAAGTCATCGTTTCCACAATAAAAGTGGTCTTACCTATCGGATGTGGGGAAACATTTTATCGATAAACATACATTTATATGATAAATGTATCACGTGAATTTCAAATTATGTCTATTAAGTCGTCTGATTTTAGAATTAACTTTTATTCCTGAACAGATTCTAAATCGGTCAAAATAGGAACTTTGAACACCTATATATTTCTGTCATTGAGTTACAAGATTATTCAAGCTTTTACGATAAAAGCCTAAAGGTTTGGACGCCAAAACAATTTTGAATGCAGTTTCGGCATTCAAATTTGAAACAGAATATATTTGGCTTAAAAATTGTCAAGATGCTTGGAACTAGGTAGACATTGTGCGAAAGGTCATGGGAATATAGCAGATGTGGTAGAAGTCATGTATTTCAAGTCGGGGAGCTTCTGCAGTGTCAGCTTGAAACATGGCTGCGCATTAATCATGATGCAGAATTGGATTTCTTCGATTAACCAGTGCCGGTCGCCTTTTGCTTAGCTGCAGGTACATTTCATGCAGTTGCTGTTAGTGATGCTATGGTTAGATTCCAGAAAGGTGTAATAGATAAAGCCAATAGAGCACCACAGAACAGTTACCATAATGT
>CAHIKZ030003813.1:2595000-2617500 GCA_903632075.3 Acanthosepion pharaonis
ACTTGTAACGTTACATTGACAAAAAGTGGATAATAAATACTAGGAAAATATCAGAATGTGCATTCATCATCTAAATAATTAGAATAAGCACACGTAGATTTTGCATAAATTTTGTAGACTCTAAAGTGCACGCATAGTTACCATGTAACGTAGCAAATATATTACCATGCATCGTGACAGCTACTCCACAGAAAAGGAATAATAAATTCCAGAAAGATATTGTAACGTTCATTCATTAGCTATTCTCAATTAAACGTAACGTCATGACAACTTTAGGGATGAGCTGTCCTTTTACCATTTAGGAAAATAGTTGACTGCAATGTTACAAGGTAAGGGGATATCTAATAACCGCCCCACGCGGTCAGATGTGGCACAAGGCCGAAATTAATGTGGGGTATCCGAGCCCGTAGGCTCGGACAGAAATATCCTGTAGACCCCGTATAAAACGGGGTTAGTAGCTGTTTCCCGAGACTAGAATCTGCCCTTCGACATAGCCTTATATGAAGATCCTCTCTGCCCGGAGTTTCACCAGCACAGCTGGAGACGAATATCCAACTGCATATCTGACTGCAATGTTACAATAACAACAACAACAAAATGTCACATATCTCTCATCGAAAATATTTACAATACATTATGTACGTTACAATATCGTTCTTTGTTCGCTGGGTTCCACTCAAGGAATATGAGTCACCAATCTGTTTAGATTGGTTCAGATCGCGTCCCAGGCAATTATTTCCAGGTGAACGAAGCAGCTTATGTTAGAATTTGGATTTTGTCGCTTCCCCTGTCTCCTGCCGATAACCGTGGCACTACCCGTTCTTCCACAAACTCTGAAATGAAATACTTGCGGCTTGTTTAGACCTGTTGGCTTTGTACATCTATCAAACTTTAGAGAACGAAGTCAAAGGTCAGGAAGCAGGCAAAACTGGACAGGTTAGCTTTGAATATTAATTCATCATGTAGATCGGTAAGCCTTTAATATTGGAGTAAGGTGCTATCTTTGTTAGTATCAGCTGTTTGAGGCCAAACAACAAAAAGAACTGTAGTTTTTGACCGTTTCTTTTGAAACTGATATTTTCAGAAAATCACCTTAGCTTTACCACCCGGCATTTCACCATCATTACGCCAACCTACATAGTAGATTTTATAGCTTCAAATCTTTTCTTTGAGGATTAAGCGATTTATTTTTATAAGCATCTTACGATTTTATCAGTTTTTAGTTTGCTTAATGCTTGCGCCAAGTTGTTCAAATGTTTTCATATTTTTTCCGCTTTGTACTAATAAATAGATAAGAAAAAGTTTTCAACATAACAAAACGAGTAAAATTGGTAGATAGGTTTTCCCTTCTCTCGCCGATAACCGTTGCCCTAGCGGCGCATCACCACCTCTGAAATGAAACACTCACACCGACCTTACTAGATGTTAGAAAACGTTTATTTTGTGAAAACCTGACAAAGTTCTCGAAACGTTACCTTGATCGATTGATTTATCTATCTATATTTCTGAGATGAGGTATTATGTACAGTATTTACATTAGTCGGACTATTGTCCTCATCTTTGTCGCCATATTTGTCACAACGTTTCGGCCGTTGTACGCTCCGGCCTTCTTCAGGTGGTTGGAATTTCGAACTGAACTCTTTATTTCGATCACTGGGGTAGACTGTTCTAGTTCCACGTGCCATGTTTGATGGATGTCAGTTATCAGTTATCTCCTTCTAATTTTCCCTCTGATATTTCTCCACTGCCTTAACCGGGTATTGGACTCACACTCTTTAGGTCTGTCACTGGATCTAACCAACGCCTTTATCCACTGTGCCATGTGTCCTTGAGGACACATGGCACAGCGCCTGTTAAGGCAGTGGAGAACTTTCAATGTGTGTATGTGTGTGTGTGTGTGTTAATAATATAATAAAATAAAATAATTTACTTAACTTGAACTCCGAGTTTCATGGTATATTATTTTATGTCTAATCTTCGACTTCTGTTTTAGTGAATCGGAAATAGAGCATTTATAGATATAAACGGTGTGGACATAGGTATCGGCACTGCGTGGTGACTGTCAGTTTCACTCATCAAAGCGATCTTCAGATCAATATATGCATATACTCAAGTATAACAGTGCGTTGGTCTAGATTACAAGATTATATAACAAAGAGTCGACGGTTTTTAGATCCCGAATTATTTTCTACTGTGGCATTTACTTCGATTCTAAATCTGTTTCTATTCAGAGAATAGCGCTTCTTTGGTCCGATTATAAAAAATAAAAAAAAAATGTGGTCTCATCATCGACAAAGATGCATAGCTTCAAGGAGATTGCTGGTTAGCGATAGTTAACGAGTACGTCTGGTAAGCTATTGCACTTAAGTTCTATAGAATATGCTACAGTATCTTGTGTCAAACTAGATTATGTATTGTAAATGTACATGTTTTAAAGCAAGCAATGTGATAAAGCCACTCACAGAAGACGTTACTGGAAGTGAAAGGGACTTAGAAGGCTTCAGAAGGAACTGGAAACCCAATCCTAAATAAGAAACAAGGGATAAACCTCTACTTCTGTCCGACAAAATTTATAAATATATTTTTCACGTCTATTTACGCATAATAAATAAATACAACTCAAGCTGCGATATATGATTGAACAGGTGTAGAAAACTAAAATACATTAATATAAATAACAGAAAACTAATAAATGTGGACAATGTGATAAAGATCTTGCCTTTGACACTTAGATGGAAACTCATCGGTACGATCAGATGAATTGCTTACTGAAAAAAAATCGCTCATGCCCAGTTATAAAGACTGCCAACTTTTATTAGGTACGTACTAGTACCTAACTTCAACATTTCGAATTATTGACTTCTTTTATAAACTTAAACACTGATCGATGGGTCAGGTGAGCAAATACGCAGCTATTTCTGTGACAGATTGGTAGCGATTATTAATGTTTCATAAGTTTAGCTTAATATCAGAAAATCGAAGAGGAATGGAGACTGGAAAAATGTCTCCACCTAAGTAGAAGCTGACTGCCATGAAATACTAACTTTCTTAACTTGCTCGAAACATTAGCCATTCTCTTCAACAAGAAAAGTAAGAACTAAGTCAGCTAAATTGATTATGATGATAGGAAAAGCGTTTCACTCGTGACTAAGCTTAGTAAATATTAAAAGCGTGCAAAACAATAGTGCTAGAAACAATTGGAAGGATGTAAAGTGAAAAAAAATTATCGGTGTTATGATGGCGATAGGTGGAAAAATCAGGGGAAAAATCAGAAAGACTATTCACAGCAGTTGTAACCAATACTGGGCTAAAAAGAAAAATAAATGATGGACGAAAAATGTGTCTGAATCTAACAAAAAGAAAGAAAAACAAAACTTCTTCAATGATTCTAACAACAGCAGGAAACCAACTCGAGTAAATTCTAATTAACTTCACATACAAGAATATTTGTGTTTGAAAGTTTTCGGGTTAAGTCTTTTCAACGAGTCTGAAATAAAACGTGTATACGCTTAGTTGTCACACGTCTGCGCATGTCAGTGGAATTGCAATGGAAAATAGCTGTACATTGGTTAGAAAATTAATATGGTTGCCGTTTGAAGCTTTTCGCTTCAAATGCAAGTGGATAATTAGACGCGTGTGAACCTAAATGTGTGCGAGCGTGCACGTGCAGACGTCTACGTAGGCGAGAAGGAACGCACACACGTGTGCGCGGGCGTGAATGCGTAGTAAATTAAAGCAGCCTCATTTTACAAATTACGTATTCATTGGAAGACACTTTTATTACAAGAATGGCGAAAAATTCCCAAAACGAATGCAGTGTTAATTATTATACCTTCTACATTGAATTTGAAAAGACTTGCAGATTATTCTAGAGAACAATTTCCCTCCCTTTTTAGATCAGTCGTTCTAGTTAGGTCTGTTTGTATATCTCTTTATCTCATTTTGACATTATGTATGTACGTTTGTATGTATTTTTTCTTTTTTTTGTGAATTTTCATCTATCTATCTATCTATCTATCTATCTATCTATCTATCTATCTATCTATCTATCTATCTATCTAACAGGTCATTTCTCTCTAACATACATTGTTATATATGTAAGCTAATTATACATCCAAATGCATTTTAAAATATTTCTAAAGGATGGCGGCTTCTTTTTGTTTACATTTTTGCTGTTTTTCTGAAAAAAGAATGACCGACATCTTTCTTATGAGTAAATTTCATTATTATATTGACGCTCAGTGGATTAATGACGAGAACGGAATTTTAAACACCGAATGTACTTATTTCTCGATTTTTGCATTATTTAACTTTTCATAGCTGCACTGCCTTTATTACAGAGCAACATTCCTAATAGCATCATTGTATTTGACGACATACAAGTTGCCTAGGCTTATTAGATGCTCCCTCGTTTTATCACAGATTATTCACGAAGAATTTTTAATCCATTTAAGCATATAATACATAAGCTACATTTTTAAAATTATAAATGAGTTTTAGCTACTCTAAAAAACAAACAAACACATTACTGCATGTAAACAAAAACCAGCATGCAATACAGCTAAACTTAACGAAATTGTGAAAATAACATACATGATTACATTAATAAAATATTCAATCGAAAAAAATACAAAAACATTTTATAACAAACAAATACCCCACCCCATAGAGTAGATAATGAGCCAACACAAATATTTACTATTACAGATATTTCCTTTCAGTTATATGTCTTTTTTCTGTAGTTTCTATTTAGTTAATGGAACAAATGTGTTGATGTATATTTATGTAGGCTGGATCAGATGGTATCGCCAATATTTTTTTTTATGGTAAACGTGATAATAATAATAATAATAATAATAATAATAATAATAATAATAATATCAGTTATATCTCTTTTATGGGGTTGGAGTCATTGATTGGACCCTAGATAATCTTCCCAGAAAAACGAAGAAAAATGATGGCTATGTACAGAATCACGCACCTTCAGGAAGGTGTGTAAAGATTTTATTGAAAAGAAATAGAAGGTGAAAAGGGTCGGCTTTTGTATTAAGGTAATGGTACAGACAGAAAAAAAAAGGTAGTTTGCGTCGTTATATTGAAAATTCGTGATGAGGATCAAAAAGGAACGTTTATTGTTAGAAACGCTGTTCCCGAAAAATAATACAAAAACAGCATTTGCTATGAAAAGGAAAAGAAAACTCACTGATAAGAAAGTTCATGCAGTTTTTAAATGAAACAGATGAAAGACAAAGAGACGAGAGGGCAACATGGATGGGGGTAAGAAGATCTTATTTGAAGAATGAAACTGGGGGATTATTAATGTCAGCGCAAGACCAGACATTGCAGAAAACTGGATAACGGTAAACGTCAATAAGGTCAGCACTTCAAACATTTCCAAATCCCATTCCGATATCTGCATTGTTTTTCCATGGTATCTTACAAGGCTCCAATGTTCAAGCGTGTGTAATATAAACACATTGGGAGACACATTGTCCCCCAACATGTTTCTATAACATCCACTGGCTGTCATACATCAGAATGCAATGGTATAGCTCAATATTACAAATGGAGGCAAGATAAAATTCCTGGCGTTAATCATTAGGAGTTGTGCAAAAGTAAGTCTTTGAATGCAGTGGAAAGTATTTTATGCAGGATTAAATTTAGACTACAATGAACCAGATATAGTTATGCTGGACAAATAGAAAACAAATTCTACTTAATAGAAATCAACTATAAATTTGGCACAAGAACTGAAAGTAAATAAGAATATACAGTCTAATCTACTCAACAAAGATTTAAAATATGAAATTTCATAAGTTTGGGAAAGACTAGCAAAGAAAGCAATTACAGTACAAACGTTCCTTGGAGCACTGCGGTGTTGTCTAAAAAACGTGCAACAACCGAACAAATATAGAAAAGTGGTGTGGAAATGGAGCCATTAAAAATGCCTATATCCATTGAATTACTGCCACGTCATTAGCTAATTAGAAATTTGCATAAAAGAGCATTTTTCACCTGTGCTCAATTACGTGACCATTGTGTGTGTGTGTGTGTTTGTGTGTGTGTGTGTGTGTGTGTGTGTGTGTGTGTGTGTCCAGATTCAATGAATCATTTAATTGTGTTTGCATTATTTAAAAAACATTATCTTCCAGCCCGGAACAGCAAAGGCCCTTTGAGAAATAATGGCTTCAATCTATAGATGAAAAACAAAAACAAAAACAAAAAAAAACAAAAAACAACGAAGTGTCTAATTTTCTAAAGTCACGAGAATGATAAATAATAAACTTACACGCAATCAACATCATATGAGGAAGTGAGGAAATAATAATAATAATAATAATAACAATAATCATAATAATGATAATAAACGCTCTGAAGGTACACTCTCCATGCCTTTCATGGCTTCTGGTCTTAATTAATTAGGTGGTGGGTATTAACATGTACATATTTTGTCTGAATGAAGACCCACATTACCACAGATTCGCTGGTCAGTTGACTGGCCTTCACAGGTAGCTTATGTCACCGAATGGCTTATTCACTGCGCATCACTGTTCATTTATGGAGTCGTGTGGGAAGTATCACGGCTGGATATAGAAGGAATTGTTGCTTAAATTGTAAAGGATGAGTTAGACAATAAAATTTGGAAGTCATATCTAGATACAAGAGAGAGCACCTTCGATCAGAGAACATCTAAGCCGACTAGGTTACTCCATCGAAGGGTATTTCTCACTGAGCCCAATCCTGGTCGTCCTAAAACATAGTGAATTACCAAAGATCATACTAGTCGGTACTTCTCAAATCTTGCGTAGGTTTCTCTCCATAAAATGAACACAATTACATTATTTTATTCTCCCATCTGAGTGCATCATAGTTCTGGCTATGACGATAAACTACATTGGGCAGCAAGGTTTCTGATTAGAATATTGGAGGTTTTAAAGAGCGTGGACCCACCTCTTAATTTCTGTTTTTCCCAGGTCTACCTAGATCCGGTGGGGTTGCACCTTTTAGAGTCGCACCTATGGGCAAATTGTTTACACACAAATTAAAGTAAAAGTCTATGAAAGTATAAAAATATATTTTTATAGTAAAAGTACCAGCAATACGTTTTTATATAAAAAAAATTATCGACAGCATATATTTATAGTAAAATTACCAATAATACCAATTCATAGTAAAATTTCCAATAATACGTAATCATAGTAAAATTACCAACAATGCATTTTTAAAGCAAAATGACTAGTAATAAATGTTATAGTAAAATTACCAACAATATATTTTTAACGTAAAAGGTATTATATATAACGCAATATATTTTATCTGTAGTTGAAGGCATACAATTTCTTCAAAATATTCTTAGTTGAAGCTATGGCATAGTGTTCCAGATATTTAGGTTTCGGCATAAAATAACCCATAGAGTTGGATATGCCTTTAAACAAAATCAACCAGCCAACGAAATGTGAGCATCATATGATACAAAAACTTGTATCTTAAACTGTCTCTGGATGAGACTTGAGGGCAACACCCCTAAAACAAAGCAAAGGTAAAAAATAAGAACAACAACGACAATAATGACAATAATAACAACAATTATTAAGGAAGTTCAAGATCATTACGATAATGGTATATAATTTTGATAATTTCAAATTTATAAATTTGAGAAGTTTAAAAAATTTATCCTGGCAGTCAAATTTACTCTTGAAGAAGTTGTTATCACAACGTTTCGCATAACCTACAATTTTTCATATGTCTATTCCTTAAGAAATGTTAGAATGTTTCTTTAGAAAAATAATAATTCAGTGATCAATTTTCTGTCGTCATTTTCTCAAGTATTTATTGGTTTTATTTATTTAATAAGTTCAAATGTGCACGCAAATAAGCGTTGATATATATTTTTAATGGCTGTAAACATGAAGTCGTAAAATGATTAAATATATGCTATTGGGAATCCGTAAATATCTAGTCATATAGATGCAACTCTATGTGAAATTTCGCATGTTTTATGTTCGGCCTATTAGTATTCACCGCTGAATTAATGTTAATATTTTACTCTCTCTCTCTCTCTCTCTCTCTCTATATATATATATATTGACATTGAAGATAGAGATTGATATTGATAAAAAAGTATTTGCAAATATATATAAAAAATTAATTCTGTGTTCATCATTCAGTTATGAGATATGTTAATATTTTTTTCTCTATATATATATATATATATATATATATATATATATATATATATATATATATATATATATATCGGGGTAGGGTTCATAGTGAGATGAGCATTTGAAACTTTCTTTGCTGTGAGGTCTCTTGCGGCTGAGCGGTTACGCACGCTGAACTTAAAGTTGATATACCTATTATTTTTAATGATGTTCATCCCACACAAATTCCACTCGTAGTGTGTCGGTTCCACAACGCAGCGATTCGTGGGAAGAATCTGCTCGCGTGGAACTTTCATCTAAACAACGGAATCCGCGAGTGGCATCGTAAGTCATTGCATTGAAGGCTAGATTAGGAATGTTGTTTGTCTGAACATTTTCCATGGAAATAGCAATAGAATAAAGAGAGACAGGCAGAGACAGAGAGAAACAGAGAGAGTGCGACTCTTCCTCCATGAGAAAGCGATTGCAGGGTGCAAAATAATTCGGCAGCCTCAAGGATTTGGAGAGGCTTTTGGACTCTAACGAGACTAGAAAATGAAGACTGGGCAGCTATTGTCCATATATGGCAGCAGTACTTGGGCCCCTCGGCGTGGTGTAATGGTTAGCAAACTTGTTTCGCTAGATCAGTTACAACTGAAAAGTGAGTTCGATCCTCACTAGATGACCCATCCTTTCGGCCTTGTGCCACATCTAAGCTATACTTGGAAAATAACTATGGCAGCAGTACTTCGGTTTCGTCCTGATCTGGCTCTTGTAAAAGTCGAGAATAAAAGAAGTCAAGTATTTAATGGAGCGGTACAAGGAACCGAATATTTTTCCAGGAACTTTAGCAAGGGGTCGTATTTACTATGTCCACTTGTGATCTAGGTTGTGTTTAAGTTCCAATGGTTGCTCAAACCATGGAGCCACGCTGAGGAAACACCCCTTTCATCGGGATTGGTGAGAGTTCATGGTTAACTCAGTGTTGATGGAACGTCACTAGTTTGGTTTTAGAGACATTGAATGCGAGTAGGTATTTTTTTCCAACTGAGCCGTTATGATTAAGATAAAGGAGAAATCCTTCGGATAAAAGGAATGAGAATAGATTCCTGTTGAGATATAAATTTATTAAAATAAGACTTTCGAAAGGAGAGACATTGTAAAAAAAAATGATTAGGAAATACATCTGGTTAAAAAAATGTTGATGAATATAGAATATAACTGTATACATAAAAATTCTAATGGTATTGATGAACTTAATCTGATATGAAAATAAAAGGAATGATATTGATAATGAGGATGGAATTGATAGAATTTCAGAACAGTCAATATAAAACCCTGATTTCTTTTTGGCAGTTTAACAGACAGAATGTAATTTGATTTAATCACTTGAAAAACAAACTTCAAATTTATATGCATTTCTTATTACTATAAATGCTATTTTAGTGCGAACACATTTGCAGCTAGACATCCCTGTTTATTCACAACGAATGAAATTATAAGCTACTGGCCTTCATTATCGAAAGCTTTATTAAAAATAAGCCTCTGGGTAGGAACCAAACTTCCGTTCCTTTTTACCGTTTCTTCCACGTTTTAGCAGGATCAGTTACCATTACACTTTTTAAAAGAAATGTTTATATCTCACTGGGATTTTTCGCAGTCTATGTCTCTTAAAACAGAGATGTCTACTCCAACAGATGTAGCCATTAAATATAATATTTACATTAATAAGAAAAAATGTCGGATTTAAAAAAAAATCTATTAATAGATTAAAAAATAGATAAATATATAGATTTGAACATATGAAAGTGGAAAAGAGAGTGGATCATATATTTTAGTTTATGGTGTGCATGTAGCCGTGAAGGTGATGATTTATTCCCCCCGACATTTTTCAACAAGCCAATCGTTAATTTATCGCTATTTCCATGGAAAATGTTTTGACGAGCAACATTTCCTAGTTCTAGCAGTTCATGACTTTAGTTTCTAAAACCTGCCATGCCTTAATCGACCCCCCCCCCTGATTCTTTTAAGTTTAAGCTTGGAAATAATACAAATATGATATTTGTTATTCTGCTTTTACAATTAAATACGTGGTAGATGGTACCCAGCTATTGTGCATATACATACTAGTGTGGACATAATTACGAGAGACGTTATAAGTGTGTTTTATGTTGTACTTTTGTTGAAGTTATATATTGGAATACAGTCTGATTTTTTTAAGAAGTTATAGTATATTATATCGATTAATGTCATGAAAGAGTTCTTTCATGTTGATTAGTTGTTTGGTTGTGTAATGACAAAAGTACGCAGGTATAGGTTTTAGAAAGCTTTATTTAACTGAGAATACAACGTTCGCGTATAGTGTCCTTTTATAGTCCCAGTAAACAGAAATAGCTCTCTCAAAGAGGAGAGTAACAAAACAAGGGTAGACCACTCCTGATTATTCCTAACAGGTAGTATTTTAAATGGATATGTGTGAAGTCACTACACTTTTTTGTATGTATATATATATATATATATATATATATATATATATATATATATTTATATATTATCAACAATATGCACATACAAAATATATATTATTTATTACAGGTAGTATATATATATATTATCAACAATATGCACATACATAAAAGTGTAGTGACTTCACACATATCCATTTAAAATAGTACCTGTTATGAATAATATATATATATATATATATATATATATATATATATATATATATATATATATGCGCGTGCGCGTGTGTGTGTGTAAAATGTATCACAGGCATTTTTACTACAAAAATGTATTTTTTGTTTTGTGGTTCGCAATTTGCCCATAGCTGGGATTCTAACAGGTCTTAAACCTGGGATCAGAGTGGACCATGGAACAACAAGAATGAAAAAGGGGTTTCACTCTCCTCGAAACCACTAATCTCAAGATCGAAGGACTTGTTGCCGGATATCGTCATACTCAGGACTCCTGCCTGAAAATAACTACGGTTAATATTTTCAGAATGAGCAGCTCAACGTAGAATTAGTAATACACTAAATATCATATGCGTACAGCGTATTAAAAATGAAAGGAGAATGTATAACTTCAAAACCGTTAGTTTTATAAGAGTAAAAGAAAATGTATTAAATTCGGACGATTCCAGTAAGTAAAATTAATAAATAAACATGATAGGCGGTGGCTCACAGAGCTAAATTGAAAATGTACATGTCCGAATCTACGAACAAGAGATTTAATTGGGATACGACGTTATAGCAGCATTGAACAATACCTTTCGTAGAACTGACAAAGAGGCAATCGGCATTTCTCCTACCGGTTACGTACCTACGTCGAAACGGATCCTTTCATCCTGGAATTGTTTGAATCCACTGGGGAGATCGGCTTGCGGAAACACGATAAGGAAGTGAAGATCACGAGAAGGGAAGCCCTATCAAGCAGGCCTCTAATCCCAAGAAAGAAGCGGAGGTGAATAAAGGCGAGATTGGGAAGGCTACGTGCCATTCATTGTGGCTATCCACTGACAGGGAGCTGGTAAGAATAATTGAGAAATAATGGGAAACAAGGCGTAAGGCAAGTAATTATATGCATATCAGATTCTTATCTTGCTTTTGGGAAAAATGTAGGAGTACCACGGATTTAAATAGTTCGATCTAATCAACTCGTATAAATACTTGGTCTGATCTTATTATGTAAGTCAGTGTCTTCAAAATAGAATTGCTGCAAACCATTATTATTGGTAAAATGTTCCTGGAATCATTATATTTACACAATAAATTATAACCCTGGAATTTAAGTGTATGCTATCAATTTATACAATAATTTATTTGCATGGAGAGATTTTATTATTCAACTTGGTAGTAGTTCTTTTTCTATATATTATGTTCCCTCGGGACGTGGGCGATCATGGCTCTCCACAATTTCCTGTAACTCTTAATAAATTTTGTCTTTTCGATATTATTCCTAAACTCTGTTCTGCCACAAACTCGTTAGGTATGTTTTGCGTTGTTTTACTCATGTGAGTAGCAAGTTTTCCATGCCTTCTTTCCGCATTATACGCCCGAGAAATTTCAACTGTTTCTTTTTAGTGTGTGGTATAAGAGTCCTTTTTATTTCAGTTTTCTCTAAAACTTTGTCATCGCTCGTGTTCAGCCCATGGTATTCTCAGCATCCTTTTGTATACCCATGTTTCTGTTGTGTCTCGTATTCAACCATAAGAACATTGTCCAGGATTCAATACCGTATATGATGAATAATTTTAGGTAGGAGTTCAGTTCACTTTTCTTTGTTTCTATCTAAATTTACTTGTTTCTTAATATTTTGCTTTGCTTCTGGAAGGCATCTTTCGCTATCACAATGCACACACGTATTTTGGTGTCACACTCTCTAGCATCTGTTAAACCACTTCCCAGATATTTAAATGGCTGTACTTATTTTCGATTATGCCTGTTTGATTATAGGTTGTCTTATCCATGCTGTAGACGCGTGCTCAAAGCACATCTGTGTTTTTTCAACGCCTGTACACACAAACAGTGATTTATACTGTAAATACGGAACTTTGTTACATTTTCTGTTAGAGAGAGCTTAATCTGGCATAATTACCTGTTTGAACAAGGCCAGTACCCTGAAAACCTCGGTCCCGATGACTTGTGACTTCATTCTAGCACAATCCACGACAGCTTTCGAATAGATTTATCTATTCATTTTCACTTACAAGGCTTACGTCAATCCGTGGTATGTCTTTATGCATTCGTCAACAGGCCAACTCTTTGTCAACTCTTTGAATAAATTGACCATTGTGAGATTCGAACGCGGTTCTCATAGCCGGAACGCGAATCACATGCCAAAGCTCTCATTGTAAATTAATGTATACATTTTTATATATAAACAGTCGATTTCCTTGTACGTGTATGATTAGTACAGAAAGCAGGTTAAGGAGCCAATTCAATATGGCACTTCTGATCCATTAATTCTTTAATTCACTTATCTCTTCAGCTTTTTCGATATGAAGAAAGAATTATGAAATACAAATTATATCTTAATTAAATGATTAATAGGATATACTAGTTTAGTGTTTATTAGTACAAATGATATAGGTGCAAATATTAATGTCAGATATTGTAACGTACTTAAAAGAATTTTGTAGCAATAACGCACCCAAAGTGAGATTATTTAATATTATCCTTGCAGATTAGAACTATTCAGAAATATCTGGAAGAGGATTACAGTTTCATAGATGACAGTTGCATTAAAGACTTAAGGTATTTCGAGAGGGACATTCAAGTTCCTTGACGTTGAAAGATTTTTAGATGCATGAATACTGATCTAAGCGATATTATCCTTGGTTTGATTGGTAACCATATCATTGAGGCGTAATTGTTTAACGCACTTTGATCATATGTAATTGTTCATGGTTAATAAAAATCAATGAATTCTTGATCAGTCATGAAGTTCCTTTTCTATATCCCTAAATTTACATATCAATAGTAATTCTTTCATCTTTCATCATCATCCTGTCGAATGTTTTCAACGCTCTCACATTGTGCCACCATTTATATCAAGTGGCGTCTTCGCTTGAAACCACTAAAGATATTCCTATTTTCGTCTGCCATCTCTGATAGAGCCTTCCAGAGATGGTTGCTCATACAGGGTAAGATGAGAAAATTGCCACCATTTTATATTTTTCATTTCGCGCATGCTCATTGTTTATTTTTGAATTTGTCGACTGCATAGTATAGTAGGGTCATTTGAGCACTGTCTGTGAGAAAAAGAGCATCATGATGCATTTCAATCCGCCAGAAATTTGCAAACGACATACGGTACTGCTTGACATTCGCACCGTAAGCTTCAATATGAACATTTCAGTGTGTGTTGGGTGTCAATTTGAGGACAGTGCAGAGGATTCAGAAAAAATAGATGAATCTAATGGTGATTAATAAGGTACGGCAGCTCAGAAACTCACTCTGATTGTTATAATAAGAAAATAACTCCAGAATTTGTTAGTGAGGGCCTCAGACTCAACATGGATGCCTAGACCAAGTGCCTTGAGTAGGTATTGCTGCCTTGTGTGAATAAGATGACTGCTGGAAGAGTCTACGTCTGAGAACAGGAATCTGCACCATGCCAGACAAACAGAACAACCGAGTCATGGATATCAGACAATTGCTGCGGCCACATCAACCATTACATCTGGCCACCTAACTTTCCAGTCTACAACCACCGTCATTATTATTTTTTGGGTGGAGTTGGAAAAGAGACTAACAAAATTCCTTGTAACACCAAAGATGTACTGAAGGCAAGGATCATGATAGCAATCAGCAACTTAAAAATATATATAGGTAAATAGCAGGACAGACTGGGTTCTATAGCCTTGGATGGCAACCGGTCTAGGAGAAGGACAAATCTGAATTCAAAACCTGCGGAGGGTCGATTGGGGACCTTTTGGCACGTAGAGCACCAGGTTTCTGTATTCGGCCATGCAGAATGTGTGCATGGTTCTGCACAAAGCCTTCACCAGTATAATCAAATCACATATGCTGGTATCGGGCTGTCGGTTCCTAGGAATTGATATGCTTGACTCTCATACGTCGAATTCGTTATATATCGTTGAATTTATTAAGGCATATATATGTATGTTGCTCGTTGCGTAATAAAATTAGACGTCGCTAAAAGAAGGTACCAAAATGTTTAACCAGCTGACATATTGTCATATACAAGTATATATCCTGAACATATTGGTTAATACCAATTTTATTTTGAATGCATTGACACGCTTAATAAAATGTTTTACATGACATTATGCACGAACCTAACTTTACCTTCGTTGGTGTGGCAATAATAACTATGCATGATAATGTTGAAAAATAATGTAATTTGAATTAAGCATCATATTCAGATCAAACGGTTTTTGCACCCCCACCGCTGAAAATCGTTTTCCTTTTGATTTAAATTAAATTTAGAAATAACTCCTATCCAAAATATAGAAGTGCAAAGTCAGAAGTTGTAGGTAACATCGGCAAGATGGTTGGGTAATAGTAAAACGGTTAAATATAACCGTCTCTTTTACATAAACAGCTTCTTCACTTGCACTTTTCGGATTTTCTTTTGCAAGTGGAGGAAAAATATGTTTAAAATATTCTTAAATCTATGTAAGTAAAGATAAACTATGGCGGACGCTAAATGATGTAATTTACTGCTTAATAAAGGAAAGTCAGTAAATCTTGTTATTGAATTATTAATTTCTTAATTTTTTATATTTATTTTAATGTCATTGTTATTTATTATTTTATTTTAATTTGATAACTTATTTATGCACTTCACCCAATCAGTATATATGCAGATGACACAACAATTTACACCCATTTTAATAGTAAGTATGATCAGTCCTGAAAGGTCAATTTGGCAGCTGATCTGAGAAATGACCTATATTATGTTGTTAACTAGAGCAAGGAATGGATTGTTAATTTTAACGCCTCCAAAAAGAAGCTACTCTCTGTTAATCGTCTGAGAGAACCATTTCTGCCTTCTAGCTGAGTGACTGCAGTTAACTTCCAGGTTAATCTTCTGGGGCTAACATTTTCCGCTAGCCTGAAGTGGAAAGATTTTATTAATTCAATTGCTAGGTCTGCCGCTAATAAAATTGGTCCAATCTATCATGCTAGACAATTTTCCTTGTCTGAATCTATCTTATATATTTGACATTCTTGATAAATTCCAAAAAAGAATTGGCAATGTTATTAGTCCTGACCTGTCATCTCAACTTCAATTTAACTGCAGTATGAAATGGGAGGCAAGATCTCATCATTTTACTTTTGAAATGACTAGATATAGCCGAAAGTTCTATGCTGAAATTTTCTTTTGTCGCACTTGTGGAACGTTCTTCTGACTTCTTGCATTGCAGTCAATTTTATCTTCAAAAATCTTTGGTAAAAATGTTTTCTTTTTTCTTTATTTATATTGTATTTTAGCATACACATTTTATTTATATCTGTAATTTTACACATATGCATATATATATATATATATATATATATATATATATATATATATATATATATATGATTTAGCTTTTAGTCTTACTATATATATATATATATATATATATATATTTATATGTATACATAGTAAGACTAAAAGCTAAACTTAAAATAAACTAAGAAGCTTAAAATATAAAATAGACTGACAGTTTTACGGCAAAAAAATTTAAAAATCATATTATAATATAGTATTATAACAATACCAAATCCGCTACTCAGAGTTTCCTGCAATGACAATCATCAGGCTAAACACACACACACACACACACACACATATATATATATATATATATATATATGTGTGTGTGTGTGTGTTTGTCTGTGTGTGTGGTGTGTGTGTGTGTGTGTGAGAGAGAGAGAGAGAAAGAGAGAGAGCGAGCATGTGTATAGCCGTAGTTAAGACACCATCATTTATTGGAATTGTTAAATATTTATTAATTGCGTATAGAGATATATAGAGAGAACATGCATATATATATAGAAATTAGAGAAATGATTCGTAGTAATTCTGTCCAAAACAAGCAATTCTTTGTTGAGTATTTACAAAGTTCTTCCTAGTTGTGTCTGGGTATGAAAACAAGTTATGGTTAGTCAATAGCTATAGCTATAGATGGCTGCCATAAATTCATGTTTATATAAGGCAATATCATAAAACATTGCCAACTCGTGATTCATGATATTATAACTCTGCCAGACTATAATAAATTTAGTAAAATGGCTACTCTTAATTCGGGTCAAAATTGTTTCCATCTTTACAGAAATATTTAACTAAATATATTCATTTCCCTGGAAGAATATGAAAAATCTCTAGCAGTCCTTTGCTGAAAAAAAAGAAGGATTACATTATAAATTGTCTAAAAGATGCAGGAGTGGAATAAATTCAATAATGTTATTCCAAAGATTTCTTATAAACTGAACTAACATTTACGTTACTTGATAAATTGAATTTGTTGGCTACAGTTTAAGCTTTTGTGAAGAAATGGTTTGCACGCATACGATGGAACCTAGAAGTCTTCAGGAGTTGTACATTGTTAGCGATGAAAAACTGGATAGACCACTATTCTAGAAAAGAATCTACAAATCGTTAGTTAAAATTAATGGAAAAATATCTTAGAACAGTAACTACAAATAAAGATTTTGAAACTAAATATGAATAATTAGGTTGTGAGTTTTTACTGGTTCTTATGTTTGCATTTGATAGATCGTTGAAAAGAATTAAGAAAATTTGACCAGTGCTTTGGAAGAAACTATAATAGAATGAGTATTTTTTCAAAAATTTAAAAGATGTGTGTGTGTGTGTGTGTATGTGTGAATGCGTTAATATATGGATTCAATTCGACAAAATGATTAAATTACGAACAAAGACGAAGTGTGAATATAAGATAAAATATAGTTTTATGTTATGCAATATTTACGGGTAGAAGTTCTGAACATCAGTAATAGGGCGTATGCAAATATATAAGTTAACTTGCAGTCATAGGCATAAACACCTGCAGTTATATTCAGTGTTCAGCCTACATGTGTTTTTATATATATGCGATTTTCAATATGAATATGTGTACGAGGCCATGCGACCCGGGTTCGAATCTCACCATGGTCGATTTGTCAGGAAGGAGATTCTTGATGTTATTGGACTGAATCGAGGTCGATCCAAGCGTGAGGCACATTTGAAAAGTACCTGAAAATCATAGCACGGTATTACCCAAACCTTGTGAGTTAAATTTGGTAGACGGAACTGTTGGAGGCCGTCAATAGCTGGGCTAACAGAAACTGTAACTATGGTCTTCTCAGCATACTTGCAGTATAAGGGCTCTGTGGGTGTTGAACAAAGGATCGAACGTTTGAAAAAGGGATTCGCTAGCCACCCTAGTAGACGGGTATCCTCGAATACAAGTGGTCAGATATATATATATATATATATATATATATATATATATATATATATATATATATATGAGTGTGTGTGTGTGTATGTGTATGTATATATATATATATATATATATATATATATATATATATATATATATATATATATATATATATATATATATATATATATATATATATATATATATATATATATATATATATACTCCTGATCAAAAATTCAAGACCACTTGAAAATGTTTTTAACAAGACTGTTTTTCCTGGAAAAATTTTAAACATTTCTTACTTAACATTACAAATTTTATAATCTAAAAGGTTATGTAGACAAAAAGGTATAATCCGAAAATTTATTGAGAAATTGACATTTTTATAAAATGAGGCGTTTTACACGTGATCAAACTTATAAGACCAGAGACAAAAATTCTACGAAATTGTACAAAACGTATACGAAAACATTCAATAACCAAATTTAATAATGAGTTCTACATCCACCGGTTTTGATGACTTCAAAAATTCTTTGAGGCATGCTAGAAATTAGTGTTTCCATTAAGCTGCGAGGAATATTGCTCCAGCTTCTGAAGATTGCTTCACGAAGTTCATTTTTTGTTGAATATTGTTTGCCATTTCGATAAACATCTCCAGCCATCCATCCCTAAACATTTTCAATTGAGTTCAAGTTCGGTAGGCATGCAGGATGTCTCAAAAGATGGACCCCATTTTCTTGTAGAAAGGTCAAGGTCTGGCATGCAGCGTGGATTGCAGTATTATCCTGTTGGAATAACCATCGAGCCCCACACAAACGATGGACCTCCGTCACCAACGATACTTTTTATAGCATGCTAACATAACCAATAGCTGTCTGACGGCCATGCACCACCTGGATCTCCATCATCCCTCTGTAAGAAAAGGCACCCCATACGATTAGGGACTCTCCACAACTATGGCGTATGGAGAAAATTTCAGGAGGGATGTTTTTGTAATGCCAATAGCGTTGGAAGCCATCAGAAACATCTAGATTGAATTTTTTCTAATCAGAAAACAGGACTTTCTTCCACTTCTCAATGTCCCAGACTTTAAACAGTTCACTTTGTGACGTGTAAGCAGCCGAGGAATTTGTTTGCGCTTTTTATTTACCATGCCTTTTTGTCGTAAGTGTCGTCTGATGGTTACTGGGCGGAAATCAGCATCTACGGCTGCCTTAATTTGACTCGAAGAAAATCCACTGGCTTTCACAACAACCCGTCTTATTGTCCTACTCAATACCGGATAATTTTCGGGGGGCCTACCAGTAGACTTTGCGTTTACATAATTCGCACTGTCCTTTAGAAAGTTGCAAATCACAGTTTTACTGCGATTTACCTCAGCAGCGATCACCTGCTCTGACAAACATTGTTTATGGAAAGTCGGTAAGTTTGCTTGCTTTCGGCATGGTGACAGCTTTACGCAGTGATTGCTAATCTCTAACTGAATTAAAAACATTGGCATTACCTTAGATCTAACAATTTAAATCGCCTGGTCTTATTATTTGGGTAAAGTGTAAAACGCCTCATTTTATAAAAATTCCATTTCTGAATAAAATGATCTGATTATAACTTTTTGTCTACATAACTTTTTAGATTATAGAATTAGTAACTTTAAGTAAGAAAAAGTTTATAATGTATCCATTACAAACAGTCTCTTATAAAAAAATTTCAAGTGGTCTTAAATTTTTGATCAGTATATATATATATATATATATATATATATATATATATATATATATATATATATATATATATATATGTGAACACGAAATTTCGAAGTAAACACGAGTTAAGTGAAAAACCTTTCGTATTAATTCTTCTATGAATGCTTTATCTCCATCTTCGATTTTGAGCCTTATAGCACAAAGCCCGTTTGTCTTAAATGCCTCATTATCGACAAAAATAGTCTTTAATTTAATACTATATATGTGTGTGTGTGTGTGTGTGAGTGTCTGTGCGTGCGTGCCTGCGTGTGGTTGTATTTGGGTTACAGCCTCTTTTTCAAACATCTTTTATTGAAAACGACTGACAAGGAAGAATACTAAAAAAACTCAATGAAAGATTAATTAAAACATTCATTGAGTTTTTCCAGCATTCTAACATTTTCCGTTATTCAGCGATTAAAAAAATATCGAAATTGTCTATAGTTATAATTGTTCCGAGTTCTTTCACTTAGTTCTATAACCATTATCAAGGATTTTGATTTTGGGTGGAGAATTTCTGTGTGTTGACTTCTACCAAGAAGTTTAGCGTTGTGGAGTAGGTGCGGGGGCGGTATGCTTTTTTGGCTGTCACGTGCTATGCACGGCCGGTCGACCTGGGCATCATTTCTATTTTTATATCCAAGACGAGAAAAAATAGGAAACAGTTGAAAATGCAACTGTAGTCTTTAAGCATAACTATTTAAAGTAATTTTACCGATTTCACAATTCTATAATTTTCAAATGTTAATTTGAGATTGAGAGACGCGTGGCCATGCAATAATCTGTTGCGCATTTGACTCAAGTAGGAGAAATATTTCTGTTTTATGCAGGAAAAAAGCCGTTTAAATTGTAATCTGATTGGTTGATTATCACGTGATCAGTTATAGCAATTTTTATTTCATGGCCGCAAAAAGCTAAGAAGTTCGTGACAACAAAGTGTAAACTAGTACAAGTGTCACGGATTTAGAATAATAATAATAATAATAATAATAATAATAATAATAATAATAATTATGATTGAGTTGGCAAAATAAACAAGAATTCTATATAAACGTACATATGTATATTCAGTAAGTAAATCAGGTGCACACGAATTTTTATTTAAGCGTGAGTGTGGGGGTGTACGGATAGCAGTTTATAACCTTAATAATAATAACAATAATAATAATAATAATATAGAAATAGAAGTTACGTATGTGTGTGTATGTGTATGTGTCTGAGTGTGTACGTGTATATGTGTGTGGATAGTCCTATGTAAAGTGACTTAATAGAATTTGTTCAGACGTTGTTTGTATCATTGAATAAATATATTGCTTTTAATTTATTCGTGTTTGGTCCGTGGTATTATAAATGGTATTATAAGTTGTTGAGACTTGCCATTTGGAGGACTTATTTGTTATCCATATGTCTAAATATCCATTATCTGTTTTTTTTTGGCGGGTTCTAGTATTTGTGGGAGATGAATTGTGATTCTATTTCTGAGGTTTGGTTTGGTTTGCCCGATGTAATCTTCCTTACATAATTTACATTTAATGGCGTATATAAATTTTATTTGATGAACAGGTGAAATGATTTTTCCCAATGTCCTGGTTTAAATTTATACATTTTTTCATCAATGATGTTAATACAAGTCCCACAGTTAGAGCGACCGCACTTTTTGACAGTTCGTGTCGGGTTTGTAGTGGATACTTTGGAAGTTGTTTGAGGTTTTTGAGGGAATTTAGTTCTCTTTTGCATCTGAATATTTTATGTTTCTAATTCTGGTGATTTGTCTTAATAGTCTGATATTCTTGAGGATAATGTGGGATGCTTCTGTATTTCTTGGGTTGCGGTTTGAGATATAGGATATCTGAGCCTAATTGGATTTTTTTTTGTTTTTGTAATTCTTGATATTACGTTGACACGTTCTATTCCGTTAACTGTTAATAACGATAGTTATTGTATTTTCAGTAGAATTTCTTTTAATTCTTGGAGACTTTTATTCCGCGGTAAATAATTTGAGACAGTTGTGTAAATGCTTCTAGCTAGCTTAAATAGAATAGACGAATCCGTGTTTTTTGGATGGCTTCAGGTGAATAGCAGGTAAAATTTAGAATCTGTTGTCTTGTAGTGAATGTCATTTTCAATGTTTATGACATTTTATGATTAGAATGTCCAGGAATGGAAGCTGGTCTTGACTGCATTCCTTGTGAATTGGGTATTTTTATTGATGCTATGATTTAGATATATATATATATATATATATATATATATATATATATATATATATATATATATATATATATATATATAAAATATTAGTGGTCAGTATATATATATATATATATATATATATATATATATATATATATATATATATATATATATATATATGTATTCCCAAGAGGATAAAATCTAGGTAGTACTCAATATCTATAACAGAGTAAGAATATAATAAAAAAGTGTCAAACACTCATGGTATATTAATGTTTGAGCCTTTTTTTTTATATATATATATATATATATATATATATATATATATATATATATATATATATATATATATATGTTTGAATAAAAACAGATCACTTTCAGGTTCCATGTAATAGTTTATTTCACCACAACCCTTTTAAAGGGCTCTGGATCATCAGACTTTACTTCCAAAAGTTGAAATGAAAAAAAAAAAAAAACAATTTTTTTTCCCTTTAAAAGGGTTGTGGTGAAATAACTT
>CAHIKZ030003813.1:2620000-2625000 GCA_903632075.3 Acanthosepion pharaonis
AGAGAGAGAGAGAGAGTGTCTTTATGCGTCTTATGACGAAAAATGAGATTTATCCGATTCTCTTTCATTCTATTGGCGTCACTTGGTTTCCATCGTTTTTTTTTTCCAGCAAATTCTCTTCAACACCTAAAATACGAATCATTACCATTTCCTGAACATTCTCCTAAACATTCCATAGTAAACCGCTTTCTCTACAATATATAAGTTTGTATGAAAGATCGCTAGGACCACTTACGTGTCTTTTATTTAAGAGGGAACATTACTGCACATGACCTCTCCTGGCATTTTAAGGTATCGGTAAAGTGGCATAAACGTGGTAGTTTTTATACTGTATGACATATGGCCCAATAAAAGAAAAAAATCAAGTGATTGGTCCCTTCGTGTCTCGTGCATGTTTTATGAAATCTAGATTTACCTCCTCTCTCCGATTTTTGGTTTTTCTTGAAGCTAAAAGCAACTTTGAAAGGGGAACGATAAGGATTGTTGGTGTGGTTAAGGAGAATATGACCAATGATATAATAGGGATTCCAAGAGAAATTTTCAGACAGTTTTGAAAAGTAATTTGGAATGTATGGGTGGGTACTTAAAGGCGATTAATGGTGACAAAGGACGAGGTTGGATATTTTGGCATTAATACCTGACTTTTTGAATAAACCTCGCTATATAATATAGTAAAAAAAAATTGGAAATTAAATAAACCGTCATCCTGGCAGAAGAGCATTTCCACAGAAAATAAACGCTTAATGAAAAGCACTTTGCTAATAGTATTACCGCGTAAGCTAGATAATAAATGTTCAATCACAACTACAAATACGAAAATAAACAAAATCGCTAGGAAAAAAATCTCAGAAACATAAAGACTAAAAGAAAGATTAGTGCAAGGCATAAATTTAAGTTATAGTAAGTGATTAACATAGACAAAGCATTAAACCGATACAAGCGATATCATAGATATCTTTAAACGTGAAAAATAGTTTAATATATAGTACGAAGAAAGAACAACAGGTGGAGCCAAAGGCTGCTTAAATGTTGTCAAATAGATAGCAAACGCAGTAGTAAAAATGCAGACAGAAAATAGTGAAATGAGATAAAAATGTCTATTGGTAAGCCATGGAAACGTATAACATAAACACTCTCGTCATCGAGGAATTAGGGACCAGTAAGTATCATGCCCCTCTCAACAGCGCTCTGGGTTTGTCTCCACTGACCGATATTATCAAAAAGTCAACTGCTATACAAATTTAATACGGTGTGATTGGAACTCGGGTCTCATCGTAATAAATCTAAAGTTGTAGACAGTTTGACATGCCCGCAACAATCTGATACAGAAAATGAAATACAACGACTCTAAAACCAGACAGGTGGAAATGAGTGACATCAAGCAGCTGTGTGCGTACAATACGGATGTGACCACGGTGATGTATACTAATTTTAATTTGATTGAAATGGTCTTAGCGCTTGTGAACAGCTAGGATCGTGGCATACATTCTGTTCATGATCTCTGTGTCAATGCCACCGGCTACATCGAAGTGTAGTACATAAAGCTGTTAGACTTAGATCGATTGAACGGCCGTACCTGTAACGTCCAGATTCTGCTATTTTTATATTACTCGGCCGTGGCAAACCGTTAATTTTCACGATCATCTCACAGCAAACATGTTGCCTCCTAGTTCTCTGGATTCGTATACCCACCGATATTGTTTCTGGGGTATCGTCGAATGGTAAATCAACTAGTGAACTCAATATCAAATACTCGGTGAAAGCCACTGATATAGCGTTGATGACCAATATCAACAAAATTGACTTAATCCGGACATGTAAGGAGACAAGTAGTGGTTTTATGTATTTATGTAGTAACATCTTTTATTATAAGATTGTTTCGCAACCTTTAGAATTCATGATTCAGTACTATCAACAGTGGATGTTCTCGGGTCCTCATTCGCAAAATTTTATTTGATAGTGTTATTTAAATTTACTGGTTTGTTTTCCTAACTGTCGATCTCTTTTATGCAAAATGTATTTTGACAGATCCTAAGTATGCCAGATTATGTGAAGTAATTCTACGAGTGCCACTGGTATCATCTAACTTAATACTAACTAACGTATATTCGAGATGTCAGTGACTAAAAAATCACCAGCCTCTTTTTGGTGAAGACACCCAGCAAGATTAAAGCCCTGTTAACTAGTGGATGAACCTTCTTGTAGGATCAACAGTCACCTAGCAGAATGGAGTAGACTTGGCACCATAGCTATGGATGCAGCCAGCGGGTGATGACACGGCATCACTGGACGGAGGGTTTCCTAGGGAGGAGGATACCCATGACGGCATCTGTGGCCACGTGGCATTGTCTAAGTTTAACCTTCAGTGGGGAGGAGATCGGTTTTAGATTCTCTGGGTTTTAACGTAGATGTATGTAGTTAAATGGTCAGAGGCTCAACTGCGTACTGACCCTACAGCTACACACGGACATGGAGCTGAAGATGAAGTTGAGAATGATGATGATGATGATTACTATACCAAAAGTATGTTGTTCAGTTGCTAGTACGTAATTTAACCGGTGACCTATATTATCTAATAATCGACTACAAAGCTCATTCAACTTGGATCGGTAAACACGAAACTGTATGCATTATATATATATATATATATATATATATATATATATATACCAAGAGAATGTTTAATATAATTGGATCTGTGCAAATAACACAAACGCACACAACAACAGCACAGCTAGGTACAAGGTGAGCATTCAGAAAAATGTTTTCAATAAGTCATATTTTTGATGATTTAGGCATATGTTTAGGGTCATTATCTTGTTGCAAACCCCATACATTTGGGAAACCAAGCTTTAGTCTTGACCCAAACAAAATAGAGTCCAGAACATCTCGGTATATTTTTGAATTCATTCTACAATTACTCGTACCATTAGCAGAATAACATCCCCAAACCATGATATTGCCCCCACCAATTTTCTCCGTTCGGATTGCGTTCTTCGGCGCAAAGGCTCCAAACGTGAGTCCTCGAATTACGCACAAATATTTCAATTTTTGATTCATCTGTCCATAAAAGAAACTTTCCCAAAATAATTCAAGTTTATTCTTATGCTCACGAACAAATTTTTACCGGGCATCCAATGTTTCGTCAATAGTAATGGACTTTTTGTTAAAGAACGCGATCTTAGTTGACTTCTATGAAATTCATTATTTGTTCGCTTCGTAACAATAATACTCCTTTAAATCTTCCTGTATTTCTCTCCGAGTAGTCATTGGATTTTCTTAAAGTTAGCACTGAATTCTTTTCATTGATCTGTGAGAAGTCTTGAGTGGTGCACCAGATCTCGATTTTTTTGTGAACAATTTTTACCTTTTAATACTTAGAAATAACGGAACTAATATAAAAAAAATAACAGGTCTCCGAAAAACAAAAACTAAAGAGAATATTCACAGAAGAATGAAGAAAAATAGCTACGGAAACTTGCAAATAATGGATTAAAATCTATAGAAAGTGACTGATTGATGTTGAATTGGGTAAGGGTATACGACAAAGTATTAAATATGTATTAAAGGTTGTACGAAAAAATCATGTTATACGTAAATTTATACAAATTTTGGTGTTGGATAATGACTTTCAAGCCGTTGTACATTGACATTGATCTTCAGATTATATATATATATATATATATATATATATATATATATATATATATATATATATATATGGTGGACGCTCTCGTCGCAAATGACAAAGTAGGGTTCAGTAAAATAAAGAGGTGTTCAAATTCTATGGACGCGCATGTGTCTTTCGAGGCGTACAGGATTTTTTGCAAACTTAGACAGATGGAAACATATGCTTGAAGCATTTTTTCTCGCATATATATATATATATATATATATATATATATATATATATATATTTATATATATATATATATATATATATATATATATATATATATATATATATTGATGCATGTTTCATTAAATAATATAGAGAAGTGTCGTCTATTTATTTTATGTAAATTCTTTTCATATCGTCTGATAAGCTTAATAACAGCGTTCGGTAGTTTATGAGCAGTAAATTCGACATTGCCTACCGAACTCTTCTTTGTGGCCGAGTCGGTTAAGGCACGTCAGCGTAAATGACGGTTCATGTAGGTTCGAATCCTGTCAAAGGACGAATATGTTCTATGAAAACTTCTCGGACATTCAAGCCGGTAAATGTTATTTAATACTGTTTGTTATAAACAGAACATTTACTTAAATACTTGTATCTATAAAAAGAATGCTAAACGTAAAAAAAATGTCTTTAATATATATAAAATTTAATTTAATCAAAATTATAAAACAGACAACATTAACGATCCATTGTATAAAATGTTTTTTAATTTTTTATATATATATATATATCTATATATATATATATATATGTATCTATATATAATAAAAAAAACACTTTATACAAGGAGATAGATAGCAATGTTACCTCGATTAATCGCAAAATCACTTCGCTAGCAGTACGTAAGACATTAACTTACTATAAATTCCTTGAATAATAAGATCCTTATATTCGAGTTGTTCAGTTAGAAGACACATGCTAATTACTTTCGACAATTCTAAATTGTCATCTATATTTTTCTTATATATAGGCAAATACCAAGACGAAATATGTGTCGACAGGGAGATGTCTTTTTAAATTATATTATTTATTGAAAGTTGAATATGTGTTTTGGAGCATGCGATGTCGCAACGCTAGAGTTCTTGTTGAAATCGACCAAGTGAGAATAATATTTGAATTTTGAAAAGTTAGAAATTCACAAAAGTTTCTTGTTATATGTATTTATCTGTTAAAGTTAAATGGAATTAGTATAATCTAATTAGTAGTGTAAACATGTTTTAGTAGTTTTTCACAGAATTTAAGATTCTGATTATTACTGTGCTGCGAATCTAATATCGTAAATACATTAGAGTGTGCTGCTTATCTTTTATATAATAAACAA
>CAHIKZ030003813.1:2627500-2635000 GCA_903632075.3 Acanthosepion pharaonis
GTATGTTCGTGTGTGTATTAAATACGAAAATATTTCCTCATAGGCCCTGAGTCAGATTTTCGATAGAGTATATTCAAATGAATATAAAAATCTCTAAAAAATATAATAGAAAATAATCATGAAAATATAAATGTATGTGGTAAAATTGCAAATACTCATATAGAGGATGGGAAACCGCTTTCAAACCAAGAGTGCTTTTACCATTAAGGCTGAGTAGGCATTAGATGTGAGTGTATATATATATATATATATATATATGTGTGTGTGTGTGTGTGTGTGTGTGTGTGTGTATAAATATATATATATATATATATATATATATATATATATATATATATATATATATATATATATATGTATGTATAAAGTGATAGATGGGGTAAATGAGTGAGAGATAAACAGAGAGAGATAAAGTCTTTTATATTGTCGTCCATTATCATGAACACAGTTAAAAACTTTATATATCCCCCAACTCATGTGTTAAATATCTGTACATATACGGTGGAGTAATGGATAGCGGCTTGGATGGAGGAATCCAGTCGAATCCATTACATTCACTTACGTGCTAATAACCCTTGGGAAAGGTATGAATCCTCTTCCTCTCCCTCCAGCTATGCGTAAAATACCAGGACAGACTGGGTTCTATAGCCTTGGATGGCAACTGGTCTAGAAGAAGGACAACTCTGAATTCAAAACCTGCGGAGGGTCGTTTGGGGACCTTGTGGCACTTAGTTCACCAGGTCTCTGTATTCGGCCCTTCAAAAAGTGTGAATGGCCCTGCTCGAAAACTTCAACACTATAATCAAATCTCATGTGCCATTGTCGGGCTGTCGGTTTCCTGGAAACTGATTTGCTTGACCCTCATACGTCGACTATATATATATATATATATATATATATATATATATATATATATATATATATATATGTTAGTCTCTGTGTATATATATATATATATATATACGAGGGTCATTCAATAAATAAGGTGAATTTTTCGTTATAAGTAATTCTAATACAGATAGAAGCTAATTTTTTTTTTATTTTTCAAGGTAGTCTCCCAGCACTGTCACACACTTTTCCATCTGTGCACAAGCTTCCGTATTCCCTCAGCGTAAAAATCTTTGGACTTATGTCTCAGCCAGTCCCTCGCAACACTTTTGACTTCATCGTCACTTTTAAACTTTGTGCCTCTCAAGAGACCAAACAGGTGAAAGTCTGAAGGGGCAAGGTCTGGGCTGTAAGGGGGGTGAGGGAGCAGTTCCCAGCCCAGCTCGTTGATGGTCTGCACCTTTTGGGCTGCTGTGTGAGGCCTTGCGTTGTCATTATGCAATATTCCTTCTGACTGATGACCCCTGCGTTTGTTCTTTATGTATTCCTTGACCTGCCTCAGCAGTTCACAGTAGTTCTTCTGTCAGACTGAATGAGGTCATTGACTGATTCGATCACCTCAGGGGACCTCACTTCTGTAGGCCTCCCAGGCCTGTCTTCATCCTCAACACTGCTCCGTCCTTCTTTAAACAATTTAGCCCACTTGTAGACATTTTTTGGCTGAAACATGTGGCACCATACCCAGTTGACATTATCCTATGAATTTCAACTGGTTTGCACCCTTCAGCAACCAAAAACTTGACAACTGACCGCTATTCAATCCTGGAGCATGCTTCTTGGTAGGCCATCTTTGTTAATCGCCAAAACTCTGAAAGTTTTATTTTTAATCTGCAAAAGAAATTAAATCCATGTGAAAAAGAAGTAAAACAGCAAAAAAAGTAAGCTTCTATCTGTATTAGAAGTCCTTATACCGAAAAATTCACCTTATTCATTGAATGACCTTCGTATATATATTTGTATGCATACGAAATGTTCCTTTTGAGTTCATCTAAAGTTAATTGAAAAGAAAGTATGTATACTTCATCGAATAGCCTCACCGTTAAATTTCCAATACACTTGCGTTTCTCCTTCTACTCACCTACTACCGCACCTCACGTCGTGCGCTTATTGATTCATTTATTTAAATATAAAATAAAGAGTTCATAAATTTTTATTTTTTAATAAAAATAAATCATTAAAAAATCAATTGAACAAAATCGTCTGAACAGACCCAAAGTTTGAAACCAACACACACACACACACACACACACACACACACACACACACACACACACACACACACACACACACACATAGTATTTGAATATGAAAACTATCATTATGCACATTCCATCAGCTTTGTAATCAAATGTATTTTATTGTGAAGAATGTGGTATAAATATTCGTGTAGGAAGCCGCTATCGAAACAAGCGTTCTTTACCATTAAACCACGAGAAGCCATTACTCTCTGTGTCTATGCGCATCCATTACTTGCTGAAACTGACAGGACACCAACTGATGCTTGATGAGACGACACGCAATAACTACCAAAGGGTACACACGGTGTGTACAAGTGTGGGATGAAACGTTTATAGATTGATTATAAAAGAGTGATTCTAGAGCTGTGAAATCTTGCATTCATTAATTTTACCTTTTCTTATCAATGAATGTATCGTTTCCTTCCAGATAAACTGACATATGACTATGCAAATGAGACTGTTCATTTTGTTAGTAAAAAATAATCAACATCAGATATGACGTCATCATTACTCTGATGCTTGTTCCAAGTCCAGTGTTTTGTCACTTTGGGTAACCGATGATAGTCCAAGCAGGAGTGTAGAAAGGTTGATCAACCAATTCAAAGGCACAGTCAGGCATCTCTGTCATTGAACCAAGCACTTATGTGCTGCAGCAATGTCCTGATGAATGAAGCCCACTTACGTTAATTTCGTTGTGCGTTTTGTCTGAATAGCCTTTCGTAAGTGCCTCAGAGGAGGCACGGTAGAGTAATTGATAGCGGCTCGAATTCCAGTCGAATCCATTACATTCACTTACGTGCTAATACCCTTGGGAAATATGAATCGGCTTCTTCTCCTTCGAGTAAATAGCAGGACCAATCAGGTTCTACCGCAGAAAGAAATGACAACCTACTGCGGGAAAACTTGCCTCGTCAGTCATGTATCAAAAGATACATGATCGCCTATATCAGCATGTTGATATAGTGCTTTCCATTGATGTTATGGCCCTTTTGAAGATTGTCAATAAACGCAATCCCTTCCTTGAAAAAAAGATGACCTTCTTTGAAGCAGTTGGGGAGAAGTGTTTCCACTGCATGGCTTTTCTCTTTGTCTTTAGCTTAAAACACTGAACACAACACTCATCTTGGATTAGGAAACTTTCAATGAAACCAGATAGATTTTCCTAAAAGAATGCCAAACTTTACGCTTTTGATCAGGTGTCAGAGGAACCAGCGAGCAGAAACATTCGTTATTCATTGTGCAGAACATTCTCATCTCTCTCATGGGACATGCTAATACATTGGCTATTTGATTTATAGTCAGTCGTCTGTCATCCATCACTATGTGATGAACACTATCAATATTTTCCTTGTTCGACTTCCAGACATTGGGTCATATTCAAGACACACTCTTCCATCCTAAATTTAGTTGCTCCCTTTTGTACTGTTGATAAACCTGGAGAGTCATCCACAAATGTAGTAGCCATGACAGCATGAATGTCCTTGGGGGCGAGTACCATTTTTCCACCGGTACTTGATAAAAGGACGATGCTAAATTTTGTCCATTTTCCACTGAAGCCGCTACTAGTTTCATTTGAAGTCTTCCCATGACAGTCAACTCTCACATTACTTGAAATGAAGCAATGCAGTTATTTGTAATAAGAGTTGAAATTTATGCAAGCGAGATTTTACAGCTCTAGCATCACTCCTTCATAGTCAAACTATGAACTTTTCAGCCCACTATCGTATTGTTATTTCTTCCTTTCCCTCCTAAATTCAGTTGACCTCTTTTGCGCAGTTGATAAAGCTGGAGCGTCATCCTCTAATGTAGCCATGATGTCAGCATGAATGTTCTTGGAAACTAAAACCTTTTTCTGCAGAAATTTAATAATACCACATTGTCTAATTTTGTCAATTTTAAACAGGAATCGCTACTTGTTACTTCTGAAGTCTAGATTACCTGAAATTAAACATTGCAGTTATTAACAAGAAGAGTTGAAATTAATGCAATATATGCATTTATAGTCAGCCTATGAACATGCCAGACAACCCTAGTACACAGATGCATCCCTATCAATAAAAATTAAAATTATTAGATAATGATTTATAAAGCAATTATGAAATTTATGCTCAAATCTTCCCAGGAAACCAGAAATATGGCCAAAATGTTTGTTTACATGTAGATATCGTTTCCATCCTAACGGTTTCTTTGAAATAGTGTGGAACGTCAACATTTTGGCTATTTTCTCTTCGAGTTACATGTGCTATCCAATTTAATTGTTGCTGTTTTTGAAAGTCCTGAAGTAAATTTGTTTCTGTTGTTTATTACAATTCTTTGTTTCAGAATCTGGCAGTTATGAATTGGTTTCACGCAGTAATAATCATTTTCGGCTCAAACTTGCAAAGCATTGTCTTGAAAGCCAGAAAAAAAGACTAAAAGTAACTTCCGGTCCCTTTTTTTTTCATTTTGTCCTGGCTTTCTATTTCAAAATTCGTTTTATCTATCTCCATTTCTTTTTTTTTCTTTTCTCTTGTTCTCGCCATTCTTCACTCCATTCTTTCTATTATTATTCCTTTCGTTCTTATTCTTCTATGTGCCGTGTCCTTTCAGGACTTTGGCGATCATGGGAAGCTAGGAAATAATAATAATAATAATAATAATAATAATAATAATAATAATAATAATAATAAGAAATAGAAGATGTCACCATTCTATGGGATTATACCATCCACACAGACAGAAAAATTGAAGCAAATAGGCCGGACATTATTGTCAAAAACCAGAAAGAAAAAACTTGCCTACTAATTGATATGGCTTGTCCAGCAGATTGTAACATAGCAACCAAGGAATTTGAAAAACTATCAAAATACAAAGACCTGGAAATTGAAATAGAAAAAATGTGGAAATTGAAAACAAGAATAATACCAGTGGTAATAGGTGCACTTGGAATTATAAAAAAATGGAACAAAACAACACATTGAAAGAATCCCTGAAACCCCAGCTTAAGAGACATACAGAAAATTGTCTTATTAAGTACAGCACACACACTAAGGAGAACTTTGTCTATGTAACGCTAGCAACTTCATCGGAGATAAAAAAAAAAAAAAAAAAATTAACATGAAATGTGGCCATAACAACACACCACGACCTGCCTTAGGTCTTTCCGCAGACTTGGTAGGTAGTGTGTCCATAGCAGAAATAATAATAATAATAATAATAATAATAATAATAATAATAATAATAATAATCACATCTCCCTGTAGCTACAGTAGCCATGCTTTTCATGGCTTCAGGTCTTGATTGGGGGTGTTAACATGTATATATTTTGTTTGAATCAAGACGGGTTACAGTAAATATCCCGTTCAGTACCAAAGAAATGCTCGTCAGTTGACTGGCCTTCTCGTGTTGCTTATGTCGCCGAACGGCTTATTCACTGCACATTTCATTCGTGGAGACGTGTGGGGAGCATCACGGCTAGGTACAGAAGGAGTTGTTATTTAAAGTTTGAAGAATGAGGCAGACGATAAGTTTTGGGAGTTACATCTAGATACATGAAAGAACACCTTCAATCGGATACCATGTAATCAGACTAGGATACTCAATCTAAAGTTATTTCTCACTGGGCCCAATCTGAAAGGTTGTGCGCTTCTTTGATCAAGACTCGAAGACTAGATCATCATATGGCGTACATTTGGCTGTGTTTCACCTGTCTGGCACACTTTCATCAGAGTGCATGTCAGCATAGTTATACTGGATTTCGTATATTCTATAAAAGCAAACAGAAGCTTGGTTCTTTTTTATGCACTGTTTTCCATTCAGGACCTAGGCGATAATGGCTCTCTACAATTTCTTGTCCTTTGTAGGCACTTTCGTTATTTTCCTAAATATCCGACATCCATTTCATGAAGCTCCCTAAGTAGCTAATGCATTGTTTCCTGAGTGATACATATTCCAAACCATTTTCCTAAATATTTATCCTAGAATTTTCAACTATCTCTTCCCAATGGCAGTCTTTTTGTTTCCATATTCTCTAAAACCTCCTTGTTGCTCACATGTTCGATTAAATTTCTTCACTGCATATTTCCGTAAAACCAAATTTGTATTTCATCAAGTCTCTTCTTCATATGTGAGGCGATTGTCCAGCATTTACATTCATATAGGATGACTAATATTGCGTAACATTTGAGCAATGATTTCTTTGTTTCTAACGAAATGTTTCTATTTCTTCATAATTTTCGCAGTCCCAGTGCGCCATCAAATTTCATTCTAGTACTTTCTGTCCTCTATTAAAAAACTTCCCAAATATTTAAAATGCTGTACTTATTAGATTTTGGTATTTCGAATTTTAATTTGCAAGTTCGGCACTTCCTTTTGCTAACAACCATATTGATGTTTAGCATTTTCTTCTCGCTTATATTTTTTCACATTTCTTTTTCACTTGTTATGTTATTTTTCTATTTGCCTGTTCTCTTTCATTTTATTATTTTCTGCTTTATAGTTTATAGAATAATTTCTATTTTCCCCATTCTTGTTTTCTTCGTATTCGTTCTTTTGTCGTCTTTCTTTTATTCATTCTTGTCTCTTCTTTCTGATTTACACTTCTTCTTTCTTCATCTTCCTTTTTCATCATTCTTTTCTCTTTTTAACATGCTTTCTTTTCTTCGTCATTTTTTCATTTTCTTTTTTCTTTTTCTTTGGTCGTTTACATTTCCTTTCACTTTTTTCATCCTAATCATGAATTATAACAACCTTAAGATGTTTTACTCATTTCTTTTTCAATAATACAGAAATTATCCCCGCTTCTCCTCATCACCCTCTCTTCGTCTTTTTGCATTTAGTTTCATACTATATATAGAATTCTTATTTCTTCTTATTATTCTTTCTTTTTATTTCCTTTCTTTCTTTCTTTCTTTCTTTCTTTCTTTCTTTCTTTCTTTACTTCTCTTCTTATATCGATATTTTTCAAACACAAATTTAAAACTTATTCTGTTCTTCAATTCTTCGTACAGCCGCATTGTCACTGAAAACACAACATACAAACGTAGGAAGAAAATATTTAACAAAATAAAAAATAAATAAATTAAAAAAAAGCCGGAAAGTGTTGTAGAAATCAAGCTCAATGTGTAGGAGAAATTAGATGGTTGAAATAAGAAGAAAAGTGACCAAGAAATATTAAAACATTAAAAGTCGAAAGAAAATAGGGAAGGAAGGAAACAATTGGAAAATAAGATTGGAGATGGAAAGATATAAAATATAAAGTCTGCAGAAAAGAAACATTTGATATGGTAAAGAAAATGCTAATAAAAATAGATAAAAAGAAAATGAGTGAATCAATTAATGTTCGCGCCAGGAAAAACAGAAAGAAAATTTCAAATTGTAGCTACCGAAAAGCGAA
>CAHIKZ030003813.1:2640000-2705000 GCA_903632075.3 Acanthosepion pharaonis
AATCGCTTGATAATGAATCAAATCACTTTGTCTCGATGGAAACATATTTTCTTGAAAAAAAATAAAATAATTATAATATTAATCCCTACGGATCATATTGAACACTGTTCTTTTTTTAAATGAATATAAAAGCTAAGATCTCTGAATTATAAATACCACTTTTCTTTCGTATTATATATATATATATATATCCCACTCTTTTCATTATCTATCTATCTATCTATCTATCTATCTATCTATCTATCTATCTATCTAACTCGCTAGCTATCTAGCTCGCTAGCTATCTAGATAGCCAGTTATGTTCTATGCTGAAGAGAATGAATGATTAGCACAGATAAATAAATTTTCCTTTAAGTCATAAATAGAAATAAATATCAT
The DNA here is from genome assembly GCA_903632075.3 of Acanthosepion pharaonis. NCBI lineage: Eukaryota > Metazoa > Mollusca > Cephalopoda > Sepiida > Sepiidae > Acanthosepion > Acanthosepion pharaonis. Next base: position 2,640,379 of record CAHIKZ030003813.1, read on the forward strand.
TTATCAAGAACAAAGGAAATATTTTCATTTCTAAAGACTACAGTAGCGTCTTAAAGCGGTAAATATCACCTGGAGTCGCAGACGCAGTGAACCGAAATAATTCGATCAGAAAAATAATTTGGAAAGAATATTTCAACATGAAAGCGACGTAGAAAACTGATTTCTGTTGCCAGGTCGTCAAGACATTATCACTAGAAAACATGTTATCTTTAGTGTGAAAAGCTAGCAACGCATTCTAGAAATTTTATAATTCAACAAGGCATCACAAAACCTGAAAGAAACGTTAGCTTGTAAAATTAGATCTGCACTTGAATCATGTCATATTGTTGGATGCATTTCCCAAAAGTTATTTTAACAAACGCCGACAGACATAGATTATATAACATTATTGACATCATATTCCTCATCATATCTTTCGGCATTGTTTTACTAAGAATATGCACTGATCAGAGCCACTAGGCTTCAGTTCTTCACCTCACATAATATTAAAATATATTAGTAATTATTTCTCTTCATTTTTTATAAAACTTTATATTTCGTATCGAATAAGAGATACTAGAGTTAGTTTATTTGTATAAATGAAATGAACATATTAAGATGTCATGTCTCAGTTTCCAAAACTAATTTCAATTAATTCTAAGCTTTCGCCATTATTTTATTAGGTCCATCCAACTATATAATTTGCTATTGTCCTCAGTTTTGCTATCGATGAACTCAAAATAAACATTTCCCGATCTAAAACTATGATCTCGAAATGTAATGAAAGCAATAATGGCTAATAATCTGAATCCATCATAAAAATTCAGGATGTGGATTTAGTAAATACCAAACACTTCTAATGACTTGCTACAAAACTATTAACCTGAAACCTCATGTCATGTACTTGAATAGCCTCGTCAGGTCGAAACTTTCATAAGGAAGTCATGTATGGAGCCAAAGCCGTACAGAAATATCTAAAATGTCAGCTGTATATAACAGCGTTCTCAGTTCAATGTCTTAAAATGGCTTTGAGCGAGTGAGGCCTATAGTTCTTGGTGAATAATCACGAACAAAGAACTATACCATGTGATACAAACCACATCACAAGAGGAATTTCAACAATGGCCGTCATAACAGATGAGTATATGAGAGGACACATAATAAGAAAAGACGGCTTGGAAAATCTGATACTCACAGAAGAGACTGAGAGCAAGATAAGGAGCGGAAAATAACATATAAACTATTTTGTGACCTTGATTAAATGGATGGTGGAACAAGATTTAGGAGTTATAACAAAAAGACAGAATTTATTAATAGCTGCAAAGGATAAGAAATTGTGGAGAGTCCCTACCTTCTGAAGGGATACAGTACATAAAGAATAAGGGTTTCGCCCAATACCGCAAGTTGCTACAAAACTATTAACCTGAAACCCCGTGTCATGTACTTGAATAGTCTCGTCAGGTCGAAACTTTCATAAGGAAGTCATGCATGGAGCCAAAGCCGTACAGAAATATCTAAAATATCAGCTGTATATAACAGCGTTCTCAGTTCAATGGCTTAAAATGGCTTTGAGCGAGTGAGGCCTATAGTTCTTGGTGAAAAATCACGAACAAAGAACTATACCATGTGATACTAACCACATCACAATAGGAATTTCAACAACGGCAACAATGAAAATAGATATAACGTGTAATTCGAAGAGAAAAAGCATAACATAATCAAGATGTTGACATATCACACTACTTCAAACAAAAGGAAGGAAGGAAATCGCCATCAATACTGGAAATAACAATAATAGCTTCTGAACGTGAGAAGCCTATTTTCTTGAAATATATTTTAAGATAAATATTTTATAAATTTCAACCCACAGTAGTATTGGCTGCTCGGTCAATGAATGCCGAATGTTTCCTTATAAGGAAACGACTAATATTATCTTTAGCATTAGCACGATGCTTATCATTTTTATGAATGATAAACATATAAACTTCCTTTTCAGTATAGGGTCACATTTTCACTAAGATATTTTTACTCAACAGCATCAACAATTAAAATGGATATCACATGTAACTCAAAGTGAAAATAATGACATAATCATGATGTCATTCCACTCTACTTCATTACAAAACAATAGGCAGGAAACCCCCTGCAATACAACTGACACCTTGGACACGAAGTTGTTGACGGCGTTAGTTTGCCTTTACTTGAGTCATACTTGTAATGCTTTTCCAACGTTTTTTATTCAAGCTTCCTTTTCTGATAACTTAGTAGCAAGAGTATTAAATGGTAAAAACGTCGAAAACGATTATAGCGAAAAGATATCCAATTAGGGACCTCTCTTTACTCTGCCCGCGACTGCTTGATAGATGAGCTATGTAAAAAGATTACTGTGGAAATTCAAAAAAAATAGTCTTTTATTCAAAGCAACGAACTAAAATTTCAATGACGGCAATACTAATCAGACTAGATATTAATAAAAGTTCATTTGAAGCTCAGAAGACTCGCATATGTATTTTGCTTCAAATATATTTCTGATGATTGTAGTGATTTTCTAAACGTAGCTCACTTGGTGCCCTGAAAGTTTGGGGCACCAACTGAGGACCGAACTCACTATTCAGTCGTAATTAATGTTGCGAGACAGGCTTTCTAACTTCTGACTTTCTTACCAGACGTCGAGATACCCAAATAGCGATTTTCTAAGCTAAACCTAAATGTGACTCAAGGCCTAAAGTATGCATCACTTAATGATGACGAAAACATTCGTAATTGATACAGTAAGACAAGCTTGCTAACCACTGCACCACGTCAAAGTGCCCAAACTGATTTTTAAGCTAAGCTTAGATATAGCACAAAGCTAAAAGTATGGGGTACCAAGGGTGGATCGAACTCACGGGCATGCTATTTAGTAATTACTAACAAAATGCTTTTACAACATCAGCGGTAACATTAATTTTCATAGCATTTTATAAAAGCATATTCGAATAAATATTTTATGTGTTGTTTTTAATTCATAGTTTCCAATTCTCTATATTGAAGCAATATTTCTCTTCATAAAGATTACTTTTTTAATTCATTGGGTTCGTATAGAAAGAATGTATATCTGCCTTGTTAAAATGTAGTCGTACGTTACTAACTATCGGTGTTTACATTTAAATAAAACGTAAAAAATAAATATAATCTTAGATTCCAAAAAGAAGTTTTTTCTTCTTCTTTTTAGAAGGGGAGAAATTATTTTTAGAAGATTAAAATATTTATAGAATTCTATAATTCTACGTCAACAACGTTAGTTACGATCTTATTTACTCCAGTGTTCGAAGTAACCATTTCTGTCACACATTGCTACGAATTAGTGGATTAGAAGAGATTTGATTTTGTAGCAGTTTGCGGTGTTGGGTGTAAAGACCTCAAGCGCCGCCTATTCTAGGTTCTATTTCTATATTTCCTATACAGAATTTGCTATAACTGATCCATACGCAATAATATCTTAAATGTTTAGTGTTTAGTAATTCCACATACTGGTTATTTTTATAGATTCTGGGTAGGTACCATCACTGCTTTCATTCCAATTCCAGATCATAGTTCTGTTTTTAAAAGGCTTATTTTGAAACCTATTTCTTGGAACACTTGGTAATGTCACAAGAGAGAATCAAGCTACTCGAAAATACCTCTACGGAGAACCTGTTTTGAAAATATTCATTATGTAAGCACCTGCTATTATATTTACATGCATAAAGTTGAACTAATTTACTTTAAAGCGTGTCAATCTTCCTTCCTACTTGAAAGAACAATAGATGCAGTAATCATAGTGTTTTACAATTGCATTCCAAGTGACTTAATGCAATTAGCGATTTCAAATCCTACTGAAGGTTGTAGTTTCCCATGTTTAATGATGGTATGTACTTATTGCTTCTCTGCCGAGAAGATTAGATGCGATACACTGCACATCTGCTGTTGTACGTACCACCTTCTTTTAACGACGACCCTCATTCTAAAAACAGGATTTTATGACAGGGTTTAATTCGCTATTGCTCACAGGGTTCAGCGTTTCCAAGTGGTCGCCCATCTAAATACTGATCAAGCTCACCTCTTCTTAACTTCAGTGACTGTACGAGAATCAGTACTTTCAGTATGTTTTGACTGCAAATCTAAACAGCTATATAAGACCAGTAGAAAAAATCTCTTTTAATAACATCGTGACTGAAAATACAGCTATAAAAAATGTTTCTCACTGGAAACATTTGCACACATCTGTTAACAGCAAAACTAACAACGCCATTATCAATACTTTCGCTTTTATATACTCAAGTGTCTGATTAAACTTCGTATTCCAATATTAATTTAATCATCATCGTTTTTGTCAAAATCAATATTAGTTGACTACTCAGTATTCACGATTGGATGATCAGACCTGTTCTCTGACATCAATGACATTTTTATACGAAGCGCTGGATGCACTCTGGTCGCTGTCACTAATTCATGAACCTTTTCTATTGTCTTTGTCGAAATTCATGACTGAAAAAATAAAACAGCACAAAAAGAGATAAAAAAAAAGAAAAAAAAAACTTTTTCAAAAAGAAACCGTTTCTGTGTTTTATAATTTTTTTATCTGTAAAGTAAAGCTTTTATCTAGAAGTCTATTTTTCTTTGTCGTTCTCACATTTTTCACTCTTATCTTTTATTTCCTCTCTTACTCTCTTTATTTTGTATTAGATTTTTTAAGAGTCACATTGTCAGTTCGAAACCACTTCTCATTATCTCATTTTCGTTTGTATCACTCTTCACACACGTCTTCTATTCAATTTCTCTAGTCTTTCATTTCGTATTTGATTTCCTTTTTTTTTAAATTAACTATTATTCATGCATCTCAGTCAGGAATTTTGTTGAATGAAATGTTTTACAGTTTATTCGTCAGTGGGGGATCGAGTTTATAAAAGTCTGAATTTAGTTAACTGCTGAAATTAGTTAACACACTCAGCAGATTGAGGTAGCCATTTACAAAGGAGACAAAATAAAACGCCATCAAAAATCTAAATCTTTCGCTAGATTTTTTAAAACAATTTCTCTTGTATTTTTTATCTTTATTTGAAGACTTCCAACTCATTTTACATTTCTTCGTTTTTCTTTCTCACAGAAACTTAAAGTAAGATGTCTGCAGTGTCTTTTATATCGCTGTTTCTATGTGAAGAAATAGGCATCTATTTATTTTTGCACAAGATTTTACTAAATTTTCTAACCTTTATTTAGGTATTTACGAAGCAAACTTTAATCTGACACGCAGTTACTAAAACTTTGTATATTTGAGAAAGTTAAATTAGACTTTCACTATGTTTTCTTACGAATTACTTAAGTGGATCTGAGAAAGTTCTCATGAAAATTTCAAGTTGATTTTGAAATAATTTCCGTTTTTACTTATCTTCAAAAATAAAATGTAATAACATTCCTTTATTACTTATCTGAATTATCCTTTTTTTATAATGACTTGTTACTCAACAGGCAACACTTCGACAACATTTCGGTACAATTTCACTGCTGTGGGATGTAGAAGAGACCTTTAGTATATAACAATATTCTACTACTATTTTTCATTTCTTGTTATATCTGTCGATAATTCTGAAATGAATAAATATTTACACTATTTACATAGGTTCCTCACCTTTATTGCAATATTCACGACCTTTCGTCAGTTGTACGCTTCGGCCTTCTTCAGGTTATATACGTTGGAATTTCTGAACGAATTCTTTATTTGGTCCACGAAGGTAGACCATTCTAATTCCACGTGCCATGCCTTATTTAGACCTCTCAGTTTCAGTTAATTCCATTTAGTAACTCAACTCTTCAAGTTTTTTTGTTCCTTCTGCTGTGGTCAGGTAATGAACTCAAAAACTCTTTGGGTCCAGTCACTTTTTGGATTACTTCAACCAACGTTTTTATCCACTGGGACAATCTACACCCGTGCACTAAATAAAGATCTCGGGTCGAAATTCCAAAGTATATCACCTGAAGAAGGCCGGAGCGTACAATGGTCGAAACGTCGTGACTATGTCAATAAAGGCGAGGACAACTGTCCGAAAGGTGTAAATAGTGTACATATTTATTCATTTGAGAAATATCGACAGATATAACAAGAAATGAAAAGTGGGTTGCATTCAACAATATTCAACGCAAATTGCTGTGAATTGACAGGGAGAAATCTCCAAAATTGACCCCCCACCCCGAAAAAAAGTTAATATTGCACATGTGCTAGGATCGTCAGGGCTTTTTTTCATTTAGTCTTCTTAAAATACAATGAAGTGATAAATGCACATTTATACGTCCAAGAAATGCAAAGTGTCCATGTTTTTTCGAAAAACGCTCTGCGCTCGGCAATAAGAACAATATTGTTCTTCTATATGACAATGCAATGGACCATACAACATGTATAGTGATTTTCCAAGTCTAGCTTAGATGTGACACAAAGCCGAAAGTATGGAGCGCCAGTGAGGATCGAACTCACTATTCAGTCGTAATTGTTCTAGCGGGACAAGCTTGTTAATCATTACGCCACCTCAATGTTACAGTTTTTTGGATACTTCTATGTGCTAGTAAGCCAACCAAAATGAGCTGACTCATTTTATAGTCCACCAAGAGAAGGGTTAACCAATCAGAAGGCTCAAAATATTCAATCCGACGTGTATAAAGGCAGCCATTTTGTTTTTTTCTGTAAAAATATCTTCACTGCCAACCTCTGATATCGAAGACCTGAAGAATTACTTAACAGCTGCTACATTCTTCGAATATTCACTGCCAACCTCTGATATCGAAGACCTGAAGAATTACTGAACAGCTGCTACTAGTAATACTGGCGTTGTTCCATTGAACACATTACGTACTGCACTGAATTCTATATTCAAAGACTACGGCAAACAAGGTCAACACTCGATGTGCCCAATACAGCATGTATAAGACAGGAAAACGTTTGGGAACTTCCCAAGTCTCTTCTACTCCCATCCGCGGCTATGAAAGTGTACTGAAATGATGCCGAAGAGTTGCCTGATAAGTAACAAGTCATTATAAAAAAATGAATAATAATAACTGAATGAAATGTTATTGCATATTATTTTTCAAGGTAAATAAAAACGGAAATTATTTATAAATCAACTTAATGCTTAGAATAGTGTTGCCACATATAACCTGGTGTTCTTGCTATATATCTAGAGATCCTTGATAAAATCCAAAGAAGAATCAGTAATATTATTGTTTCTGATCTGGTGTCTCTGTTTCAGCGACTTTCGCATCACGGTAAAGTTTGCTTCCTGTGTCTTTTTTATAACGTTCATGTCAATTTTTCGGATGAGCTTTTCCCATTGTCACGTAGACTTTATGACTTTAAGCCCAGTATTAGACTGGCGATGAAGCCTCACCAATATAAAATGAGTTTGTTAAATGTAACCGTAAGTTTTATGCTAAAAGTTTCTGTTCGCGCATTTCTCGCTTGTGAAACTCTCATCTGGCTCCACGTTTTCGAGTAAAATTTAATCTTCAAAAATTCAAATGCAATGTCGGTAGCTATCTACTGCCCTGATTGCACTTCTTTTTCTTCGCTCCTTAGTAATGTTTCTGTTTTAATTCTTCTATACCCAGTTCCAGGAACTCCTTGTGACTTAGTGGTTTTACTGCTTGGGGCGAACTTTTACTATATATATATATATATATATATATATATATATATATATATAGATAGATAGATAGATAGATGAAAGAGAGAGAGGCGGAGAGACAGAGAGAGAGAGAGGGCAATAATCCGTTGGTATAGTCCGACTGAATCGTATTAATACAATATAAAATATTAAAACTGTTTCACACAAAAGAGCTCAATGTTTTAATTAAACAGAGCAACATATATGAATTAGCAATACTTTAGGTTACTGATCCTTTTCACCTTTTCACCCTTTGAACTTTTTTAATATATATATATATATATATATATATATATAGATAGATAAATAGATAGAGAGATGAAAGAGAGAGGGAGGGAGAGGGGGCAATAATCCGTTGTTATAGTCCTAGTAAATCGTATTAATACAATATAAAATATTAAAACTGATTCACACAATAGAGCCCAGTGATTTAATTAAACAAAGCAACATATATGAATTAGCAATACTTTAGGTTAATGATCATTTTCACCTTTTCACTTTATTATTTTTGTTAATTGATTTATGAAGAGTTTCTGAACTGCATTCTGTCTGCGACTGGGTATAAAATAAATAGGTAATTTCTTTTCTCTGTGTTCTCCCCTGATTCTCTCTTCCTTTCTCCCGTAAACGCCCCCCTCATATCCAGACTTACGCTACTCCCTTGTTTTTAATTACTCTCTTTTTCTTTTCCTCATTTTTCTTCCATTGTTTCCTTCTTCTGATTGGCCAGTTTTGTTTCAATAATTTGTCATTGATTGACTGTTTTGAAAAATCCTTGTAAATTTTATTTCAATTTACAAGGCGAAAATGATCATTAACCTATTGTCTATTGGCGTGTATAATGCAATAGGAACGTCTGATGAAATGCCAGCTAACTGTAAACCATTTATCGGCATACGGCAGATTCTTAAAGTTAGCATATCTTTTGATGGTGGATGGCTGACAAAATGGGGGAAAAACTCTACTATAACTTTTAATACAAGTATTGTAAATGTTGGACATCACATATCTTCTAACGCAGGTATTCTATACTAAAATTCTAATAAACGAAATTTCAATATTTAATAATAAATAATTCTGTTACACTTAGCCACAGTTTTTTTCTCCTGTATGGAAGCGAAATATTCTGACAAAATCTTCTGCAAGAGGTAAATAGATTTCTACACTAATGACACTTAATATACACTGGTGTGCTAAATTAACGAACATGCAACTCTACGTAAAGGTAATCCTGGTTTCGTGGAAGATTCAGAAGGGCAATATTTGCCCGGCATTGCTTACGGCATATAGAAGAAATTGTACCAAAACTTGTTTTATTACAACCATCTACAGAATTAAACAACAGAAACTGGCAAACGATGAAATTCTCAAATAAACTTTTGCAAAATATTGTCATCTAAAATCTGGATTAACTGAAAACAGCTATGATAGTACGGGACAACCGAAGACAAACTGTTAAGATGTTGTGATGGGAGACTCGTCCTAACTAACTCAATTCTAATATATCATATCTTTTAATACTTGATCTTCTTGCCTTATCAATGTAATATGCAAATCGAGCAATACTCATGTCTTATTAATTCTGGTTTTGCTGTCTTAGTTCAAACCTTGTTAATTTTCAACCGTAGATCTTCCATAATGGATGTTTTTCCATCAAGTCTTCAGACAAAAAGCATTTTACTAATTAACTTTTGCAGTGCTAAACAATGCAGAAATCTGAAGGGATATGATACTATATTTTATGCGATTGTCTCTATGTAGGGCTTTTAGATCGGTGGTATAGAACCCAATACTACAAGGATGGTTGGGGAAACAATGACCTGATTGCCCCACGTTATGATAACTTCAGTTTGGAAGTAGATCGATTTCATAAGATTATCAATTTCTTTGACATTGATATTACGGTTGGTACCAACAAAAATTCGCTAAAAAAGTCATATACCATAATGACGTTGTATTGTCAAAATTTTTGTTATTATTAAGACGAAAGATAAATTTTTTGCACGTTCGAAATTTTGGTTAAAAACTTGCTTTTCTTGCATCAGCGAGTGGGCCAAATATTAATATAGGAAATTTAGTGTCTGCTTTGCGGTAAAAAACAACTTGTTTTGTAAATTCTTGCAAATTTACATAATTGTCGGATTTTAATTAAATTTTCAGAGCTTATTGACAAATAGATGATATAATTTTTTTTAGCAATTCATCCCAAGCAAAGCAGGAGTGACACTAGCACGCAAAGAGTTACAGAGAGTGAGAGTAAGAGTAAACAGGAGTGTTTGGAATAAAGAGGATAAAGAGAAGGACAGGGATCAAGGCCAAGACATCAGAAGATGTCGATTGACATTAGATTTGAATATTTGAAGATTATAGCTATCAGGGAACCAAGTGATAGGAAGGGAGTTCCATTGACGAAGGGTTCGAAATAAGAAGCTGATGGAGTAGAAGAGATGGCTATATTTAATAGTTTCGGCAATGAAAGTGTGGGACCGTGATGCCAACCTAGTAGCAAACTTAAATTCATGCAATTTGGGAACCAGTGAATGTAGCTTGTCGGAGCAGTTGCCATGAAAGTACTTGTAGAAAAGACGGGGAAGCCATATCACGTCTGTGTTATAGCGACTGCAGACGAGATGCCAGATCAGGACCAAACGTTGCATACCCGTCTCTGGATATTGTCTAGGACCTCGGCATGAACACCGGGAGCACCAGACTATATATGACAGCAGTATTCCATACAGGGGCGAACGTTTGATTTGTAGATTTGAAGGATGGACTACGGAGAGAAAATTCTTTCTGTCGCGACACAGAGAACCAACTTTCCTTCCGGTAGATGAAGCTATAGATTCAATGTAGTTAGTCTACTTTAGGTCAGTGGACAGCGTGAGCCCAAGAAGGCGCAGAGGGCGCTCTCATGGAGTTGGGCATCAGCCATCCTGATGGGAGGCAAGGATTTTTCTCTTTGGTGGGTAAGTGAGCCGTTTCGTTCTGGAGGCATTAAAGTTTACAAGCCATTTCCTGATACAGTCAACCACAAATTGAAGGTCCTTCTCGAGACATACGGCCAGGTTAGTTTTGTCAACGATGCCGGATCTACTAATAAGGCAGGAATAAACAGTATTATCGTCTGAGTAGGTGTTAACTTGTCGGAAATAATGTTTTACGTGAGTGGAGCGGTAATGTCGAACGCCTGAAACTTCTCCGCTTTAGTAGCCTTAAATTTGGATTGACGGAAGAGGTGAGGACAGAGATATGTTATAAAAATCTCCCACCTAATACTCGAGAGCATTTTGGCTGACATCGAAGCAAGTTGTTATTATTGCTCCTCTTTGTTATTAATGTGGTTAGCTGACCCTAGCGCAAAGGAAAGACGTTTTGTTTTGCAACTCGGTCATTCACCAACAATCTTCATTCTGGTCTTTTCAGTCGGATTCATTTTCGACATTTTTCAAGTGAAAACTTTGGTATAACCGAGTACATTTTATCCTCTATTCTCGCCTAAGGATTTTTCTCGGGATCAATTACTCCAAAGGACCGTGATGTCAAGGATAAAGATCAAAGGAAGACTAAGCTTGTATCATGGGAATGAAATCACGCCCAGCATAAAAAAGCAGTTCCGTCAGGAGATTTTCGAGTATATCACAGAGGTTGAGATCGGCAACAGTGAACTTGAAATTTTCTCTCCCTCTGATAAGGAAGAGGAGGAGATAGAATCTAACTGACTGACCAAGAAAATAGCTCTTCACAAGGAACCAGACAATCTCGATTCCACGTTACTTCTCCCGGAGACTGATGTTAGTTTAGACCAATCTTGCCCTATGTTTCCCTACGTGGAAATCATTCGTCTTTTTTGGTGAGAATTCCTCAATTGCAGATTACTGGACCTACATTTAATATGTAAATAGAGAAGGACCGCATGTTATTTATCAACCTTTTGTTAAGGTTCGCGAACTGTGTAGATGACATGGCCAATGACACAGAAAGGCTTAATTTCCCAAAGTGTTTTCTGTCAGAGACACCCCTATTGTTGATCAACCATTTGTGTTGCACCAATGCAAATTATCAATACGTTCTCTATATTTTAAAAGAATATCTAGATGTGTACGAAATTGTTGATAGATTATTCCAAAATATAATTGACTACACTCCTGAAAAGAATGCTTATTCTGGCATTGGAATCTTTATTACCAGGTCCTCTTCAATACTGAGTGAGTTTAGCCGCATCCTTTTTTGTGACTTTTCTGAGGATGGATTTAATCCGAGCTCGACTGATGGCGAAACTACTATTTCTCAAATGCCAGATGGAATTGAAAACCGAATTGATTCTACTGTGTGGGAGTAGAATCTGCACTTTGTCCGCATTGTTGTGGGACATTGGGGAAGCCATCAGGCCTCTGCTGATTAAGGGTGATGGCTTTGCTAGATTAGGGACTGATCGAGAGCCACTGACGGGGACCTCCCCGAAATCTGGAGGCACCTCGACTCAACGAGACACCTCTTTTCAGTTAGTTCCGGATTTCCGGGCCGCCTCAGAACCCTCCAACAATTTCACACCAATCATCTGTGTGACCTTCTGTCGGGAAAGAACTGTTTCTGTAAATTTCCTTTTGGACAATGGCAGCTGCCGAATATATCTGTCTGGATACGTTTTACAATTCCTGGGTCCCATCGATTCGGTTGGACTCGGGTGTTATCTGAGGCTTACTACCCTGCTCGGGGAGTGTGAACAAAGGGTTAAAGGAGGTGGTTTTGGACTCTGCATTCTTCTGTCTTCAGTTAAACAATTGGGACTTTCTGTTTGAGGTATTCGGAAGGTCCGGATGCTTCTTGGCCGGGCGATTCAGCTCTGGTACTGATCTTGTCCCAATGAAAAATGATTGTCGGTCTTGATCTTATTCGACATTTGGGACACTTACAGTTGATGCCCTGTCTGTAGCATTGAGCCTTCTCTATCAGGAATATCCTTATACCCTTCGGCAAGTTGGACCTTTTTTTTTTACCTCAGACCAATCACCTGTACACGAGGCTGCAATCTCTCTTGTTTGATTCCGCAATGGAGTACACACTCCCTGTGGATTCGTCTCATTTGTGAATTGTCCTGGAGTCTGATCCAACTTAGGTAGACACCCTGGCAGATTTTTTTTCCTTTTAGTGAGCTACAGAGAGGATATTAAAGGACGTTTAGTATAGAGTCATTAGGAATTCCGAACCAAGAGAAAATTTCGAATTAGGATCAAATTCAGCGATTACAGTGATCTATAATGTTTAAGAATGGAATTTACTACATACAGTTGCTTTGGTATTTTGGCAATCTGGCCCATATACCTTGCAATCACGCAATCGATCTACGCATTTTGGGCCGTGTAGTCAGGGAACTGGAGAAGAAAGGACTGTATCAGGATTATCTAGACTTGTTCCTTCAACAAGAGAAGGATGGAATTATCGAGAAAATATTCGTGCCTCCAAGAAGGTTTGAAGATTATGTGTGGATTCCACAGCGCCACATCTTTAAATCTGGTTCTGCAGCTACTACCAGCATCAGGTCGGTATCAACCTTCAGAATGAAGAAAGGTATCTCTGTTTCTCTTAATGAGGCCACTTACTCCACTGTGAATTTATCAGGTGATATGTTGGAGTAGTTTCTGTCCTCCAGAACCAATGAGATTTTTTCCTTGATGGCGGATATACGAAAGACGTTTTTCATTTTCGTCTTAACTTGGAGGCTGACTGGTACAGGTTATGTTTTTTTTCATTAAATACTGTTACCGGCTTCGTTGTTTCTGATATGTTACATTTATTTTCGGATTCACTTTCCGCATTTTTATACTTGGGCGTGTTTTGACGTTTCATGCGGCCCGGTATATCTTAGACGAATGTCAAAAAATAATGGAGGACCAATTTTATGTAGACAGTCTGGTGGTTACTGAATTTGACCCGGTAAAACTTTACGCAGTTATATTCATTGACTAGGAAGCGTCTGCAGGAAGGGTGGATTAGGGTTCAATCATGCAATACCAACTGTGACCGCCTTAGGGATGAGATGAAGAGGTACAGTACCCTGAGTGCACATGAGGATTGTGGGAGAATGTGCTTGGGTACACCTACGACCAACATTTGGAGAAAATGCGCATTGCCACCGTTGGATGTGAGCCTGATGCCATGCACTAAAAGGTGGATACTTTCCGAGTCGGAAAGAGAAATCGATCCATTGTCCTTCTGCCTCGCGGTGACTATCCAGAGTCGGGTTTTGGTGGGGGAGTTGTGGAAAAGTGGTCTCGCATGAGATGACCAGGTCTCTCCGATGCCTCGGAGGAGACTTGCAGGAGATCTCTCAGGATTAAGTGGTATTAGTTTCAGCCGGGAGGCCTGTGATAAGGACCGGACGGGAAAATTGTGCCTTTTTTGTGATGCATCGAATGATGTATGCGGCTTTGCTGCCTATTTTGTACAGAACAATCAATACGCTTTGTTTTTTGTTAAGGCCAAGGTTATACCTGTCAAAGTGAAAACATGACCCACAGTGGAATTGATGGAAGTTTTCTTTGTCGTCAAATGTTTACCAACCATCTTGGACAGTTGCAAGGAAATTCCGCCTTTCAAGTTGCGTGTGGCGACTGATGCCCAAATAGTATTATACTGGGTCGTGTGTCAGTCCATAAGAGCATTTTTGCCAGGAATAGGTTCAAAGACATTTTGCAGATGAGTGTTGCCTTGGAGGACAAATACTGAAATCAAACCTACATTCAGGTATGTCACCAAAACGCCAAAAATTACGTTTACAACTATCTATTTCACAAACGATCTTCACGCTGGTCTTTTCAGTCGAATTCATTTTCGATATTCACAAACAGTTGATATAATTTTTGAAATTGTTTTTTAAGAAAATCTCGATTAAAATATTTTTTACATCTGTTACTCGCACTTAATTAATTTTATGAAATTTTGATAAATTAAAATGCCACTCTCTTCATATTTACATTAGTTAAAAGCAGGACTCCTTGGAGAAATTAAATCATGAATTTAATTTTGTCAAACAGGAACTTCATTTACCGGAAATGTACACTAAATTTCTATCTATAAAAGTCAGGGTGTGTGTGTGTGTGTGTGTGTGTGTGTGTGTGTGTGTATGTGTGTGTGTAACGAATGCACGGTCGCAATTTTCGACGTATTTGCACCAAAATTTACATGCACAAGCTCCAAGTTAGCGGGAAGGCCAAGACCTACTTTCCATTTCCCAACTCCCATCGATAGTGGAAATAATCGAATTTTACATGCTTTTACGGCAGTTTTCATGTAGTTTGTGGCCATTTTGTACTGGCCAGAGTGAGAGCCTATAGCTGGCTGCCACGAATAGGCAGGAAGATTCTATTGGCCAGCGTGAGAGCCAACAGCTGACTGACACGAATGTTAACTAGCATGATAGCATGAAAAAAATCGATAGCTGCATTCGTCACAAGTGGGAAAAATTTATATCTGCATGGCACATTACTCCAATTGGCTCATTCGCTTGCTTAAACTCAACGTTGATTCTGATTCCGCAGAACTGGGTTGGGTGTGAAAAAGTATTTGTTGTTAACATTCTTTTTTCAATAGGTTTTTCCAGTTACGAGTCCTTTTTTAAAGCTGATAGTTTTGTGTTCATTTTGTTTAGTTTTTTTTTCGTAACAGATTTAATGTTTAGTATAGAGCTTAGAAAAAATTCGCAGTGTGAGATAGGCAAGAAGTAAGGCATGCAGCAACACCAGCACGGCAAAGGTCACTCCTTTAAAGGCAAGGAAGGACAAAAATATTTTAAGTCAAGTGCTAGCGATTGCTGTATGAGTCGTACGATTTTTAAATCAAGCACGGGCAACGCCGGGCCATGCTGCTCGTATATATATATATATATATATATATATATATATATATATATATATATATATATATGTGTGTGTGTGTGTGTGTGTGTGTGTGTGTGTGTGTAAAAATTCAACTTAAAATAAAAATAATGCAATAAAACTACGACATTTTATTTTAAATTAAAAAAAGCTTTTAATTGCATTTCTAAATAAGGTTTATTACGGTCACTATTGTCTTAAGAAAAACACATTTTCGATGAATAATGAATTTTTACAAGAATTGTTTACATTTAAAAAAATAATGTATTACGTTTTAAATCTTTTAAAATTCTGTATTAATTTCACCCTTTTAAATAATATTATTAAGTAAAAACTATATTTACTAATCATAAATAGAAAAAACTTACAAATTATCAAACACTAAGTTTTAAAAAAGAATTTTGAATTTTTTATGTACATAAACGTACTGATTTTTTGGAAATACGGAGGTCCATACAGAACATTATCAGAAAATAAGAGCGATAAATATATTACATTTATACCAGGAAGTAACTAAAATTCAGTAAACATTAAGTTAAAGAGAATATTTTATTAAATTTTTAAGATAACCGGGTACTTAAAAATTGTGTAGTCACGTCAATTGAATTATTTTTTTGCCGGTAAAGACCCTTTAGAACAATATTAGATAAATATCATTCTGTCCTCAAACTGTCAACAGCTTAAAGGCAGCTACTAATGCGTTAAAATAATGCATTTCTGCGATATTTTTTATTTAAAATATTTAATATTTGTTTCATATCTGATTAATTTTACTTAAATCAGCTAATATTTCTCAAATAAAGTTTCAGAATAGTGTATTTTATTTTTGGAAGTTTTTTTTAATAAAGTGTATTACATTGCGATGAAAAACAACTAAAGTAGGGCGCTAATCAGCTTTTTAAGCGAAAAATCCTCCTTCCTATCAATTTAAATTAGGTTTGAAATGCAGAAAAGTATTTTGCCTGTTTGAAATATTAAATTTAATCTGTTACCTTGAAATTAAAACTAAAAAAAAAAAGATTCTCCCTTTGTAAAAAAATCATTTTAAAGCTTAGGTATTGTTTTGTGGTGGTGGTGGTGGTGGTTGTGCCTATATTATAGTCACAAAGAAATATTTAGTTGATGAAGAGGTATTTCCTCGTTTCTTTTCAACGACGGAGATGTCTGGTTTGTTGGTCTTACAATCCAGATCAGTCGGGATTATTATTATTATTATTATTATTATTATTATTATTATTATTAACATTAATATTTCTAACTAATTTAATTTATTCTTTCGTATATTGAAAACGGAGAAGTTATTTTGAATTTTACGATAATTACATTATAACTATAAATTTGGAACTCATTACAGTCAAATTCACAGCTGGAAATTGCCTACTCATTAAAGAAAGCGTTCTCTTCAAAAATATCAGAATTTAGTGAGAAGGCTGTGTGGAGAAAGTTTTAGCGCTCCTTAAATTTAAATAATAAAACCTACCACAGTATGTCGCTCGCTATCACAATCTACATGATGTTTGTACCCCAAATATAACGAAATTTGAACAGAATACTCAACGTCTTCCGTTGCCATCTTTCCCCATGTCGTTTCAGGAATTTTACGCTTCTCTCCAAATTATTCCAACAGAAAAAAAAATGTTTCTTTTTTCCTTTTATTCTTCTGTGGGAAAACCTTTTTCGCCTTCAATTCCTTGATTATTTGGTTAACATCTTGCCTACTGCTGTCAACCGCCTGTGACCCAGCAGCAATTTAGATGAATAGTAACATAATTGAATGTAGGAAGTGGGTTGGGTCAATACATTCGTTGAGGGCATTGATCAGAAAGTGAAGTAATAACCAAGAAGAGTATTAGATATTATATGGAGAGAAAAAAAAGAACAAAAGAAACACAGAGAAAGAAAGAAAGAAAGAAAGAAAGAAAGAAAGAAAGAAAGAAAGAAGGAAACACAAAGAGAAGAAAGAAAGGTTTCATGATTAGAGAAAATGAGAGAAATGCGCCAAGAAAATCTAACAAAGAAAGTCAGAAACCCAAAGACAAAAATGAAAAAGAAAACTAAAGACCAATGGAAATTGAAGAATAATTTAAATTAAAACGAGAACACAAAAAAATATAAATGTTAGTAAAGAAAATTATATTTATCGTTCCTTACAATATTATCGTTGAAGTCTAGTACTATTTTTATTAAAATTTTATTAACTAAAAATGCATTCAGATTAGAGATAAAAAAACCCAGGAAAACATCATTTTGTCAATATATTTTAGTAACTTATGTAACAAATTCAGTACTCCTATCTAATAATTATATTCATAAAAAATTAAATATTATGTCGGTTTCATTTTCTTATGTGATTATATGTTCATAAAAGTATCGTAAAGGCTTTAAATTTAAAGCTTAATTATATCAGGAAATAGAGCGTACTGCTAACGGTCGAATCATCATCATCATCATCGGAACTATTTTGATTTGAAAGTTCACTGCAGATCAGGGTAATTTTGCATCCTCCCCAAATTTTCCTGTGCTTTGCAATAAATGTTAGTAAAGAAAATTATATTTATCGTTCCTTATAATATTATCGTTGAAGTCTAGTACTATTTTTATTCAGATTTTATTAACTAAAAATGCATTCAGAAGAATAATTTAAATTAAAATCACAAAAATTATTACAAGTCTTCCAAGTGCATCATTTTTAGGGGGAATGATGGACAATTATCGATAGCTATTTTAACGTCGTGGTCCAATGTGTATACTATCGTTGCTCGGCCAATATTTATGAATTTTACTCATCCATTTCCTGTTGATGACAAAATAATTTGTACAACAGTCACAGTCTCTTTCCAAAACTATTAACTTACACGTTCTAACTACGATATTAATACCAAGCCCTTCTTTGAATTTGGTATATCCGTCTAGGATATCCATCAGTTTTAAAACTTCATATCAGAGTGCTGAAGTACAAGGGGTCGAAAGACAAAATGACGAATAGAAAAAAAGTGTCGAACGGACTAAATATCGAAGGAACAGGGTGTCGAATGGACAAAGCACGGAATAGAAAAAAAGTGGGACTGACTCAGTGACGAAAACCCACAAGTATGCTTACAATAGGATAACTTTTACTTACCATGCAAGTATCCTGCCGGTAAATAATTATTTTTAAATTTCAAACTAATATGTAAACATCCGCTGAAAAAAGATCTACATAATTGCTAACATTTTTGAACAAGGATCTGTATTCAATTTACAGGAAAGAGTTAACATTAGATAGATAGATAGATAGATAGATAGATAGATAGATAGATAGATAGATAGATAGATTTGAGAAGAAATGCAATTTGGTAAAAAGATTAAAGCCTAATAAATGACTACGCCCAAATCGAATGATTATTGATGTTTAAACATTTTTAAACTATTATTTATTAAATTATGGCAAAGCTAAGCAATAAAAAGTTTAGAATAGCATAATTGATTATTTGAGCCGAGTTTTTAAAATCATGACGATATGTTCGTTTTTATTTTGTTCTTTTAAAACTTAGTTTTTTCGATATTTTGTCTATTCGTCATTTAGTCAGTCGAACATTTTTACGTTCAGAACTGCGTCCAGTCGACACTTTGTTCGTTCGATACTTAGTCCGTATGACATTTTGTCCAGTTTTTAGTTTGTTTTTCGAAACTTTGACCAATTAATGTTTTAAAACCATCAACGTTTCGATCAAATAATTTCTATTTTTCTTTTTCATAATTTCTTTAAATGTTCTGATGGTAAAAAATTTATCTGAACCTGGAGGCATTTACAAAATTTTAAGTAAGAAGTTGAGAACTCTTAATGATTGACAGCCAGAGAAGCCAATACCTACCCCGCCAAAATAACCGTCGAAATATGCGATAAAATTGCCTTTCTAAAAGTAAGCATATAGCAGAATCCAAATCCAAGGTCTTCTTACAGCCGATGTATGAAGTTATCTTTGATATCTACCACTTCCTATCTCTGGCCATAGTGGGAGATGTGAAATATTTTATAAGAAAGCATGCTGAAAATATGTTAATTATGAAAGTATTAATGTCAAAATATGGAAGATATTACTGGAAAGAAAATATCTTGCATTTAACAGTATTTATTTTATGTGTATACGACTATGAATTATGATTTCAAAGTATTTTTTGTTTCTTATTTAAAGATTAAAGTAACTTTTGGAACCTATAAATGATTATTGAATCAGGAATAACCTAAACGGAGGTTGGAAATTAAATGCTAATCTTGATAACATCAACAAAATAAAATACTCGCCAGCAGCGTGAAGTAGGTAAACAACTGCTAGTGGTGGACTATTAAACATCATATTATCTCCACTTACAATAGTGTCCAACGTATTTATGAGGATTGGGACATGAACATTATTGTTCATATCTACAATAATGTAACAATATGTAACCATCAAATTATATTCTCTAAAATTAAATTTTAATTTATATTTGTATTAATTGTATATGTTCTGTTGGGGAAGCATTTCATTCAAGACTAGCAGTAGAGCCCGGCATTGCCCGGGGATGTAACAGTAAGAGATAGATCAAGTATCGACCATCATAAAGACTGAAAAATAAAATTGACAAAGATCATTGTTTAACGTTGACGGACACGCATGTCTTAATTATTATTATTTTTTTTGTCTTTTGGTTTATTTTTACGAATTGGTCAAACCCAAACTCAAGCAAAAACATTGTTTTCAATCGTTATGCGTCTACCGATTGAATAGAATTTTATTATAAACAATTGTCTTGTAAGTGGAATTTTTAAAGCATTCTGAATGTAAAAATAAAGAAAAAAATGTGCAAGACAATAAGAAACACTAAAAAAAAAAAAAAGTGAAGTTTTGTTGAAATCGGTTGAAAAATGTAGGAAATCCGATCCCATATATAAACGAACACACACACACACAAACAACCTGGGTTTTATAATAAGTATGACTCAATATGAGTTGTCACCCTTTCATTCTCCTGACAGCGACCTCTTAATCGTGTTTTCAAATTGATTTCGTGCAAAAACAATTGTGTTTTTCCAATATTTGGCGCTGTTAGAACCACCGCAAGGTAATTTTACGTAGTCCTGTGAAGTTTTGTTAAAATCGGTTGAAAAATGTAGGAAATCCGATCCAATATATAAACGTACACACACACACACACACACACACACACACACACACACACACACACACACACACGTAAGATATTAACTGTTGTAATCGCATTATTTTACCTGTCTGATTTCATTATTTGTTTTAAATCTCTTTATATTTAGGTTTGTTGACGTCTTTTATATTCTTAATATTGTTGATCATTGATTTGATTCCTTTAAAGTAAAATTGTCCCCGCGTCAGTTATTTTGTCAATAATAATTTATATATTATTGAAGAAAAATAATCTACTTTTCGTTTTCAACATGCAGTTCAGAAAAAAAATTCGGCTAGATAACTTTTTCTAAAAAACGAGGTTAACGTGTTGATCACACATAGCAGCAATAAGAAGGAATCAGTACAGTTTTTTAGGGTTATGGGTGGATAAAATCAGTTTTTTCTTAATAAGGTAAATAGAGAAATACACACAAAATATTGGATAATATGCAGAACAGGCTCATTTTTGTAAATTCACGTTTTATTGCAGTCTTTTAAAATCAGTCTTTTATCATTCATCCTAAAGCTATCTTCGAGTATGTATTGAAAGAAACCAAAACAAACTGCATAAACAGAAACACGACACACATTGTAACACAATTGACTGAAAAAAAACAAAAACAAAAGAAATCTACCAACTTGTATTTGAGAAGCGAACTATAAATGGGGTCACAATAGAATTCGGATTTTCCTGACACGAGGTGGAAGTTCTTAAGCGAAAACCACTACCGTGCTGGTTTAACATAATGAAGGATGAACAATTGACGTAGGTGGTTGACTGGAAAAAATGATTTGAATTTCTTCAGATATATTCGATACTGTATGTAATCGCCATTAATATGAAATCACCTTCAATACAAGGCCATATTATCGCAGCACTTAGCCCTGATTGAAACCGTATACAATGACGAAAGTATTTTAGGTGCTCGAAAAATTGCTATACGCTCGATACGATCATTATTGTAATCAGGTAACCTATTCATGTTTCTGAGAATAGGTATTGATTTTGGCGAGCCAAGTTTTTTCAAACTATTATCTATGGATTCTGTAAGAACACGCCCATTCTCAGTAGCACATGCAACCTAAGCAGTTTTTCTAGAATATATATATATATATATATATATATATATATATATATATATATATATGTTTATGATATATATATATAAACAAGGACTTGTATCTACATAAATAAAACGTAGATTTGAACAAATCATTTTCTTTTATACTTTCGATCAACGCCTTTTCAAAAGGTATTCGTTGGCAATATACAAACACAATGAAGACACACTAATAATCTCCAAGAAATTACAGGGTGGTTTTCGACTGTGAAGAATTCCTAAAAGTCTTGTTTTATTGTCCAATGCTGTGTAGACGGAGATTATTTCGACTTTCGGTGTGTAGCAGTCACTTCTAGATTTGCATGATGGTCACTCGTTTTTTGTTCTTGCAGAGAGACAGGCAAATTTTGATCTTCAGTCACCGTAATTAACCTATAAAATGGTCCTTTTGTTTGCATAGACTCGGTTGGTAGAATTTAATATACAAAGCCTCGATCACTCTAAGATGGTATAGCGAGTTAGCAGTATGTTGAATGGAAAAGAATATATATATTTTGAAAAACTATGACATAGTTGTAAAAGTCTTCGTGTGACGCATTTCGTCCCTCGGAACTTCATTGAATCTACATATATATATAAATATATATATATAATTGTTGGTTATTGGAATTTATTCCGTATACATCAATTATATATATATATATATATATATATATATATATATATATATATATATTCTGGCTGATTTCATTCATTTTTTTTCTTTTTGCATATCATTTTTGTTATTAAATTTCCCACATCATGATAATAGACGCGGTACCAAAATTTGAAATTTTGAAATACCTGGATGTTGTAACAACAACATGGATGATCGATTGATTAAAACACTTTCTGTACATTTTCGTTTCATAAGTCCTCCATACTTTCTGTGCGGTATATATATATATATATATATATATATATATATATATATATATATATATATATATATATATATATATATATATATATATATATATATATATATGTATGTGTGTGTGTGTGTGTGCGTGTGTGGGGTGTGTTATGACATTTTGTCCTCCGTGTGCATTTTGAAAATTTACAGCAAATCGATGTTTTTAAGACAAGCATGCAAATAACGAATTATCTCAATATTCCTCCGAACAGTAGATTATCATATCCCTGCAGTGTGTTATCATTTTTTTTATGTTTTAAGATAATTCCACATACGCTATCTTCAATCGATGGACTCATATTTTTTTATGCAATCCCAAATGATCACCAACCTTTCAGCTAAACGATCTCTAATATAGACATATCAAAAAAAAAAAAAAAAAAATTAAAAGCGCCAATAAATAGTGAGGAGAACAGGGAGAAAATATAGTCATGCGTTGGCAGTTTTCATACTTCCCCAAATGACGTGAGTAAGCGAAAACGCAGTCAATTTGGCGCCATTGTAGAATTCACGTGCACCGCGTATCTTTTTACAGATATCTTGCTAATCCGTAAATCTTGGCCACTGGAAACGCACTTCGAAGTTATTTCTTATTTCTTATTTCATTTGAGACTTTCAATGATTTTGGAAAGACATGCTGGACTGGCGTTCCAAAATATTCTCGGCGACTTGGAACGTTTTCACAAAACAATCAACACAAAGCGAATAATGGTAAGTACAGAGAAGGAGAGAAAAGGCAAACAAGAGAGGGATATATTACTCGCTGGACCTGATGATGGAAAAGAAATAGAAAAGGAAATAAAGGAAGAACGAAAAGAGAGAATGTAATGATTTCAAGGACGGATTTCGAGAAAAAAAACGAATGTTATAAAATAGAGGGACAAAATATAATCGGAAACGAATGCCAAAGCTAAAAAAAATTAAAGTAAAGAAAAAAAAAAAAAAAAAAAGAAAAGCACAAGGGAAGATGAATAAAAATGGGGAAAGAAATCAAAATGAATGATAAAACAATAAATCGCAATAACAAAAGAAAGAAATATTAAAATCGAAGCAATCAAGAAAAAATACGAAATGAATAGAGAAAGAAAAAAAATGGACAGAAAAGAAAACGTGAACAAAGGAATAAAGAGAAGAGAGGAGGACAAAAACAAAAGAATAAAAATAAGAAATAGAGGAGGACATGAAGAAAGGAATAAAGAGAAGAAAGAGAGGATATGAACAAAGAAAAAAAAGACAAGACGATAGGAACAAAATGGAAGAGAGAGAAGAGTACGTAAAGGAATAAAGAGAGGTAAGAGAGGATGAAGGAAAGACCGAATGACGCAAATAGCATTAAGACTGGAGAAATAAAAGTAAATGAGAAAATACGAAAACGAAATTAAAAAGAAATATGAAGAAAGAATGAAATACTGTAAAATATGTATTAATCGTAGGAAAGAAAATAAAATGAGAAACATTGAAAAATAAAACGAATCGATTAGGAAATAAATACTATATAACATGATAACAATGTTGTAATTATGATCCCAGTAAAAGGAGAAAAGCAGAAAGAAATATAAGGAATAAGACGTGATATACGTACGAAAATACATATGGGAAATGATAAAAAGATAAAGATTAAAGAGAAGCATTGAATTTGTGAGAAGAAATTAGATGAAGGAAAAGATGCGTTGATAGTAGAACCTTCTTGCAATTTATAAAATCTATATAAAACTTCCAATTACCAGAGTTAAATACGGAAAAGAAATAAAGAGATATCTTTTTAATGCTTTGTCCCATTGCTCTCTACAGATCCCATTTGTTTATTATGTGTGAAGTGCTATGATTTTAGGGTAAATATATTGGATTTATTCTTGCTTGCTTCCTTTCGTTCTTGGCTGTTGTGTCCCCTTTTGGTCAAAATCTATCGGTTAAGGAACAAGTTAAAATGGGTTCTTTCACTTTCTCTCTCTCTCCCTATCTATCTATCTATCTATCTATCTATCTATATATATATATATATATATATATATATATATATATATATGGGAAAACGATATATAATTTTTTAAATATCAAGAACAATTTTATGGAAAACTAGAAAAAATCTGATTTAATTTTGATTTAAATAACCCTACTCTAATTAAAAAGAAAATTTACTAAAACGAAAATGCATAGCTTTGTACTAAGCGTTGTTTAGATAGTGCACAAGGCCGAAAGTATTGGAGCACACATAAAACGAAAATGTGTAGAAAGTGTTTTAGTCGTTAGATCATTCACAGTAAATTTATATCCAGGTCCTTAAAACATTTCACTCTTCTTAGAGCATCTATTATCGTGATGTGTGAACTTAGACGGTGGAAAGACACAGACAAAAGACAATGGAGAAGGAAAACATTGCTTTGTATTTACTGTCAGCAAGCTCGTCCCCTAGTTTATAAATACTGTTGTGAGTTTGTTCCACACTGATTGCTCAGAAATTTTGGCCTTTTCCCAGACTACAGTAAGCTTAATAAATATTGGAAGAGGAAGCGAAATAGGCAAAGCAAATCAAAATAGAGACACAATCAAGAGAGTAACCCCAGTAGCACGACATTGCCTGTTTAGGCTTTACAAATATGCTGCAGAGAAAAAAAAAAAAAAAAAAAAAAAAAAACTATATCATTGCACCAAAACACTACGTTAGCTGGATGCTGCTGTAGGTGACAACACATATTCTTGAAATCGTGAGTCTTAGTATAACCAATAAATAAAACGTACACAGGTTGATATTTACACTTTACGATGTGTGTTTAAAATAGGATATAGAATCTCGATAGTTTTTTTTTTAAGAAATTTAACAAATGGAAAAACGAAATGAATTGAATTCATGTCGGGATACTATATCCTATTTTAAACACGTATTGTCGATACGGAAAATACATGCACAGACCTAAAAACATAAATCTTTTACTTTTAACTCATTCTGAAGAATTGGATGCGGATTTGCCTTGAATTCATTTAAAAAAAAATCTGTCTGAATCTCTTGCTTTCGAGCCATGTGAAAATATGATGACGATTTACATTTAATTCAACAGAAAAAATAGGTTTGGAAATAAATGCTAACAACTTTCGACATGAACTAAGAATTATAAAGAAATATACAGAAAAAAGATAACGGCTTTTTTAAAAGTCGATTATTTTCATTCCTTTTATTCTTTTCTGTAATCACGAGAAACGCCAGCTTAGGTGAAAAAAACAGTCAGTCAGTCAGTTATATACCATGCATGATACACGCTTAGGCGATCATTTATCTTTCGATACATGACCGACGAGGCAATTTTTTTCCTGCAGTATGTTGTCATTACTTTCTGCAGTAGACCAGTTGCCATCCGGTTTGACCTGCTATTTACCTATAGCTGGGGGGGGGGGACAGAAGAGGATTCATACATTCTCCAAGGTTATTAGCACGTAAGTGAATGTAATTGATTCGACTGGAATTGGAACTCGACTCTGCAATTCCTCAAATGCGAGCCGCTATCCATTACTCCACCGCGACTATGATTTATCATTTAAGCAGATACACAAATACACACTAACATTTTTCTTTCTTTTGTT
Organism: Acanthosepion pharaonis; assembly: GCA_903632075.3. NCBI lineage: Eukaryota > Metazoa > Mollusca > Cephalopoda > Sepiida > Sepiidae > Acanthosepion > Acanthosepion pharaonis. The sequence goes on from CAHIKZ030003813.1 coordinate 2,666,662, forward strand.
TTTGGATCTGATAAAACCTAGAAAGTCCAAATGTGTAATCAAATCTTGGTTTACGGAAACGTTTTTCCATTTTTCAAATTTCTTCAAACTTCACCATATATAAAAAGGCTCTTGAGATATGCTGTTTAACCTTCACAGTATTCAGTATGAATTTATCAAAAGAATTCTGCAAAAATGTATGTGGAAGAAAAGATCCTATGCTGATAAGACAGAAGATGTTCTCTTATTTCCATGCGTTCAGAAGGAGAACATTAAAAATGGCCGGCGTCTGAACTGGCGGTATGAAAATAACAGGCAACATAATTTGTTTGATGTCGCTGCAGTATCAAGTCGTTTCTTTTGACGCGAGTCTTTTCTACTACTAAATTTACTGCCAGTTTACTATTTCTGTTATTTCTAATATTCTTGGAGAAAACGTATTATACTGTAAAAGCCACAATCGAAATGCTTTAAGTTAAAAAAAAAAATCTATTTATGTATTAAAAAAGCACCGCCATATGATGCAGAACTAAATATTAACCATCTTACAGTAAATAAATAAATTAAAATTTCAAAGACACTAAATTAAACGAATGACTTCGCCTTTCCATATATTAATTCAAAGGAAAAAAGTCTTTATTACTAAAAGAGAAGGACATGAAAATGGAAAACGGTATTCGTGCAAAATTAATGCAATTAATTTTAAAGTCGAAAGAGTAGAAAAGTTAATAAAATCAATTGATGAAAGACTGATGGAAATACAAAATGTCATTAAACTGATAATAACATGGAAATAGTAAACTAATTTATTCCGGTATATATGTTATTGACTTAATTAACTACATGTTTTCTGTTGCGTATATATTGTGCCTCACGAAACCTAACTCCATCACAACAATTAAATTAAAAGTTATTATCAATGTTTCTAAGAAAAAAAAAATTCTCATATCAATATCAGTATATCCTAAAAATTCTACCAATAATTAGTGGGTCCTTTTATTGATTTTCATAATAAAATCTGATATTGCGTAAGTCATTTTGTCATTGGTTAACGAAAACTCAAACAGGTTATAATGGCATTCACAAAACTGTTCGCATACGTACGCATAAAGAATTGATTAATTAAAGTTAAAAGTTGATATCTTTGTCAATTTCGTAAGAAGCAGAAGAATTGGGAAAAGGGAAGACTAGAGAAATAACCAAATCTTAGTGTGACCTTCTTCTTTTTCGCATTTACATAAAGTCACGCATGCGCAAGCAAACAGATACACACTCACATGAAACTTGCAAAAACTATAACTGAAATCCCAATATAAATATATTGCTCGATAGAGAAAAAAAGTTAATTGTAATTGTAAATCATGATAGAGATCAATACTTGCAACACCACAGAATTTCTCTTCAGGCTCATTATCCGTCGATAGGTCAATCGATTTATCTATCCATCGATCACTGCATTTTCTTTTCAACCCTTCTTACAACCGAAAACTTCATCTCCATGTCTTTTATTCTTTCGACTACTCCTTTGGTAAACGTAACTATCACATAGGAATCACTGAGTGCTCACATTCTATTCAGCTATAAACTAGCAATTCATTGCTAGAATACCGATATTAAAATTTCTCCGAGGCAAAGTATTGAGGCTGTCGCGATTGACCTAAACAAAAGAAAATGAACTACGATCTACTCCGTCCATTTGGTACACTAATAAGCATATCCAAGCTGTCAGATGTTTGACTGCCACTTGATATATATATATATATATATATATATATATATATATATAAGCTCGTGCAACAAGATAAATTTTGCATTGCCTTGATAAAGTCCCACAGAGGATGAAACGGGTCGGCTAAGTATAGTTTTTCCTCTCGTTTAATTTTATTCTTTTTGTTCATTTACATATACAATCTATCTGAAAATAATTTATACACACACAAGCGCGCACACACACATACACATATACATATATAATATATATTACACACACACACACACACATATATATATATATATATATATATATATATATATATATATATATATATATATATATATATGGTATCAAATGACAATTGGAAAAAATCTTACATTTTGCCGACGCGTTTCGTCTTCCGACTTTTTCAAGGCAAAAATGAAATCGAAATGTTTTTGTTGTTATAGTTACAGTAAAATTCAAAATTAAAAAAAAACAAACATTTCGATTTCATTTTGCCTTGAAAAAGTCGAAGACGAAACGCGTCGGCAAAATGTAAGATTTTTTTCCAATTGTCATTTGATACCAATCTGTCTTGTCCACAGAATTCATCTGGGAATTTAACTATATATATATATATATATATATATATATATATATATATATATATATATATATATAATAAAGATATGATTATCGACCTTAGATGATAGAAACACTGAACTTTATTTTTAAATGGATGGTACAGTTCCACTGAACTGGTTTCTTGAATAGACACGAAGGTATTAGCTCATGACTATCTCGATATAAAAAGGCACACACACAAACATCCACCTCCCGACACACTGACACAGATAGAAAGACAGACCCCCACATATACAACACGTGCACACCCACACCAACAGAAACGCACACCCATCTAGCGTACATTAAAAAAAAAATCGTTTTTCTCATCAAGGCCTTTTTTCAGCGATTTAAAGAGGTAATTATCGGTTGATGCAAGTTAGATGAAGATGGTTGGTAGAGCAGACCGATTGAATGCCAATTTCTTTTTCCTGTGTTATTCCTCTGGTATGTTTCACTGCGTTGTCATGGAGGAAGACAAGATATTTTCTTTTAAGGTGCGCAGGGCGCTTTTCGACAGAACATTTATTGGACACGTGGACATTTTGTGTTCCATTGCTTTTCAAGAATAATTCTCAACGGCCCCACCACCTATACAGGATTACCATTCTTCCATGGAACTAAGCTTTTGGGTTTGGTCTTAGAGATTTATTATTGTCAATCCAATGCTTTTTGCGTTGATAGTCCTGGGTGTGACGATAAACTACACCCGGGAGCAAGATTTGTGATCGGGAGATTAAGGAGCATGGAACTAATTCTTCATTGCAGTTGTTCCCAGGTTCACACTGACCCAAGGTGCTATCACCTGTTAGGGTCCCAACTATGGGCAAATGGCGAACGCCTAAAATATGAGCTTCCACTTTAAATATATAACATAATGATATTTATGCAAAAACAATGATTTTGAATTGCTCCGTTTAAAACATTTAATGTTGAAATTTCTAACGGTTTTGCTGAAACAATGGCCAGTGAAATAGCAAATATCTGAATCCATCATAAAAATTCAGGATGAGGAATTAATAAATAATAATTACTTCAAATATTTCCTAATATGGAAGAGACATAACAAATATAGTAGGGGAGATAAAGAAGATGAATATAGAATAGACTACGCTAGCAAGTTTCTACAACACCAAATATGTTGTTCATGATGACGGTCGTCTTTGAGTATAGAATCCAGAGATTAGCAGTGAATATTTCGAAGACAGTAGGGAAGCATAGTTCAGGTTAGCAGTGGATATTTTGGTAAAAGTAGCAGAGCATAATTCGTCCTTCTGTTTCTCTTCGCCTGACAAGCTGGAACTGGACATCCGGGTAGAGTAAACAAAAATGGCCGTCTTTATACATGACGGATTGAATGTTATACGTCTTCTGATTGGTTAACCTTCTATTGGTGGACTATAAAGCGAGTCAAGTCATTTGGGCAAGCTCACTAGTTACATAATATACACACAAAAAAAAAACTGCAACAAAATATTAACCTAAAAAATCGTGACATGTTCTTAAATAGTCACCTTAGATAAAAGCCTTGATTTGGATGTTATGCATGGCACCAAACAAAATAGCCTTTAAGAAATGTATGAACTGCCAGCTTTATGCAAACTTTCATTCGTGATCATAGTGAAGACCATCTTGCTTTGAACCGTCTTTCTTTGGACTGGCGCTACATGATCACAAAGAACTGTAACAAATAAGAGTAACTACATTACTTGAGCACTTTCAACAGCAGCAGCAACTACAATGGACATCACATCAAACTCAAACAAAAAATAATGACATAATCAAGATGTTGACGTTCAATATTACTTCAAATAGAAGGTTAGGATAGAAACCCCCATCAATACTGGATGGGGCGCTAACAGCTACTGGATTTGAGAAACCTTATTTAAGAGAAAGACTTTATAAATCTAAAACGAAAGTCGTACTAGATATTCAAAAATCTAAAACGAAAGTCGTACTAGATATTCAAAAATCTAAAACGAAAGTCGTACTAGATATTCAAACAATGCATGTCGTATAGAAACGGATTATTTACAAAGGATGATTTTACAAAATTACATTCATCATAATAGCTACTTCTTTATGTTAGTGTTCATCAATACAAGGCCCGAGAACCACTCAAAGTAGAGGATAATTGTGAAGCGTTGTAGTGGCGTAAGGAAATGTAAGAAGTGAAGTTCATGGGTCAATACAGGAAAGATAATGATTAACTCTCGATTTGAAGAGGTTAATATTGTAGCGATTGGGAAAACATCCTGTCGGAAAACATCCAGCCTCCAACAAAACAGCAGTTCTTGAGAAGAAACTGTCCGAATTAGACTTACTTCTTAGTATTGAAATACGAAGGGAATTTGGTTGCTCCACCCCTGTGTACGTGGCATAGCTAGTCCCACTTGTAAAGGTCACGGGTGGAGGGAGTAGGGATTTTAGCTCATCAGAACACATGCAATAGAAATAGCGAGGGACTCGCGGCATTTCTTCTGTGTGAAAGGGGCTGTTGGGTAGAACGAAGTCGAGTAGACACTACTGAACTCTATCAAGACAAGCTATAGCTACATCTATTGCTGTGGAAATAAAGTCGTTGTATATTGTCCATTTTCAATGAGTTATCTTCTTCATCCTATGTCTTGACCGTTGCTAGTGACAACGCATGTATAAATACCCATGGATCATGTCACAAGGATATAAAAATCTTAACAGTTTTCCCGAGAGAATGCTTGCTTTCATTGGTGGGCGTTCATGTATGAATGCGGATGTCTTGCTCGATGCCAGCTGAATGTCACATGCATTTCCGGAGCTTAGGCGAAAACTACCGACGTATTTTTCACCTCAACACGGATAATGATAGATAATGTACATATGCGTGAGCCTTCGTGTGAATCTGAGAAGTTATGTTGTGATTTGCCTGTTTTTAATAATGTCCGCATAATTTTAGCGAAACATTTCAATACGTCTTCCAAATTCCAAGGACTATATTAACATTTTGTCATAAGAATTCAGACATAGATGTGATCTAGTAATAAAATAATTGATACACATAATAAATACTTATTCATTAATTTCCAAATGGCAAATTCCACGTTCAAATGCTGCTCATATCATCCCGGTAATTAAAATGAAATATGTTGCCGCTACTTAAGTCTCTTCTCAACAAACACTTTGTCATATTACCGATGATAGTTGAGAAACTATTGGACAATATATGGTATATATTCAATATAGTACAATGATTCAATTTACTGTTTTTCTCCACGTATTTTATTAGGGAGCATTCAAAAGTTACCATTTTATACATGTCGTATTTAATAATAATTGTTAATGTATTATATCTAAAATCAACTTTCATTCTTTCAGTTAGATCTGACTTCATTTATGTCTCGAATCCATTCACCACGTAAGCGATCAAGTCATTCCACAACTAATTCTCATTTAGTAATACTATCATGTATTGATTTGTTTTATTTACATTATTCGGACTATTGTCCTCATCTTTGTCGCCATATTTATCACAACGTTTCGGCCGTTGTACGCTCCGGCCTTCTTCAGGTGGTTGGAATGTCGAACTGAATACTTTATTTCGCTCACTGGGGTAGACTGTTCTAGTTCCACGTGCCATGTTTGATGGATATCAGTTATCAGTTACCTCCTGCTAATTTCCCTCTGAACTCACACTATAGTCCGAATAATGTAAATAATGTACATAATACCTCATCACAGAAATATAGACAGACTTTGATTTGTTTTGTTTTACCGCTTATCAACATTTTGTAGGTTATTTAATGGTGAAACATATTTTAGATTGTAAGCAAAATTATTTTTTACGAGCTAATATTTCATTAAAGTTTTTCAGCAAAATGAATAAGTCCTACTGTTCAATCCGAAGATTTTTCCTGATAAAAGTAAAGTTTGTTTGTTTACGGGCATATCAACTCCTTATGGGTCATTTAATGCCGAAATTTTATTTTCTAGGGATCATTAGTAATTTTCTTTACAAAAATATCTTGCTGGTAATTATTTTTTTTCCAAAAGGTATTGCTAGTAAATTTTATCTTTTTACAAAACTGTATTGCTGGTATTTTTTTTTCTTTTTCAATGTTACTTCGGATATTTTTACTATAAAATGTATTTTTATATTTTCATAGTGTTTGACCCCAGTTTGGAGGTTAACTATTTGCCCATAGCTGTGACCCTAACAGGTTCTACTAGCCGGGGTCAGAGTGCACCTGAGAACAACAGCAATTAAAACGTGGTTCCACGCCCCGAAAAAAAAACACCAATCTGCCAATCAGAGGCCTTACGGCTTGATGAAGTTCATCGCCATACCCAAGATCACATAGATGATATCTACTATTCAATCTAAGGTTTTTTGCAGATATAAGTCCTACTATCCAATCCAAAGGGTATTTGCGCGGCAGTATCTCTAACGAACCCTACTTTAATTAATTGTCGATCCGCTAATTTCTGATTCAGAGCCGCTATCCAATAAACAATTGACCATCCTAGCACTAGAATATAATAAGAAGAACAGCGGTAACAATCTAAGTAAACCTAGATCGAATACGTTTCAAAGTACATTAGTGTTTTGAAAGGTTTTAACTACAGTCAACATTTCTTCTATTTAAACAAAAGAGGGTGGGATTCTTATAGTTATAACTGGTTGGTTAGTTGATTTTTAACGGCATAGCAACACCTTTATGGGTCATTTAATGCCGAAACATAAATATTTTGAACAGAATTTTATGACTTCAACTAAATATGTTTTGAATGCAACTCTACTACAGATAATATATATTGTTGGTAATCTTACCATGAATATATATATTGTTGGTAAATTTGTCATAATTATACATTTTCGGTAATCTTACCATGAATATATATTGTTGGTAATTTTACCATAAATATATATTGTTGGTAATCTTACCATGAATACATATTGTTGGTAATTTTATCATAAATATACGTTGTTGGTAATTTTACCATGAATATATATTGTTGGTAATCTTACCATGGATATATATTGTTGGTAATTTTATCATAAATATAAATTACTGGTAATCTTATCATGGATATATATTGTTGGTAATTTCACCCTAAATATACATTACGGAAAATATATATTGTTGGTAATGTTTATATAAAAATTTATTATTGGTATTTTTACTATAAATATGTCTTGTTGGTATTTTAATATAAAAGTATATTATTAGCATTTTTAAGACAAAAATTTACTTTTATACTTTCCAAGTGTTTTGTTTGGGGGTTTGTAATTTGCCCATAGCTAGGGTGCTGCCACCGCGTATAAGCGTAGACCTGGGAGCAATAGCATTAGAAAGATGGTTTCTTGTTCCTCAAAACCCCCAATCCACCAATCAGATAGAAATCTTAGGTAAGTCTGATTTATTCGTGGAAATAAATTCGAAGTATCCAGTACTTATACTGGGAGAAAACCGTCTGCATTTAGATAAAAAAAAAAATAATAATCAGCAAATACACAAGTGGAACCTAAGTGATCGATTCTCACTGGAATTATTCAAACAATACAGGGAAGCAATACTGAGAGAATAAGAAGCTCTACCAGAATTCATTATTAGCAGCTACAATTTTAACAACATTAGATATGCTGATGACCCAGTGTTAATAGAAAACACATAAAGGAAACTATAGGAATTACTGGAGAAAATAATGAGAAGAAAGGACATAACTTCGAAAAAGACAAGGTGTGGTTGTCAGTAAAAGAAACAGCGCAACATGCGAATTAAAATTAGAGATACCAAAATTAAACAAATACAAAACTTAAATATCTAGGAAATGTTTTTATAGAGGGTGAAACATGCAGCATCGAAATCCAAAGGCGTATTGGTATAGCGAGTGGTGTATTCCAAAATCTAATCAAAGTATTAAGAAATAGGAAAATACCGTTATAAACAAACAGATACGTAGTGAATTATTATGTGATATCGATACTTCTGTATGATAATGCTATTATGAATGAAGGACATTCTCCTCACAGATGAAGAAGTGACATCAGACAACAAGAATCTGGTTCTACAGAAAGATGCTCGGAAGACCATAAACTGAACATAGAATATTTTTTAGGGAAAATGGAAACAAAAAAAAAGACACTTATTCTTCGAATCAGAAAGAAACACTTGAAACTTTACGGTTGCATAATGAGGAAAGCGGGTTTGGAAAATCTGGCACTCACAAGACATACAGAAGTCAAGAGTGACAAAGTAAAACCGCACATAACCTACCTAACGATCCTATGGCAGGACGGTGTTTAGAGGATAGAGCAAAATGATAACATTTTCTGAAAGTAACAATGTATATATAGACATAATCGCCCGTGTCTTGAAGGGACATAATGCATAGAAGAAGAATCCTGAATCGTCTTAGTCAATATTCTTATTATCTGTTGTCAATATCAAAAAACGCTTTATTAGTTACATCCCGGTATGTTTTGAACACTACATCTGAAATCTAAATATAAGTCTGTCAAGTAAATATGTGTAAAATGATTTCACTGACCTTGACAGTAGCAGAACCAGAAACTTCTAAAAGCTTAAGTTATTGCCAAAAGCTAATGTACAAAATGAATAATATATATTTTACAAGAATGCAGCCATTTGGAAAAGTTAAGATGTCGTTATTTATCCTCCGCTTAGGAGATAAGCCAATGCACTTCTGTTGCTGAAGGAGATATACACCGTTGCAACACTGTATCAGGAATATTAGATTAAAAAGTAATGTTCAAGATCGTGGCCACTGAGCTCACAATAAGTTATAAAGCGTTACCTTTGCCAATTTAAAAAGCTGGGAGAGAGAGAAAGAGAGAGAGAGAGGGATAAAGAGAGAGAGAGAGGAAAGTATACAAGGAAAAGTAAAAAAAAAAAGAAAAAAAAAACTCTTTCTAAAATGTGAAAGTCATAAATTTCTGGACTAATGCCGAGCAATGTCACTTCGCGTGGTGAGGCACTCCCAAATATTTTATGAAACCTATGTGGTCGGGCGCGTTCGAGTTAGGCAGGCCAATTGACAATCTCCCATCTGGCAATCCCAAGCTTATTCAAATATTTATTTAGGCTGTTCCGGAGAAATACGTCCGTTACTTCCACGGGATGCGGGGAAGCGATCTGGGTTGGTGATACAAAACGTAAGAATATCGTTGAATCTCATAATACTTGCTGTTCATTGTTTGTCCAGGTACTTATAGTAGCAATTATGAATATTTAGGATTAGCGTATGCTAGATGACAGTCCTTGCGCTCATGCAAGCGGGAATTGATTCTTGTAAAAAGGCCAGTAAAATAGAGATAGGCGATACGAATGAATATAACTACAATGTTATCTCAACACCGTTCAGCTTGATTCTGATCTAATTTATATTTAGCTATGAAGGAAAACATATAATAATAGGAAAAAAAGAGCGCTCACTAAAATCGACAGCCTCCATATTTATCTATGCCATATAGATCTTTTTTTTATTTACAGTAATGTTCACCCTGTTTGAAGGTTCAAGGCCCAATCGAGGTTGGTGGTTACAGAATAATGACAACATATGGGGATATGACGGGAAGATAACGTTTGACTCCAGACTTGAAGAGGTTAAGATTATAGTGATCGGGGAAGCATCCTCTTGGAAGTCGGTACGACGAAGCAACGGCTCGTGGGGAGTAGCCACTCGAGTGGAACATATCCCAACAATGAACTACGAAGGGAATGAAGGTGGTTCGCTACAGTTCTCATGGCATGGCGGTTCTTAGCCGTGAATGTTATAACTAGAGGAAGTAAGGAATGTATTTAGTTTGAACACTTTCCATGAAAATATTGATAGAGCGTTGAGAGGCATACAACGTTTCATCATTGACAACGGAGAGTGGATAATAAGGATGCGGGGATATTTTTTGGTCTCTATAGAAACTGGAAAGAGAAAACTGGGAAGTTCCTGTCCATATATAGCAGCAGTACACCATATTCCACTTGATCTGGCTCTTGTAAAGGGAGAGGACAGCAGCAGATGCCAGGTACTTACAGGAGCGCTACAGAGAATTGATCATGTTCCAGTATCTTTAGCGATGGGTTGTATGTAAGAGTTCCACCTGAGGTCTTGGTCTAATGTCAGTTTCGATTATCATTTAAATGAAATGGAAGATGAAATGTTTACTGAAACAAAAAAAAATGTCAAATCAAAAATACCGGAGGAAGACGACATTAAATAGATCAGCAAGAAGATTTAGAGCCTGGCTATTTGTAGCTTTCAATGCTGAACATTCTCCTCATAGAGAAAGAAGAGACGTGAGGTGACAGAAATCTGGTTCTACAGAAATATGCTGATAGATAGACTGAACAAATGAGCAACGGCAATGTTTTAGAGAAAATGGAAACAAAAAGGACATATAGATCTGACAGTCGAAATTTCTAGGGTACATCATGAAGAAAGAGGGCTTGGAGAATTACTCACAGGACATATAGACAGCAAGAGGTTAGAGAGGTAAAGAGAACATAACATGCTATTGTATATTGTCGGAATAACAGGGATGAAGAGAGATAGCAAAAAGACAAAATAGGCTAACAGCTACAATGGACATGGAATTGTGAAGAGCCTTGTTCACCAACATCTTGCATGGACATGACACACAGAAGAAGAGGTTTTACAGACTAATGAAAAAATTAGACTCAGTCTCTTATACGTAACTTCAATTTTTTTCAAATTAATAAATTATTCGTTAATTATTATCGGACATTGGATGTGTGCGACTCTGAACCCTTTCCGAACAGGAATCAATCATTCCGATTGGAAATAACACTGTATCCTCTACGAAATGTGTGTTTGTATACCTGTCGGTCATATGATTGTTCCCATGTGCGCACATCTCAGTCGAAGCTGGGTCGAACATGTTCAAATGACCGCTGGGTTAGCACAGATCAGCACCACTGATAGGAGGATATCACTCAGTTGAACTCTGTACTTGACTTATCTGAAGGCCACTAAGTGCAAAGTCTATTCTGTACTCATCTGAGGTGAGTCATATACGACAGACTGATATTTTCAGCTTTTTTTTCTTCTATTGGTTTAACCGAATTATAGAAAGAGTAAATTTATCGTTTTGGACAGAAGTCCCAGAGGACGTATCCGAATTGGAGCTAGTTTTTTAAATTGAGAGAGCAAAACTTATTAAGGCGGAAAAAAGATAAAAGCTAATCAGCTTGAAAGAGAGTGACTGAGAATGATTTAGGAAAGAGTGAAACTTATGTTGAAAGAGAGTGACTGAGAAGTGAAATATATATGAAGAAACCTTAAGTAACATTGAAATAATAAAAAAAGAAGACGCGAACAAAAAATAGTATGCTAAAATGCATGAATCAATGAAAGAAAGTCATGTACACAGAATAAATTAATTAAAATAACAGATGATCGTTAGCAGTATAACAATGATGTAAAAGTAGCAGAAAAAGAAGAAAATAATTCTGAGCAGGAAAAAATGTATAAAAAGGAAAGAAATAAGGAAAAAGGAAAGAAAATAACGGAAAAGAACATTGTGAAGAAAAAGAAATTAATAAAGATAGCAGTCTGCTACCAAGATAGATCACTGTGGCGTGCAAGACATTTTTCTCTCCAGAATCTATCTTACATATCTATAAGTCTACCATTCCTCCATGCTTAGAATATCGCTGACTCATTTGGTCCTGTGCCCCTGCTATTTACCTTGAGCGCCTTGATAAAATTCAAAGAAGAATCAGCAATATTATTGGTCCGAATCTGGCAGTTCGGTTTCAGTCACATTCTTACCGACGTCAAGTAGCTTCTATGTGTCTTTTCTATAAATAATTTCATGGTAATTGTCCGGCTGTGATCTACGTTATGGCATCTAGATTTTGCAATTTAAGCGCAGTACTAATCTGGCGTGGACATCTCATGAATTTACAGTTGGGCTGGCTAGATGTAACCGTAAGTATTATGATAAAAATTTCTTTTCTCGCACTTCTCGCTTGTGGATTTCCTTTCCAGCACCATGCTTTCCAGCTAACCTTAATCATCAAAAATTTAAATGCAATGCCAATTGCTATCTACTGTCCTCCTAATTACTCTTTCCACTTCCCGCTCATTATTACTGTTTCTGCTCCTAATTCTTGCACACCCTGTTACCCCTTGTGTCCTAGTGGCCTGCATAGGGTGATACCGATTAAAACGGGAAAATGAAGAAAATTGGGGGAACAAAAGTAAAAAGAAATAGCATTAAATGAGAAAAAGAATAAGAATATTTATAAACATTAAGATTCGAAAAAGAAAGAGGAAAGAAAAAGTAAAATGGGAAAAGACTGGCGAAGAGATAGAGAGAAATGGAGAGGAGTAGAGAGGAATGGTGAGAAATAGAGGGAAAGGGAGAGTAACAGAGAGAAATAAAAAGAAAGGGAGAGAATATATAAATAGAGAGAAATAGAGAGGAGTAGAGAGGAAGGGTGAGAAATAGAGGGAGAGTAACAGAGAGAAATAGAAAGAAAGGAGAGAAATATAAATAGAGGGAGAGGAGTAGAGAGGAATGGTGAGAAAAAGAGAGGGAGAGTAACAGAGAGAAATAGAAAGAAAGGGAGAGAATATATAAATAGAGAGAAATGGAGAGGAGTAGAGAGGAATGGTGAGAAAAATAGAGGGAGAGTAACAGAGAGAAAAGAAAGAAGGGAGAGAATATATAAATAGAGAGAAATGAGAGGAGTAGAGAGGAATGGTGAGAAATAGAGGGAGGAGAGTAACAGAGAGAAATAGAAAGAAAGGGAGAGAATATATAAATAGAGAGAAATGGAGAGGAGTAGAGAGGAATGGTGAGAAATAGAGGGGAGGGAGAGTAAGAGAGAAATAGAAAGAAAGGGAGAGAATATATAAATAGAGAGAAATGAAGAGGAGTAGAGAGGAATGGTGAGAAATAGAGGAAAGGGAGAGTAACAGAGAGAAATAGAAAGAAAGGGAGAGAATATATAAATAGAGAGAAATAGAGAGGAGTAGGAGAGGAATGGTGAGAAATAGAGGGAAAGGGGAGAGTAACAGAGAGAAATAGAAAGAAAGGGGAGAATATATAAATAGAGAGAAATGGAAAGGAGTAGAGAGGAATGGTGAGAAATAGAGGGAAAGGGAGAGTAACAGAGAGAAATAGAAAGAAAGGGAGAGAATATATAAATAGAGAGAAATGGAAAGGTGTAGAGAGGAATGGTGAGAAATAGGGGGAGAGTAACAGAGAGAAATAGAAAAAAAAGGGAGAGAATATATAAATAGAGAGAAATGGAGAGGAGTAGAGAGGAATGGTGAGAAATAGAGGGAAAGGGAGAGTAACAGAGAGAAATAGAAAGAAAGGGAGAGAATATATAAATAGAGAGAAATGGAAAGGTGTAGAGAGGAATGGTGAGAAGTAGAGGGAAAGGGGGAGTAACAGAGAGAAATAGAAAGAAAGGGAGAGAATATATAAATAGAGAGAAATAGAGAGGAGTAGAGAGGAATGGTGAGAAATAGAGGGAAAGGGAGAGTAACAGAGAGAAATAGAAAAAAAAGGGAGAGAATATATAAATAGAGAGAAATGGAGAGGAGTAGAGAGGAATGGTGAGAAATAGAGGGAAAGGGAGAGTAACAGAGAGAAATAGAAAGAAAGGGAGAGAATATATAAATAGAGAGAAATGGAGAGGAGTAGAGAGGAATGGTGAGAAATAGAGGGAAAGGGAGAGTAACAGAGAGAAATAGAAAGAAAGGGAGAGAATATATAAATAGAGAGAAATGGAGAGGAGTAGAGAGGAATGGTGAGAAATAGAGGGAGAGTAACAGAGAGAAATAGAAAGAAAGGAGAGAATATATAAATAGAGAGAAATGGAGAGGAGTAGAGAGGAATGGTGAGAAATAGAGGAAATGGAGAGTAACAGAGAGAAATAGAAAGAAAGGGAGAGAATATATAAATAGAGAGAAATGGAGAGGAGTAGAGAGGAATGGTGAGAAATAGAGAGAGAGTAACAGAGAGAAATAGAAAGAAAGGGAGAGAATATATAAATAGAGAGAAATGGTGAGGAGTAGAGAGGAATGCTGAGAAATAGAGGGAAAGGGAGAGTAACAGAGAGAAATAGAAAGAAAGGGAGAGAATATATAAATAGAGATAAATAGAGAGGAGTAGAGAGGAATGGTGAGAAATAGAGAGAGAGTAACAGATAGAAATAGAAAAAAAGGGAGAGAATATATAAATAGAGAGAAACGGAGAGAAATGAAGAGCAGCAGAGACAGAGAGAAATAGAGAGAAATGGAAAAGAATTAAATTAAAGAATGAGAAACAAAATAAAAGAGAAATATAAGAAAAACAAACGGAAAGAAAGAATCCAAGCAAAAGATACAGGGAAACGAACAAGCTAGTAAAAAATATAGATTAGAAAAAATAACAAAAAAAACCCCAAAAAACAGATGAACAAAAATAAATAGAGATGGTGTGGCGTTATATTAAAACGGTACTCACACGCTTGTCTTGTTTGAGCTTTTGGGATCTAGGTTTTTGCCAGTGGGAAATGAATACTGGGTCAGTTGGTCGGATGTCAGCCTAATGAATCGATTTTGTCTGATGGATTCTTGTAGGACAATGTTGTGGAGAGATGAATTTAGGTTTAAAGGTATTTGTGATTTTCTCTCTACTATCCGAAAGGTCAATGTTAAGGTCAAATGACTGGGATATAAAATTTCCGCTCTTTAAGTAAGCAAATTACCTCAGCTTAAAACTACTTTTTCTACGCTGCATATAAATCTTCACATCGATGATGGAAGGAAAGGAAGCTATAAACCAATTTCCAACGAATTATTAACGAATCTCGTAAATGATTTTATATTTCTATTTTTTTTCCTTCTATGTGTTGTTTCTTTAAAATTAAATGTACGGATAAATCACTGACAAAAAGTAAATGTTTATCTCATAGACGGCTGTAGATCCTATTTGTTAGAAATTTAAAATCTTCAAAAAATGAAGAAATTCTCTGGTGGTCTTTTGTCGAATAGTGCGCTATTTTGTGGCCGTGTGGTTAGAACTTTCGCATTCTGACCATGAGGCCCGTGTTCTAATATCACCATGATCGTTTTGGCAGGAAGGCGACTTCCTGGTGTAATCGGACTGGAGGGGTTGACTCTGAGAATTTTTTAATTTTTTATATATATATATATATATATCATTTTCCTTTTCTCTTCTAAATAATGAGAATAGAAAATTATAATTATTACAATTTGATATTTTCCAACAATTCATTTTCTTTCTACACTGCGTTTTAGTGTTAGACATGTCGTTATGAAAAATTATTTTTCTACTGACATCTAATTCATTTAATTTAATAATTATTAGCGTAAATTTACTACCGGTTTGTATTTAGATGGCTAAAACGAGAATCAATGATCCGTTATGTCCCTTTAAGGAGATCTGTTTCCACATATTAAAAGTGAGGAAAGCGATTTGATTTTCCATTCAAATTTATAACTCTAATCATCATTGGCGGCTACAATGTTAACCACATAAGAGACGCAGATGACACTGTGTTGATAGCAGACACGGAAAGGAAACTAAAAAACCTCCCGCAGAAGATAAGGGAAGGAAAGCGAGAAGAAGGGGGTAAGCATAAAATACAAGACAAGAATGCATGGTCATAAGCAAAAAGATAAGCCTGAAATACGCGTACACTATAATCAAGCAAGTGCGGAAATTTTAATATCTGGAGAGAGTTCTGACAGAGGACGGAAAGTGCAACGTGGAGATCCGAAGACGTATTGGGATGGCTAAAGACACAATCCAAAAGCTAGGCAGGGTATTACGAGACAGGAGGGTTTCGTTGGTAGCAAAGAAAGGTGTACTGAACTGCTACGTGATATCTGTCCTCCTTTGCGGTAGCGAATGTTGGACAGTCTCCTCTAGGATGAAGAAGAGACTCAAAACAACAGAAGTGTGCTTGTACAGTAGGATGCTAAGGTTACCATGGACCGAACAAGTGAACAACGATGAGGTTTTGAAGAAGATGCAAACAAAGAGAAAGAAGACCGGAGCGTACAACGGCCGAAACGAAGTAATAAATATGGCGACAAAGATGAGGACAATAGTCGGAATAATGTAAATAGTGTACATAATACCTCATCTCAGAAATATATAGACAGATACTGAAAGAGGAAACTTATGTTTAATATCGGGAAGAGGCAGCAGAAATTTCTGGGACACGTAATGAGAAAGGAGAGTTGGAGTTAGCTCCTCCTCAGTTCCTTAATCCTACAAAAGAGGTCTCTCTCTCCCTTGGCTATAAATACTGGCTGACCCTTCGCCTCGATCTCTTTTTTTTCCTTAGGCCTTGGGTCGTTACTTCCTTTGGAGATCAGGTGGTAATTCTTCTCTCATTTCAGCTAACATCAATATGTGAGCTCTCACAGACACAGCGTTTCCCAAATTCTGGGAACACGCTAATAACAATACACGTACGTACGAACACTCCCCACAACACGCTCACCACAAAACCGCTGTCAATTTGCTTTGTAACTTGTTATGAATACATATATTTGTTTACATATATCTATCGGTCTTGTTTGTTTTTCTTTGTCTTCTTTGGAATCCATCTTTCTCATGTAGCTGAATCGGCTAGCAGGAAATTTTAACTCACGTGTGTTCTACATACTCATGAACCCACGGTCCACTATGAGGATTTTGAAAAATTTGATACTCACTGGGCAGATAGAGGGAAAGAGGGGCAAGTGAAAGCAACGCGTGACGTAAAGGGGTTTGGGAGAAATAACAATAAGTCTAACCTATTGAGAGCTACAAGAGACAAGATAGGTGGAAAGCCATAATCGCCTACGATTTGAAAGACACGACGCATAAAAGACGTGATTTGATATATCGACATTTACCTTAATTAGCTTCTTCCAATGAATAACTGCTATTTAAAAAAACATATTTTCGATTGGTGCAAACTTTTCTCCGGTGCCAGAATCGAAATCAATCAAGTATTAGGTTGGTGCAAAAATAATGACGTAAGAATGTCGTTTTTTGATGTTAAAAATACGTAATAAAACGACATTATTACGTCATTATTGTTGCACCAACCTAATATATATCTCTCGTATTTTCTTTTCACACTTTTTTTTAATTTCTTTCTTTCATTTTCCTCAAATTTTCTGGCCTCTTTTCTTTTTTGTATCAATCGAATGTTCTGATCAATCTCAGATACTTTATCCATTCATTTTCTCATCTTTCGGTCATAATTTCTCCTATTTGATTCGATCTTATTTGCTTCCTATTGAGCAATATGGTTCATAATAAATATGCAAGGAAGGACTACATGTTGCATTGAGAGCCGATCCCACACAGGCAAAAGGTCAAGCTAGTGTTACCGGGCGTTCTTATTCATAGGCTGACAATAGCGAATCCCTAAGTACAGAGAATAACACACAGGACTACGGCATGTAACAAAGTAAGAGCTTATCCGTTGAAAGAAGAGGCGGCAAAATAAATTAACAAGAGCAAGAATAAAATGAAAGAGGAGATAGATTACGAGTAGAAAGGATAATCAGATAAAGGTTATAAGCAGAGAATCTGTATAAAAGAAATCCAAGATGAGAATGGGTTAAATCTATGAAGAGAGATATATCTTTTTGAAATGAGACTAAAGAGGAAATCAAAAGAAGAAAACGGTGGAGAAAAGAGACAACTAAAGACGAATAAATGAGAATAATAAGAGAAATGAAAAGAAGATAAGCAAAGTTGGAAAAAGAAAATAAATCATTTTTACGTTGAGAGAAAGAACATTGCTGAAACAATCAATGATAAGGATTGACTAATACAACATAATAAAAAAAAAGAGGAAAGTAAAAAAAAAAAAATACGAAAATAAGCAGAAGATTGAACGAAATTAATTTGGGTATATCTAGAATAAAGAAGTTAGGAATATTTCTATGAATCTTTATAAAGAGTTTATTGATGGAAAGAGCATATATCTAAATCCATATTGTTAGATGAAGAAAATATAAGCGCATAAACATCGAAAAAAGATAGAAAGAAAGAAAGAAAGAAAAACGAGAGAGTATGATAGAAAGGAAGAAAAAAGAGGGAGAACGAGAGAAAAAAAGTAAAGTGAGACAAAACGAGAGAAAGAAAGAAAAATAGAGAGAAGGAGAGAAAGAAAGGCAAATAGACAGGAGAGAAAGACAGAGAGAAAAGAAAGAAAGAGATATAGAAAGAAAGAGAGAGAAAGATAAGTTGAAAGAATGAAAAGTAAATCGATTAAGAGAAAGGAAGAAAATAGGAAAAGAAATAAGAGAAGTAAGAACAAAAGAAAAAAAAAGGAAACGGAAACAGAAGAGAAAAAGAAAGTGAGAAAGAAAAAGAGAAAGGGTAAACAGAGAAAGGGTAAACAGTGAAAGTGAGAGGAAGTTACAAATGAGAAAGTAAACTATTCAAGAAAGAACGAAAGAGAAAAACAGAAGAAAAAAGGGATAGAAAGTAAGGGCAAGTGAGAAAAATGAAACCAAGTAGTAGAGAGAGAGAAAGAGTGAGAGAGTGGGGGAAAGAGAGAGCATTTGTTTGAATTTGATCAAAAGAGAATAGGTCAAGTTTATGGAAGAAAAATCAGGGAAAAAAATGATATTTAAACATCGTGTGAATATATGTTTGTACACAGATATATAATGCAACATTAAATGAACTAACAAATTAAAGCATGTATGCATGTTAAGAAAAATTGCTACATACCAGTAAAGTAAAATTGACGGTAATGGTAGATAGCATATATAGACTTGTAAAATAGATACGGTGAATGTTTTGGATAGATAGATAGATAGATAGATAGATAGATAGATAGATAGATAGATAGATAGATAGATAGATGAAAACAGTGGGTGGACACACACACACACACACACATATATATATATATATATATATATATACATATATATACACATATATATATATATATATATATATATATATATATATATATATATATATATAGAGAGAGAGAGAGAGAGAGAGAGAGAAAAGAGAGAAAAAAACAGACAGACAATAAAAAATAGAATAGTTAGATAACGAAAGAGTAGATAGATAATGAAAAGAGATAGGGTAAATAGACAGATAGATAGATAGATAGATAGATAGATAGATAGATAGATAGATAGATAATGAAAACAAAGGGTGGACACACACACACATATATATATATATATATATATATATACACACATATATATATATACACACACACACACACACACACACACACACATATATATATATATATATATAGAGAGAGAGAGAGAGAGAGAGAGAGAGAGAAAGATAGACAGACAGACACTGAAAAAATAGAATAATTAGATAATGAAAAGAGTAGATAGATAGATAGATAGATAGATAGATAGATAGATAGATAGATAGTGCAATAAAAAGAGTGAGGTCGATAGATCTGCATTCAAGCGGAAAGATCTACTAAGATGTAGCGTTGAAAGAAAAACAGAAATATATATTAATAGGGAAGAATTAAAGGAAAAAGAGAAAGAAGGAAATTTATATTGTTATATGTCGAGTTATGAAAGAACAGATGAAAGGAAATGAACAGAGGGCCGATAATATCGGCGCATGCGTAGAACCCACTTCCCCTTTACAGCGATAACACAGCGGCCATTTTCTAAAAGATTCAATTGACTAGTCAGCCAAACCCAGCTTCCACGTTTGCCCTTCCCTTGAAATCAATGTATGTATGGGCGGTCTAGTGGGGCTGGAGTGTGGGAAGTAGTAATGTTCGACAAACTGATGCGGACACGATGTGGCCACTTCAAAAGATGAGGTTTCCGTATGGTGCTTTTCATTTGGGATTATTGTCATGCAACCTAGGCTTGCATCTGAGGTGGGAATTCTCAGGAAGAGAATAGATATTGCAGGGACACATCCCTTGTATCTCTCCCCACTTACTTTAATTGTTTCTCTCACACATTTGGCAAATTGAACAGCATTCAAAAGACGCAGCAAACAAGACAAGAACTCGGCGCAAAATCTGGCAGTGCCAATAAGAACTATAAATACCCTACTCTTATATCGCTGCTTTCACTTTGCTACTGTGGTCTCTTCACTGGTATAGCCATAAAGAATAGACAATATTTGCTTAATTATGCAAATTTGTATTAAATACGCTGTTGGTAAAATGTTTAGGATATTTTATTAAATATCATCTCCCGATCGAAGCTCTCTACATATACGCCTTTATGAATAGTGAGTTACCATGATTTTTTTTACCAAAGTTAAAGGTTCTCTTTGCATAGGTTCATGAATGCTGGTATTAAATTTTTTTGCTCTTTTGCTTTTTCTTTATAAGTTTAATACAACTTTTATATATATATATATATATATATATATATATATATATATATATATATATATATATATATAAGGCATGGTGTATATGTATGTGTGCAACGAATGCACGGCCGCAATTTTCGACGGATTTGCACCAACATTTAGATGCACATGCTCCAATAATCGGGAAGGCTAGGACTGACGTTACATTTCCCAACTTACATCGATAGTGGAAATAATCAAGTTTTTCATGCTTCTACGGCAGTTTTCATGTAGTTTGCGGCCATTTTCTACTGGCCAGAGTGAGAGCCTATAGCTGGCTGCCACGAATAGGCAGGAAGGTTCTATTGGCCAGCATGAGAGCCAACAACTGACTGACACGAATGTTAACTAGCATGCTAGCATGCAAAAAAATCGATAGCTGCATTCGTCACAAGTGGGAAAAATTTAAATCTGCATGGCACTTTACTCAAATTGGCTCATTCGCTTGCTTAAACTCAACGTTGATTCTGATTTCGCAGAACTGGGTTTGGGTGTGAAAAAGTATTTGTTGTTAACATTCTTTTTTCAATAGGTTTTTCCAGTTACGAGTCCTTTCTTAAAGCTCATCATTTTGTGTTCATTTTGTTTAGTTCTTTTTTCGTAACAGATTTAATGTTTAGTACAGAGCTTAGAAAGAATTCGCAGTGTGAGATAGACAAGAAGTAAGGCATGTAGCAATTGCTGTATTAGTCGTACAGTTTTTGAATCAAGCACGGCAACGTCAAGATGCGATATATATATATATATATATATATATATATATATATATATATATATATATACACACACACAGACATATATAAATATATATATATATATATATATATATATATATATATATATATATATATATATATATATATATATATATATATAAAATCTTAGCTTTTTTCATCTCCTTAGTATTTAAAAATAAAATGGCAGAATATGAATGGGAGAATAGTTTTCCACCCTTTTTTTTAATTTTTTTACAAGACAGCTCAACTCAAACTTTTGAAATCTAAATAAAGGATGCGGCAGAAAAATAATTCCCATACAGACCGCCCAGAAATACCTCACACATAATGTTAAGACACTTGTGCCAAATGCGTCTTCATGTAGCTAATCTCTTACCATTTTGTCGGAGGTATTTCTCCCGTACCCTGTATATAGTTAAAATTTATTTAAGAACGGTAGTTGCATAATGAAATATCTCTACCTGAATACATGCCCTTGAATTAGACGTACTCAATATTTATAATATCTTTGCCTACACTCCGAAATCTTATTTACTAATTTGGATTTTTTTCTATTGGAGTAGATTGTCTTTTCTACAATTATTTCACGGTAACGGCCCCGACGAACCACTTTCGCTAGTTTCCAAACAGCATGAATTTAAACGTGCTCTGCTACTCTAATTGCTTCATGTCTCATACTTCCTCTCTGTGGAACTCCCTTCCTCTTACTTGCTTCGTTGATAGCTATAATCTCCAACTAATCAAATGCAATGTCAATCGACATCTCCAGAATCCTTGATATATTCCCCATCCTTCTCTTCATCCTTTCAGCTTTCATGACTCTTTACTCTTGCTCCCACTTTCTGTAACCCCTTGCGTGCTAGCGGTACTCCCCTCATGCTTGGAGTGAAAAGCTTAAAAAAAAAGAAAGAAAGATAAATTCGCTTATCGCTCGGTCCACACTCTTTCCCTGTTTTTTGAACAGAAGTAGAAGTTTATGTCTTGATGGAATGGGTTTCCGGTTCCTTGTAAAGTTTTCTACTTCTCATTCGCGTCCAGTTATCCCCTGCATTTTAGTGGATTTATAACCTTGCTTGGGGTGAAATTGTTAAAAGATTATTTTCCCCTCTTTTTGCTAGGAAATTAATTGAAATATTGTTGAAATCAATGTTATATAAGTGTCAGATAGATTTAACCTTTCACCATTTTGTGGAGTGGTTACCTGTTGCTTTATTTCCACGGTTTGGAATTCAATTCTTCTAGAAGGGTCAACATCCCAATATAAGAGATCCTAGTATACAATGTTATTTTACACATAGCTATGAGGTGAGGGAGAAGTTATGGACTTATATCTTTCCCAAGAGCACTAATGCAAAACTAAACGCAATAGACATGGCTGGTACATCATCTCGGCTTGATGTTTCCCGTTCTACTCCAATGACGCCTCCAATATCCCAGAACTGTAAAAACGAAACACATTTGCAAAATAGCGAGGGAAGAACTGGATTTAATAATTCCAGACAAAATATGTGATAAAATTAATAAGTTTGAACAGCAATATTTATCAATTTTACAGAAAGAAACAATTTGAAAAAGTTGATGTTGCGAATACAATCAGAGCGAAAAGGGAAGAATTACGGACATTGGTTAAACATATAAAGTCAATCAACTCTGACATCGTAATTTAAACATCACAAAAAGAAATACTTAACCTAGGCATGGGTGTACATGAAAACAGATTTCTCAACCAGACACTTTTCTCTCTCTTTTTGCGAAGAAAGTCATTAAAATGTTATTCAACTGAATATTATAAGTGCGATATAGGTTTAACTGTACACCATAAAAATGAAAAATGATTGGATTTTGTGCCTCTCTCTCTCTCTCTCTATATATATATATATATATAAAATATTCAATGAAATTAACACAATTTTTTGTCAAAATTTTGCTTCATTTTGTATCTGTTCTCCCACACCAATTTCGAATAACGTTACTAAAAAATCTCTCTGACAATTTTTCTTCTTTCCGGTGTATATTCTAAAATATTAAAACAATTAATTTTGAAAAAAAAAATTAAGACATTGTTTTCGGGAAAATATAAAAAAAAAAAATTACTTACTTCTTTTCATTGGTGAACTGACAACTAACCGCTCGTGGTACCATAAGGCATACACGAAATATCAATTTTCGACATACCTTACCTTGTGTTTATCAGAAAATCATGATCTAGACCTCCATGAACAAAGTGTTTGCAGATGAACGCGCCCTTCCACCACGTAAAGAAGTCTAAATGGATTAAATCCAGAATCTAATCCCATTTCGGGGATTTCGTTCCTTCACTGAAGCCAAGGTTTACTAGATATAAATATGGCTTTTTAAATTAATAAAGTCAGTGTTTTATTTTAATGTCCCTCTTAAGCACAAATTACTTTCATAAAATTTATGAATTGAGCTGAAATTCATTTAGGGCGATAAAAAAATGTCTTCTTGGTTCTATTGCGCGAGCCCACTTTAAAACCAAAACTATCTTTAAATAAAGAAATCTTCCGGGTACCTTAAAAATTCCTTAACGTCAATTTAATTTTTAAGACGGAAGAATAAGTTACAATCACTAACGGAGAAAGTTATTAGGTTTATTGATTGATCGATTTTTTAGAATGCTTATCAACCTTTTGCAGGTTATTTAAAGCCAGAAAATATTTTCAGTTTTTAGAAATAACAACGATTTACTGATAAAGCGCAAATACATAACCTATAGATGAAAGAAGAATAGGTAGATTCACACTTTTCCCAGAGGTATTTGCACATAAGTGAAAATAATCAGTCCGACCAGAATTGGAATTGGCCTCTGGGATGTCCAATGCCGAGCCGTTATACATTACACTATCGACACACACAAGCTTACAACACCTGGTATTCCCAAGCGATGACCAATTATGTACTGGCCGGAATTAACGTTAACTTCGGTGATAGTACGAGAACCAGTGTTTCCATGTGATAGGGCTGTAAACCTTGATGGAGTTTAATGTATATCGATGATAATATTTTAACAAGTAAAATAATAAAATAAATTACTCATGTATATTTGATGTTGTGCTAATTTAAAAAAAATAATTCTGCGACTTATATCGTTTGGATTTGCTTCTAAGTAGAGGTTTATAATAGATTTATATCATTAGCATAATAAAATCCAACACCTTCACCCAAACAAGTTATCATCAATAGTTTGAAATATTTTATGAGATAATACCCTTGTGGTATTTCACTCATATATTCAGAGTGTATTCAAAAACACTTTTACAAACTTTGGGGCAAGTTCCTCACACCAAAACAAAGACAATATAATCAGATGTCTGCAAATTCTCCGCTTTTGTGTTATTAAGTTTAATGTTTACATCATACATCTTGCGGCCTTAGCCGAGATCGAACTCACCAATACTTTGATTGGTGTAGTTCATAATCTTGTCAAATAACTGAATTCTTGATGCTTCTCTAGGGCTATCAAGGGTGTTTTTATCGTAACATCAACACTAAATGCCAAGGCTCAGAGAGACTCCATTCACCCTCCTCTAAGAGCGGGTTTGAATTCAGAGTTTTCCTTTTCCTAGACCAGTTGCCATAGAAGGCTATAGAACCCAGTCTATTTACCCATAGCTGGAGGTAGAAGAAAGAGGATTCACACCTTTCCCAAGGGTGTTAGCACGTAAGTGAATGTAATGGATTCGACTGGAATTCGAACTCGGCTCTCCGATTCCTCAATTCCAAGCCGCTATCCATTACTCCACCGTGCCTCCTCTCCAATATTTACAGTAGAAGCTAATGTACAATCCAAAAATACTTTTACAAACTTTGTCACGAATCCTGTCTCAGCAACGCGACTATAAACTGCAACACAGGTTGGAGGAAACGGGAGCCTTCTCTCTGGAAACGCAATCTGGTACAACCGTGTAGCCGCGCGTCCGTTACCACTCGCGCGGTAGTATGTAAAAATCTCACGATTTGAATATTCTGTCATTATAAAACGAAGCACTTTTCAGGTACTTACTAATAAATACGTTAAACATTGAAGACAAATTGGCCACAAATGTAGAAGAAAGACAAATGTCTACATGGCAACACTGCGCCATCTAGCGTAAACTTTCTTTAAACTTAATAACTCAAATACGAAGGATTTACGGACATACGTTTATATGGACATTTGATTTTGTTTTGGTGTGAGGAAATACTGTTTTCCTATTGTCTATTTTATTCACTTTTTCTTTTCTACAGATATAATTTGAGAACACACACACACACACACACACACACACACACACACACACACACACACACACACACACAACACGAACACTGACACATATATGTTTTAAGGTATGCTAGATTTATTGTGATCAATATCAGGGATAGAGCGTATGTGAAATATGAAAGGGAGTATTGAAATCAACATCCAGAGGCGACAGTCTGTTCCATGCTTGAACGCAATCATGGCCTGACGATAGTGTTCAAGCATGAAACAGACTTCTGCCTCTGGTTGCTGGTTGCTGTTTATATAATATATATATGTATATATTATATATATATATATATATATATATAACAAAAAAAAACTTTTGTTAATCATTTCACCCCAGGCAAGGCGATAAAATCACTAATACGCACTGAGAGTGAAAAAGATTAGGGGACATTTTTTCGTTATTGAGGCGAGTGGACAATAAAAGTATTGTATGGAAGAGACAGAAGATGACGATTGACGTTGCATTTGAATTCTGGATTTTCGTTTTAATAGAATAGCAAGAAACCGGAAGAAAGTGTCACAGTTGAGAAGAAAGAGAGAGAGAGAGAGATAGAGAGAGAGGGAGAGAGAGGGGGGGAGAACTGTTTTTAGTTGATCTTATGGTTACACCTAGCAATTTCAACAGGAAGCATGAGGATGGTAAGTTTTCTTATATGCCTCATTAGTTTGATTGTCCTATGGTGTTCACATTCTTTTGCAGCTGACATCATAAGCACTACTATGAAATTTGATCTACTCAGGTCTTTCGATATATCACCACAGTTGCATATTTTATTCATTATGTCTGTAATTTTGTTAATACGAAATCATCTAAGGCTTCAGTCAATTATACACGCATAGGCGATCATGTATCTTTCGATACTTGACTGACGAGGTAGATTTTTTCCCGCAGTAGTTTGCCATTTCTTTCTGCTGTATACCAGTTGCCATCCAAGGCTATAGAACCCGGTCTGTCCTGCTATTTACCCATAGCTGGGGAGTGAAGAAGAGGATTCATACCTTTCCCAAGGGTATTAGCACATAAGTGAATGTAATGGATCCGACTGGAATTCGAACTCGACTCTCCGATTTTTCAATCGGAGCCGCTATCCATTACTCCAAAATTCGTGAATCCGGGGTTATCAAAGATGGAAGCTTATCAGAACAAAATATGTAGAGAAAAGATAGAGAGAATCTGAGTCAAGGCCGTGAGAATGACAGACCAAATCTCGCTCGATGACCTACAGCTTCGTCATCTTTTTTTTAGAATCTGGGGATACATGGATGTTTCTGTATTTCGAATTTTATGCCATTTGTTTTATTCGTCGATAGATGTTACGAGGTCATATTTTATGGCGTTGATTATTTTTTCAGTTCTTTTTAATATTAAATATCCGAACGTCCAAATTCTAAACAATAATGAAATAAAAATAAAGAAAACCTGGCTATGCCTATTATGTAAATCGTTTATATTTACAAACATATGCGCATGAATTCAAAAGGCGTAAACAATATTAAAAAAATATTTTATAGTTAAGTTAAAATCTTTGGGTAGTTGGTATACAGTAAAATATGTAGTTTCCATAATACTTTTAAATAGGTGGTCCACAGAAAATGCTGTGGGTCAAAAAAAGATTTTATCCTTTGCGATGATTTACTAGCCGTCTTTGCTGTTGTTAGATATGATTCGTTGAAGTCGCCAACACATATTTCTTGCAGCACGCGCTGGTGAGAGAAGAAAAATGCTATGTTATCACGTCTTCTCTTTGCTTTGGTGACAACTGCTCTGATGAAAATTTTTTTTTCTGAAAGTAGGCTCGACAAAAATAGAGTGTCCGTTTTCTCTGGTTGGTCTAATATTTGGATAGTTTCAAACCAATAGATACTTTGATTCAAACGAGGTGTGTTGTATTCCGAAATCTTTTTGACATGTTTGTAATATTGTCAGTTACTGGGTAGAGAATAAAGTGTGGGCGTGTTTTAATATGTTATGCCTGTGGGTATGTCATTTTCTTGGGAAAAAGTTTATTTCTTATAGCGTTAACGTCTGTGTGTGTATGCGCCTGTGTGTGTGCGCCTTTGTGTGTGCGCCTGTGAATTCTAGTGGGTGTTTTATGTGCATGTCTATTAGTGAGTGTGTATATCTAATTCCTGGAAGTGGTAATGAGAATGAATGGGATTTATGTGTAATTGTGTATGTTTCAAATCTCTAGTTGGGCCTGTCGTGATTGCCAACATTCATTTTCATTATTGGGGTTGCTTTTATTGTTGCAAAAAATCCGTGTGTATTGTGATATTTTGGGGGTATAATAAGAATGGTTATATTGTCATGATTTGGATTACATTATTATTATTATTATTATTATTATTATTATTATTATTATTATTATTATTTCTTCCTTTGTTTTCTGTCTTTTACACATTTCCTTCCGGGTGGCGGCCAGAAACATGACGGCATAAATGGCTTCATGACATTTTCCAATTAACATGTTTATAAAAAAATAAGATCGCACGCATTTTACATGGAACAAGCTCTTTGTAAAGTGTGGGCTGCACTTGTGAGTACAATTTTTTTGCATTTCTTTAAGGCATGGACTACTATCCCTTCAATATATCTATCGGAACCTTTTCCAATCAATCCGAGGACTCCAACTACACCTGGAATTACTGATGTCCTCATGTGCCACATTTCTAAGATATCCTTCTATTTTGATAGTTTCTTGAAGATCTCCAAAAATACATTAAAATCTGAATTATATCATCATTATTATTATTAAAAATTTGTATAGCATTTTACTCTTCTTCTTCTTCTTCTTCTTATTATTATTATTATTTTTATTATTATTTTGATTTTCTTTGATTTCTGGCGTTTGCACATTTCTTTCTGGGTCCCGCCCAGGGACCTAAGTTTAGAAATGTCCTCATGACACTTTCCACTGACAGAAAAAAAAAAAAGAATTAAATTACATAGATAAAGCCCTTCGTAAAGTATGGGCTGCACTTGTCAGAACAATTTTTTTGTATCTCCTTGAGGCATGGACTTCCAGGAATCCCTTCAATTTGTCTACTGCAATCTTTTCCAACCAGTCCTAGGACTCCAACTACAACAGGGACTGTTGATGTTCCCATATGCCACATTTATTATTATTATTATTATTATTATTATTATTTATAATTATTATTATTTTTAATTAGGATTAAATTTTATTATTATTATAATTATTTATATTTATAATTGTCATTATTTTTAATTTGGTTGCTTTATTATTTATAATTTTTGTGTGTAGAGGAAAATATTAAGTACTTGTTGGAGAAGTGTGTATTAGCGTGTTCTTCGGTTGTATGGTGAATATGACAGAATTATGAGGTTAATGTATTAAATTAGGTCACATCTTTGGCAAGTGGCTCCATCTTACATTCAGTTTCATGAATATTGGTGATAAAAATTGCTTCTGTCTTATTTTTGTGTGTTAATAAGGAGTTTAGTGGGTTATCTCAAGGCAGGCATCGTTTGTTTTAGGAGCTTGTTTTCAGGTTTGTATAAGTTCCAGCTGTATATCGCAATAAAGTCATTCAATTTTATGTATCACAGACTTCGATGCGGCGTTCCTTCTGTGCTTTTTACTGACCGAATCTTCCATCGTCTTGAAGTTGATGGCTATTATTTTAATGTCAGAAAGGGTTTGATGTTTTTCGAGTTTTCTTTCGACGGAATTAGTGTATAGAATAATAATTCGAGTACTTACACTTTTTAGTCTTATAAATTTCATATACCTTCTCATGCACTGAAAATGAAATGATGTTCATGAAGGAGCCTCAGTTTTTTCTCAATGTATTTTTCTTATTCATTTAAAAAGATTTTTGCCTAAGTGTGTATTATTGTTTTCTATATCGACAATGTGTAAAAGTTCTCAAAATATATACATGTGTAGAAAAGGCAAATTAAATAAAATATATAATGAGAATACATTACTTACTTTTAGCCGACGCGTTTCGTCATCCAGCTTTATCAAGGCAAGTGATGATAAAAAGCGAAATGTTGTATCGGTCAGTTATGTGCCATGCGTTCATACACGCCTAGGCAATCATGGATCTTTCGATATATGAGTGACAAGGCAGATTTTTTCCTGAAGTAGGTTGCCATTTCTTTCTGCGGTAGACCATTTACCATCCGAGGATATAGAACCCGGTCTATCCTACTAGTTACCCATAGCTTGTGGAAGAAGAACATAATACATACCTTTCCCAAGGTTATTAGCACGTAAGTGAATGTAATGGATTCGAACTCGGCTCTCCGATTCCTCAATCCGAGCCGCTATCCATTACTCTACCATACCTCAAATGTTGAAGAAATGGGCTGAAATTACAAAAAATGGGCTGAAATTACAAAAAAAAAAAAAAAAAAAATAAATAAAATAAAAAGGAAACGAAAAAATTAAAGACGCTTCTGCGAAAGTATCTTTTGGGATATTAGTGACTTTTTTTTATTAAATGTGTTTTCGTTTTCTATGTGTGAAAGTAGCGTTATTCTTTGTTCTATTTTACACCCCCCCACATATATATATATATATATATATATATATATATATATATATGAACTGGCCAATGTCCGAAAACTATTTGAATATATTGTTTATACGTTATTTTTATATACACCAATATTTAAATAAATACTCTGTTTATAATAAACAATATTAACAACATTTGCCGGTCTGCATGTCGGAGAAAGTTCATAAAAATATGTATCCTCTGTCAGAAATCGAACCTGTATCCTACACGGAATCTTTATAGGCGCGGCTGTTTTCCGCCTCCCATTACAATATACTATTTTATAATATTTATTACACACACACACATATATATATATATATATATATATATATACCGATCGTCCTAAATTTTGAATTGAATTATTTTCTCATCAGGAGAAGATAGCGCAGTATATTTTAAAATAAAAAATCTTAAAATAAGATAGTTGGA
Source organism: Acanthosepion pharaonis (assembly GCA_903632075.3). Classification (NCBI taxonomy): domain Eukaryota; kingdom Metazoa; phylum Mollusca; class Cephalopoda; order Sepiida; family Sepiidae; genus Acanthosepion; species Acanthosepion pharaonis. The sequence goes on from CAHIKZ030003813.1 coordinate 2,697,297, forward strand.
AATAGTAACATTTACAAGAGCTGAGCTTTTATAAGTACCCCAATCTGATAACCCTGATCACATTGCTTTTTATTGATTAGAGATTGCAAAAACTGAGAGTTATAATGCTACTTTCTACTTAGGATTTTTATGTAAGCCAACTAATTTTTACAATTATTTTCTGAGTTATAAGAATTGTCAGTGATTTATATGAGAATCAATTCAAGAATCAAAAAGTCAATATTATGCAAAGAATGCATCTTTACTTTTCGTTTTGTAAGGTTGGAAGATATTCATCCCGCTAGAATGTATAAAGTAGGCGCATTTAATCCAGGCCCTGAGAAATGAAAGCTTGGTTAGAACGCCCGTCAATTAAGTGTTATGGCTGACCTAAACCTACAGGGCAAAACTCTTTACCAACTTATTTGGCTCTTTAATCACATGTATCAGCTGTCCAATCAACAGGCTGGATCATTTCCAGCACTGTAATGACATCAAATGTAGAAACGGGCGCAAATATGAAAAAGCGACGAAATTTCAGTGCCTAATTCTAAATGAGAGGGAATTAGTTGAATAAAGTGTGGCATGGTCGGTGGCGGTAGTTGACAGATGAGTCAGCTCTCATCGACATTGAAGTACATTACCACTTTGATTGAAAAATTCCATTAAATTGCTCTTGGCGCGCGATTATGTGTCGTTTGTATTTACTATTTGTAAGTTTTCATAAACGCTGGCTCTCCGTTCGAAGAGTGGCTACGGTCTTTGTATTATTTGCGTCACGTGTTTCCTGGTTTCTGGTCTGTCCCAAGCCGATTAAGATGCACGTCTATCGTTTGTTTTTACTGACATTGCATGCCACTTTCACCTTACGCAATCTCTTCGCTAAATCTTCTTGTTAAGTTTAGATCAAGTTGATGCGAATATTACCAGCATCCGACATAATCTTTTATCTATATAAGCATTATTAAAAGTTTATTCATAGGATAAATATTATATTCTAGCACTAGGTGGAAACAGCACGAGCAATAACTGAGCAATGCTAAAAAAAAAAAAAAAAAAAAACTAGACGAGATATCACGAGATATGGACAGGGGAACGAGAGAAGTTTACCGTTGATTAAATCAAGTGTTCGCTCCTGAGTTCTCTGTCAGTTACCCGCATACTGGATTTTGTCAGTCAGTCAACTGGCTGATCGGTTGAACTCTCTGCCTTCGGGCGGGGAGGAACCCAAAAGAGGCTACGCTGAAGGACGGATTCTCTTTCGGGGAGGTAAACCGACCCTGAACCCGTTTTTAAGGGTTCAAAGGGCATATTTTTGGCCGAGCCCACGGGCTCGGAGATCCCACGTGCTCGGAGATCCCACGTTAAACCGGCCTTGTGCCACATGATGGTGGGGTGACTAAATATCGTCGGTTACCCGGCATGCAATTAATGAAAGCTGGAGAGCTCTACGGTGGAAACGTTGTGATAAAAATAAGAAACACAATGTCCGAATGTAAATAGTGTAAATAAGGGATAAAAATTAATTGTGAAATCGTTTAAATCAAAAAGCGAACAATCGTAAACTTATTTCACTTGGCCACTGCAAAAAATTAAAAAAAAAAAACAACCAAAAAACGAGGAATCGAAACCAGGATGGGAAGCTTACCCTTTTTATGCTGCCTGGTAGTGTTCCCTGGTCAAGTCTATGTAATCCTGTATTAAAACCAAGTGACTAATTTACGTACATTGCCATCATCCAATCACGTGTGCCGCTGGCATGTCATTTCAAAATTTGATCAGTCATGTTGAATATATAGCATTATTCACCCATCAATGTATTTCCTTGAATCTCCTTGATCATAATCAGGTTTCAGCTAAATTGTGTGTTCCATCATAAAATTAAAACGATCGGTGAATTCCTTTAGGATTTCTTCATTATCTTTGAATCGTTGGAATCACTGACCTGACAAAACAGAACCAAACATAATCAGGAGAATACACAGAACGGTGCAAAAAATTCAAATCCTAAACTCATAATTGTATAAAGTGTTGCATTTGCAATAGGAAAACTGTCGGATTCATGTGCGAAAACAGAAATCATCTGTTTTGCACAGTAAAAGGCATTTTCTCTTTCATTTGTTTCCTTCAGTTGCTCAATGTAGCTTTGAGCAGATTCCAGCATTTAGTAAAAACGAATTCAATTTGAACGTTGTCAGTCAAAGAGATTAGTTATTCGTTTACTAGATTTGTTATATTAAATTACGTTCACTTTTTCACAAATACCATTGGGAAAGAGATGGATCAATTTCTTTTAACTCGAGGTATTGACACATAGAAGAATAGACCGTGGCTCTCTAGCCATGTTTGACAACCAGTCTAGGAGAATGAAAACTTTGAATAACGATTAACACTGAAGCGAACAACTGTTTCCTGGAGCTGCAGTTCTTGATGCAAAAATGAGCGGAATTTACATTTTACATATGGAATAGAGAGGGCAATATGACGATTCGATGTCTTGGAAGTGGCATATCGTGGCCTAGCTGTAAAGGTCTGAACTGGTGGAACTAAAAAAACGGCGCTAATCTAAACATTTAATATGGAAATATGCGAAAGAGTAGCTAGATCCTTGTGGCGTCGCAGATGATAAATCTTCACCTACAAGTCTATGTGAAAGATTTTGATCTTTATCAAAACTGAGAATCGAGAATTGAGCAACCCCAGGGAAAAAAAGGCAGCAATAAAATCATTTGCGGTCTAATCTGACACTGGAAAATATTCACTGGAATCATCTGTCTGTCTGTCTTTCTCTGTCTCTTTCTCTTTCTCTATCTCTCTCTCTATATATATGTTTCATTTAACACGACAAACAAGGTAATTTTCTTTTGTTCCAACAAATGTTTTCTTTTCTGGACACAGTGTGTGTAGAAACTGTTCAATGTTCTGTGATTCCAGGGGCATTCGGTCATACTTTTAGCCATTATCAAGGATGATTTTATTTTTGCTTTTCAACTGGAATGCCTGTGTGCTGTAAATGGAATATTTAGGTGTAAACTAAATTGTTTTAAACTATAAATACAAGGAATATATAACTGAAAAAATCTGGCAGGATAATATGTTCCTATTTGAAATAATACTTTGGACAAAACAGTCTTAAAATTTTGCCTAGTTCATAAACATTAACATGACAGTTATTCTAAAGTGGGGTGCGTCATCAGCACTCGGCTTAATACTGTCAGATATCAAATTCTTTTATCCAGTTCCTTGTTTCATATACAGGAAATTCCTAGTGTCATTAGAAAGTTCCAGCCAAATAATGCTCCACACCACCGGGCACAAAGCACGATACAATGTGACATGAGTTGGCCATGGAATTCTCCTGATTTCACCCCAATTAAGAACCTGTAGGTAATTCATGATTGGAAGACATATGAAGATAGACATCAGTCCCATTCACATCAAGAAATGTAAAAGTCTATATAGAACCAATAGTCATCATTAAACAATTGCTTGGATTAGTAGAGGCCTTGTTAGATTGGATTTTATGTTATTTATCGTTAGAATAGTATTAGAAGGATTTTTGACATTTCCTCTTCTTCTTCTTCTTTGTGTAATGCCACGCCGTGTACTACACAACCTACTTTCCTTCTTAGTAAATTGTTTTTGTTACATATCCATAACCCTGTTCTGTCATCCATTTACGCAATCTCGTTATGTAGATTATGCGCTGTTTCCCTCAGTATTTCCTGTGAGTATTATATTTTCGAACCTTTTTCCTCATTATATGCACTCAAAATTTCAACTGTCTCTTTTTGCTGTTAAGTACAAGTATCCTTTTTGTTTCCACTTTCTCTAAAACGTTTTCATTGCTCAGAATTAAGTTCATGATATTCTCAGTATCCTTCTGTAGAACCACATTTTTGTTGCCTCAAGTCATTTCTTCTTCTTTGAGGAGATTGTCTAGCATTCACTATCAGAGAGGAAGATTATAACAGTAAATCTTCAGTACTCTTTTGTTCGTTTCTAAAGAATATTCCTGTTTCTTAATACTTTCTATTGCTTTTGAAAGCCATTATTCGACATTCCAATACGCCTTCGCATTTCGCAGTTGCACTTTCCGTATTCTGGTAAAACATTTCCCAGATATTTCAATTGTTGTACTGGCCTCATAATATCAAAACAGCTATTTTTTATCGTTTTGCAGAAGTTTACAAAAGTCCCTTTTCCATAACCATGTTTGTGGAAAGAATTTATCATCGCATATGTATAGAATGTTCATATGATAGCTCCAAGTGAGCTCAATTCAAATTTTATAAGTATACAACACACTGCATAAGGAAAATTTCCTCGTTAAGAAAGCGTGAACGTAGAAGTTCATTTCGCTGACTCATCTTTCCTGTTCCGTAATATAATAGGGCCTAATTTCTGCGTGGGTGTTTATATGATGCTGACGTCATTCTTTACAATTAGGTCCCATTTACTCTTTATATTTCTAAGACAAGTTCAAATAGATTTCTCAAAGAGAAATACGGTGCAAATGTATTGCAACAGTCAGAGAAATCTGGAATTTTAAAATGGCTAAAATATTTAAATCACATTTTTGATAATGCATATCATCATCAGCGTTGTTTCGACTTCAAGGCACACTGTAAATCAATAGGATTTTTCTTCTTCAGTGTGGCTGTTCGTTTTTCAAGCATTCCCATCTGTTCCGGCCCATTTGTTTCTTCAATACGCACAGAGCTCACTGGGTCTCTGCTGAGCGGACCTTAGCTACTGTTCAAGGACGTGCTCCTTACTCACACTATGTATAAAACAGTAAGGAAGACTGAAGAGATTGATTCATATCTTAATCAACAGTATTTGTGCGAAAGTAAATGTAACGGTATCGATCCGGAATTCGAACTCGGCCAGCCACATTTTCGTTCATTACTCCACCAGCATATCCACGGATAATGCAAAGAAGACGCAACAATCCCATGAGATATATCATATTTTTTCTCTGATGCTTGACCCTTCAGGACGGGGACGTTCATGGCTCTTAACAACTTAACTCTGAGAAACATTTGCATTTTTACCATCCGTCCCATTCTCTGTACAGCCATCTATATAGATAGATAAATTATTCGCTGTTTGTGAAGAGCCTATCTTAGAGGAACTTATTTCTTACTAATGGAATACAAGGGAATTAGGATTTTCATTCCTATATAATCGGCGTGGCGGGTCCCAGCTTCAAAAGTCAGGGCTGCTGGAACCAAGGAATGTAACTCATCAGAACACATGCCATGTAAATAGCGTTATAGTGTGAAGTTTGTGACGTTTCTTTTGCAAGAAAGAGGTTGTAGGCTAGAGAATAATCTATCACCAACAAAGGCACGAAGACGGTTTTGAACTCTATCAAAACAGAAAAGTGAGGACTAGACAGCTCTAAATATGGCAGCAGTACTCCTCTTTTGGTCTGTTCTAGCCCATGCAAAGTGTATAGCAGGTCGGGGAGTTAGGTAGTTATTGGAGTGCTACAATGAACCAGCCATTTCCTTAGACTCTTCAGCAATAGATCGTAGAGTGTAACCCGGATATAAGAGACCCGGGTATAAGAGAAAGCCGGATATAAGAGAGATTTTCTCTGGTCCCAAATTAGAGCCTGTGTTAATTTATATAAAATTTGAACAAACCCGGATATAAGAGAAATCCGGATATAAGAGACTTCTTCTCCGGTCCCGACAACTCTCTTATATCCGGGTTACACTGTACACATTAGTTCAAATTTAGGTCTACGTTGAGCTTGAGTTCCAATAGACGTTTAAATCAAGTAGTCTCTTGAGAAAAGACTTATCCATCATGATAGGTGAAAGTTTTAGTGTCTGCTTGGTGATGCTAGGACGTTACTAGTTTGGTTTTGGATGCATTGAATTTTACAAACCAATGCTTCCTTCATGAGCCACCAGGGTTATGTCAGAGGAGAGATCACCTACCAGAATCTAGTCATCCAGATTTATGGAGGTTTGCATATAAACTGTTGTATCATCTGCATATATATTCACTTAAGTTAGGGGTATGTTCTTAGGCAGATCCTTAAAACAGAACAGGAAGAGGGAAGGACCGGTGAGAGAACCCTGTAGAATGCTACCATTGATCTCATCGGCTTTAGATGACTGAACATTAAAAGAGACCTTCAGGGATGTGGTAGTAATTGAAAGAGCTCTTTCAGGAATTCCATATGCAAAACCCCGTCAAATGCCTTTGGTATATTCAGGGCAATGGCTTCGTGATCGTGTGAGTAATGCCAGTTACAACATCAGCTGTGAATCTAACGGCGAATTTCAAACTGGTTATCACTTATGAGTTTTTTTTTCCTGTAGGAGTCTTCAATAACATATTAGTTGATTATAGATTTGAAGTTTTCTCATGGCACTATATATGTATTCATCCCCGCCCAAAAAAACACAAAAAAAACAGGTGACACAATTAACACCTTCCTTAGAGTTGGGAAGAATATCTCATCCAGGTAGCGGGTAAACAGTTTTGCCATCACTGGAAATAATTTTGGATTTTACTGTGATTTTATCCTAACCAGTGGCCTTCTAAGAACCAACGCTTTTGATAAGTGTGGAAAATTCCCCTGTCGGGACAGAGATATTACATTTTAAGTATGTGCTCCGAGAAGAAAAGCGAAGTAAGATAAGGGATGGCCCTTATAATCTCACTCAGAGTTAGAGGCAAAGTTCATTGCGAAGTGTCTTGTCTTGTAATATGAAGATGTAATAACTTCGCGGCCGTTTCTGATAGGTGACATTGTTGCTTCTAATGAGAATTTTATTCCACATTTTGCAGAATTCACAGGAAGAACATCTTTTCTTTTCATGCAAGTCTTGGATCTAATTGTGCATAGGTACTTTTTGAATTTTCTAAACCTCTCTTGCAATGACATTCTAGAAAGCCGTAATAATATCACTACACCGTTCTCTATGGTAGAGATGTTAGTGGCAGTTACTGTGTGCTATGCCTGCTATACATTTTGGCGTGAACAATGACTGGCTATTTGTTTTCTGTTGTTATTTGGGATAATATTATCCATATTTGAAGGAGGCATTTCTGAAAGCTCTATTTCTGAAGAAAGTTGAAAGGGAAGCTTCCATGAATCCGTCAGCTTTGTCGTACCGAAAGATCAGTCCTATGGAATGGTACATCAGAGGATTCTTTCGGTTAGGCATCAACTTTAATATTAATCAGCGAGGGGTCAAAAGTATTCAAGGGAGGTAGCACTTCAGATGAGGTCTAGATGGTTTATGTGATATTTATGTCAAAAACTCGAGTGGGCTTATCACTTATTTGGGTCAGATCATAAGCGATAAAGAATTCCAGAAATATCTGCTTTCTTCATCTGTTCTGATTGCGTAAAATAAAAACTTTTCGTGGTGAAGATTGAAGTCGGAAAAAATATGAAGGCTAAATAAGAAGTAATCAGAGAGATGATAGTTAAAATGAAGGAAATACTATGGACGAAGGTCACATGATTGAAAAATCGGGGTTCTCGTTTTTGTGTTATCTGTCATATGGAAAAAAAAACATCTTTAATATAGGCGCCGAGTTCATGGCTATGACGATTGCGAAGCTGATATTAATTACCTTCAATATATCTTGAGTGTGTCGGCCACTTCTTTGCCTATGATGTACTAGAAATTTCATTTGTCACTTTCTGAATCGAATTTATAAGTGTTCCTTTTTTCCATACAGGTTTATATC
>CAHIKZ030003813.1:2710000-2900000 GCA_903632075.3 Acanthosepion pharaonis
ATTTTGTCCCTTAGTTTTGGACGCTACTGTATATATATACTCTTTACAATTGGAATTAAGCTACATTTAGTTAATGACCATTTTTACCAACGAATTTTAATTTTAAAATCCTCGGTTTTTTCAACCTGTTTACGGTATCAGTTTGTAGTGAGATACTCCGTTTTTTATGGTAAGGTTTATAGGTTTTGGTATTTAGGTCAAGAGTGATATCTAAATAATCTACACTTTTTAGGTCACGCGAGATCTTGAACCCCAGGAATTTGAAAGCTCTAATCATCATAAAGTATCCTACTACAAGCTGATACCGTAAAAAGTGTGAAAAATCCATCGAATTTTAAAATTAAAATTCGTAGTTAAAAATGCTTATTAACTAAAGGTATCTTAATTCCAATTGGAAAGAAACTTTTGCTCTGTTTAATAAAAAAAAATAATTAAAATATAAAAATTAAGAAAAAAACATTGAGCGCTCTTTAATGAGTCTGTTTTAACATATTTCAAATTCTATGTTTTGTTAAGTAGACTCCCCTGGATTGTAAAAACGGATCACTACCTACTTATACACACACACAGACACACACACCCAAGATTTTAAAGTTTGAACTTTCGGACACACATGCATCCCTTTTCTATGAGACGAGGAATAAACAAAAAAGTGGGACAAACTCTTCCGAGAAATTTTGTTGTTGTTGTTGTTGGTTAGAGGGCTCCCAGTGGACATTAAATTCTCTAAGTAAATACAAATCGCTGTTTAATCCTATAATGTGTGATTTTATTTTGAAAATGTATTTCAACTCATATCTGCGTCTTTCTTGTCGGTTGTTAAGTATAGAGTTTAAATGCATGCATCTGATATCAATGCTATGGAACCGTTGGGTGAAGTGTAGACACACACAGAGACACGCACAGAGACAGACAGAAATACACACATATATATATATATATATATGTGTGTGTGTGTCTGTGCAATGCTATCTATCTATCTATCTATCTATCTATATATATATATATATATATATATATATATATATATATATATATATATATTGTTAAATTATTGAGCTGAAAGTAGAGGAATTTTTTTTACGACAGTCAGTACACTTTAGTCGATTGCTCATAATACCAAATATGTTAAAGACGAAACCAAATAAAAAAAATCTGTTGTTAACGAATTTCTACACAATCTGTACAGCTTTCACACTAAGTGCTTGAGATTAGAAACTAGACCTTTCAGATAGCAGTTAGTTTAAGTAAATTATTAACAGAGGTCAAGGTTTTTAATCTATTTTAATATTTTTCCCACCGCTGAGCTTTCTAACACAAAATAGCCTTTAGACTATTGTCAATGAAAGGAAGCTTCCCAATTCGTACAAAATGTATTTCTGTTGCGTCGGAAGCGAAGACGACATTCACAAAATATATATATATCCTGTAAGTAGAAGAACGCAACTGTCATTTTGGGTTTTGTGTTTGGTCTATTTGCCTGTATCTCCCGAACTGCTGCAATTCTGTTCTACGCGGTACCCGTTTCTCTTACCAATCACCCGTTTTGATCCCCGTCCATACATCAGTTCCAACAATCATTGCATGCAGGCAGCCAGAGACAAGTTTATCTCCGGCTTTTTTCCTTTGGTTATAAGAAAATATGTTTTTCTTTTTTCGTCTTTTAGATATTTTTTAACGACTTGCTTTCTGTTCCTTTGTTCACGAAGATAATTCATCTGGGTAAAGAAGGGAAAAAGAGAAAAATAGAAAACGAGTAGAATCGAGGGATAAATTAAAATGGATCAATGACATGTGTGCGTGTATATATATATATATCTGTGTGTGTGTGTATGTGTGTGTGTGGTTTGCATTGTGTGTCTGAATATATAAGTATATACACTTTTATAATTAGTAGGAGTTGCAACCTATTTAACTATAAATTCTTTCTTATATATATGCTAAAATGAAGCAAATACATTATGTGTGTGTCTTGTACTCTCTCTCTCTATATATATATACAAGCACATACATACATATATATGTGTGTGTGTCTGCCTGTATCTGCGTATGTGTATATATATTGGTAATTCATTCAATATATATATATATTTATATATATATATATATATATATATATATATATATATACTTATGTCTTTAGAGAGAAAATCAGATCGCTTGTACACTTGCACGCATATATATATATATATATATATATATATATTGAATGTATTAACAATGCACACACACATATTACCAATGCACATATTTCTATATATGTGTTTGTGTGTGAGTGTGTATGTATTTGTAATACATTCAATATATATATATATATTAGTAATGAAAATGAAATTCATTCCAGAGTTTTTGTATATAAAATAATGTAATTAGAGATGACTAAAGGATATGATTCGCGCACATACAGAAATGCAAGCATGCAAAAATATGGACGCTTTTCATATTTTTTCGACTCTAATAAAGTTTTTTCTCATGTGTGCAAAATGTCATATATGCGCATCCATAAGTATATTTTACATCCATATTTTATTTCTAGTTCAATACTTTGGTATTTGATTGCAAACATGAAAAAAGTTTATTAACGTCTAAAAAAAATATGAAGAGCATCTACATAAAAATAAACGAAATGCACGTATAATGGCAAACAAGGATCTTATATATATATATATATATATATATATATATATATATATATATATATATATATATATATATATATATATATATATATATATATTATATATATATATAATATATATATATATATATATATATATATATATATATATATAATTTATATATATATATATATATATATATATATATATATATATATATATATATATATATATATATATATATATATATATATATTATACAGTATATATTATAGTGATAGTTTCATTTTTTTATTTCTCATTTGTTTCTGGAATAACCGTATAATAATAAAACAAGGTTCCTTTTACTTCACCGAGGATAATATCATATATGCGCTTAAATATATATATATTTCTATCCCCCACAAAAACAGAAAAAAAAAATAACAATTAAAAAGTACGAAAAAAAAGACCATTCATCGAGATGCTCAGATTATCCATCTCGTTTGTAAAATCCAGCTTGGTTGTATATCACCGTCAATGTTTCTTACAGATTTAAAAACAGCGGCTCCGGGATAAGTCTTTGAGGCCACAAGTCGAGTATGTTGAAAGCGGCAAAGACGCCGCTAACCTAGGTACGATAATCCTTGGTTAATGTTGAATCGATTAATGCTATCTTCGCATACAATCCCTATCTAACCCTTTTATTTTATTTATTTCTTTTTTAATCATTTTACCCCGAGCAAGGGAGAGAGAGAGAGAGAGAGAGAGAGAGAGAGAGAGAGCGTATGTGAAATACAAAAGAGAGTATTGAAATCAACATCCAGAGGCGACAGTCTGTTCCATGCTTGAACGCAATCATTGCCTGAGATGTAGATTTTTTTCGTTATTGAAGCGAGTGAAGTATCGTATGGAAGAGACAGAAGATGACGATTGACGTTGCATTTGAATTTCTGGACATTCGTTTTAATAGAATAGCAAGAAACCGGAAGTTGAGGGGGAGAGAGAGAGAGAGAGAGAGAGAGAGAGAGCGTATGTGAAATACAAAAGAGAGTATTGAAATCAACATCCAGAGGCGACAGTCTGTTCCATGCTTGAACGCAATCATTGCCTGAGATGTAGATTTTTTCGTTATTGAAGCGAGTGAAGTATCGTATGGAAGAGACAGAAGATGACGATTGACGTTGCATTTGAATTTCTGGACATTCGTTTTAATAGAATAGCAAGAAACCGGAAGTTGAGGGAGAGAGAGAGAGAGAGAGAGAGAGTTTAGAAAGGTGTTCGAGGGAAGGGCATAGAGGTTAGGATCAAGCCATCAGAAGATATCGGTTGACATTGCATTTGAATATTTGAAGATCATAGCGCCATCAGGGAAGGAAGTAGGAAGAAAGGAATGCCACTGTTGGAAAGCGCGAGGGAAGAAGCCGTTGGAGTAGAAGAGGCGGTTATCTTTAACCGTTTCCGAAATGAAAGGGTGGGACCGAGATGCCAGTCTAGTAGCACGCTTAAATTCATGCGGTTGGGGTACCAGTGAAAATAGCTCGTCAAAGCAATTGCCATGAAAATATTTGTAGAAAAGAGAACAGGAAGCCACAGCATGTCTGTGAGAAATCGACTGTAGAGAGGATGCCAGATCAGGACCTATCACATTGCATATCTGTCTCACTGATGATAACAAATAAATAAATTAAGTTTGGATTTATTTTTCTCTAAATGTTTAAACTTCTGGATATTAGCATATTTATTATCCAGAAATTTAAACATGTAGGAGAAAATAAATTCAAACTTAATTTATTGACACAACGAAACATTCAATATCACTCTAGCATAGTTTAGTTATATTTGCATTTGTTTTAATCAGTGGTATCAGTTAGATCGTGGTTGCAAACGAGGTCTATAAGTATAGCATCAACCAATTTTTGAGAGATATTAATGATTTAGCGATACAAGCCTCACAAATTAATCTGTAGCTGGATGAAGTGGTGGATTCATGCCTTTCCAAGGATATTTGCACGTAAGTAAATATAACGAATATGACTTGAATTCGAACTCGGCTCTCCGATTACCTATTCCAAATCGTTATCAATTACATCACCAGCACATCCAAGCTTGCAGCACTTAGTATTGGCAAGCAATCACTCATCTAGGTACTGACGAGGCTCGAGGTTGCTTAAATTCTGTGATCGTACGGTGATCGTTTCAATGTGATATGGACCTAATCTTATACTACTACTACTACTACTAATAATAATAATAATAATAATAACCAGTTTATGAATATAACAACTAAACGTAACATATATTTTTTGATCTGATTTGAAAGCAATCGTTTTACGCACTGAATTGAACTGTTGCAAATATTTGAAACTTTGTAAGTAATTAAGTAAAAGAATTGCAGAAAATTCTTTCAACAAGGAACAAAATTAGTCCATGTAAAAAGACTAGGAATTAACTTTCCTTTAAGGAAAATAGAAACAAATAGACGCTTATTTATAGGATCAAATACACGTTATGAGAAAAGAGTGTTTGGGGAATTTGACACACATAAGAGACATTGAAGGCGAGAGGATAAGAGGAAAATACCAAGTAACTAACCTATCAGGCATTTGTAAATGGCAATTTTCTAATAGAAGCTTAGATGTGACACAAAGAACTGAGGATCAAATTCACTAATCAGTCGTAAATGTTTTAGCGAGAGATGCTTACTATTACATCAGGTCAAAACGCCTACAGGCATGTGTAAATGGATGGGAACACTGGGACTAGGTGTGATGGTGAACAGACAAATGTTAATAAGCTCTACAAACGAGAGGGATTTATGAAGAGTCAGACTACTCATGTCCCAAAGGGACACGGTACGTGGAATAGGAAGAGGAAGCCAATGATATCTGCTCAGGAATTACAGGGAAAACAATCGTCAATAAGGCAAAGCTAGTTTTTTTAATATTTTTTAAGATCTCCTCAGAAAATTATTTGCAATAATAACTCTGGGAAATTTTAATCTCCAGTTGATTGTCTGTTTATTTGATTTCTGAGAAATAATTGAATATTTTGATATTGCCTAAAATAATATGTCTTGACCCACATGTCCAAAAACAATCTCCGTTTGTTCAAGAGAATGATTTTTGTCGATTTCAACTCTCGTGGGTAACAGGCGTAGATTCATTACACCCAGAATTTCAAATTTATGATCGTGTCCAATTTCAAGATTAAGGGGAATAGGAATGATGTTTAAAATACAAGAGAAATTGGGAAAGAAATGAGGAAAAAAAAAAAAAAACTAAAGAAAAGATTGTGTCTTTTGGTCATTGCAATATAAGGAATGTTAGAACTGAATGCAAAGAAAGAAACAAAAGCAATTTAAACATGAGAGGGAAAGGCCAGAAGAAAACGCTATTCTTTGAAAATAAAATTTAAAAAAAAACAAAAACAGGCAGATTATGGCGAATATGGGATGGTTCATAAGTAGGAAAAAATGGTATGCAGAAATTTTTCACTTGAGCTCAGGAAAATGATTTCTGGACACGTGAGGAACAGATTGAATAGAAAAATAGAAGAAAGGCAGAGAAAGCAAGTTAAGAAGAGATGTTTCATCTACATAAATTACATTGTAGAGAGAGAGAGAGAGAGAGAGAGAGAGAGAGAGAGAGCGTTTCCGTATACGAGAGAATAAGGAGCAGTATTGTATTTTATAATTTTTGAAAACGCACTTGCTTACAATTTAGAAAATATGTTAAAAATATTCATGATGTTAGATGGAAAGGAAACGAAATAGAAAGATTAATAATTTGTTGGCATTAAATGATGCGTTCCGTAAAATAATGATCCAATTATATGGCCAAAAATTATTTTTATATAAAATATGTAATATTTTTCTTTACATGATTTAAGTTATTTTATGTAAAAATATAATTACCCGATGGCCACAAGTAATTCACGCTTACGAAATAGCAATATATTTATCCGGTGTCTATAGGCGTCGAAATTTGAAAATAATATCAGCTCAAGCTCCAGTGTGGCATCGCCCTAGGCAGTAACTCTCCTTCGGGAAGAGGCTGGGGTCATTAGAACGGCACCAGAGTCGTCCCCCACCCAAACTGGAGCTTGAACAATTTTAGTATGGCATTCCGAAAATCCCACATTAAACTTCGACCTTCTGTCACAATCTGTTTCAACATAGGCGCTTGGATATATGCTTATTTTATGAAACATTAATCTTTCAGTTTGGTGTTTCAGTGTTGATATGATTTTCTGTAACAGGTACAAAAAGTCGAATTATTTTCGAATGATCCTAAATTCAGGCACCGTATTATTGTTATTGAGAGGTAAATCGGAATTAAATTCATTTTAAACGTTTTGGCCCCAGTCCGACACACAAAAAATATATATCGCTATGATGTGCCGTTTTTTCTGGGTTGCATTAACAAAGACAGAATAAAGGAAATCATATGTGAGTCATATATAATGGTGAGATTCATGAAATAGAGTAGTTTTAAAACAAATGCAAATATTTCTGGCGCATAATAACACATAGACACAGACACACAGAGACACACTAATGATTTTCCAGTAGGAATGGTGTAACTGATTCGTATTACAATGTTTCCAAACCTGATTTTCAAACCTGAATAGAAGCGTGGGTCAACAAACTTGGCACAGTTATAAGCTGTAGGTTGATCTGATATTTTCACATTATAATGTTTGATATTTGTAATTAATAGAGAAAACTTGGGTCAAGTACATTGATAAAGGGAGGTACGGTGGAGTAATTGATAGCGGCTCGGATTGAGAGCCGAGTTCGAATTCCAGTCAAAATCCATTACTTTCACTTACGTGCTAATACCCTTGGGAAAGGTATGAATCTTCTTCTTCTCCCTTCCGCCCCCCCTCCCCTATGGAGGACAGACCGGGTTCTATGGCCTTAGATGGCAACTGGTCTACCGTAGAAAGAAATGGCAAACTACTACGGGAAAAAAAATCTGCCTCGTCAGTCATGAATCGAAAAATACATGATCGCCTAAGCGTGTATTACGCATGGCACATAACTGACTGACATTGATAAAGAAGGCCATTATGTTGAAAATATATATGTGTTGTGTAAAATAAGTTCTAGCTTTTTTTTTTCTATATGTGTTGTGTAAAATAAGATCTAGCTTTACTACGGAGTTATTGATGTATCTACTTACATACACTATCTACAAAGATACATTGTTCTAAATTCTTGAAATACAATAAAGTGTTCCTGAACCGTTCATTGGGAGGAGCGGTCGTTTGCATTTTATTTCATTCTATTTTAACGCTTTAATGCGAAAAAATAAAGGAACATTGCTTTTGATATCTTCTCCTGTTTTTCGTTGGGCGTCTTGCTATTTGAATTGAATAAACAGGCGTTAACACATCCGGGATGAAGTTAACATGCCCTGTATAATACGAGATCTTGTTTTGGTTAATACGTTGACAACGTCTAAAGTTTAAGATAAAGTAACGATTTTTAACTGCTATTGAAATGATGTCATTTTTGTTTTTTTGGAATTGCACATATATTGAATTGCAGCTTGAGAGATTTAAACCACGCTGCAGTTTCTATCATATGCAAAAATGCAAAACGTGTTCTAAGTGTATATCAGAGAGTGCTCAAATTCATTCCCTTTTTATCATTGTCACGACGTCAGTGGATATAATATATATCCAGAAACTACTTTCATGACTGAAGGTTACATAGCGTCAATTGCTTCTCCATAGTTGCCAGTCAAAACACCGGTTATAAACTCCATGACATTGTTGTGGCGTTAATGGAGGCTTGATTAGAGGCAAGAGTAGCGTCATTCTGCTGAAAATAAACGATTTCCAACTGTTCATATTTCAATGCTGTGTACCACATTCGATCTCCCACTAATACATTTAAGATCCTTCGATATGCATCGCGTGTATAGGATATGGTCATCCAGAACCTGGTCTACGCCTGTACTAATGATCTAGTCGCCGTTTTTGCATATCCAACAGCTTACGCATAAAAAGAGCATATGTATCTCTCCTAAACATGATACCAGCTTGCATTGGACTCTTTTAAATTGAAACATATCGCAACATACTTTATATATATATATATATATATATATATATATATATATATATATATATATATATATATATATATGGCCATAGCTCAATTAAGTCTCATTTAAATACAAATGGAGACCCATCAAACTCCATCGGGCAAAATATTCGTTGGTAATACAAATATAATAGCCTCATCCGTATGTAAAATAAGTTAAACATAATGGAAGCATTATTGATAAAAAAAGAAACATTCGATAATATCTACTAGGATCACGGCAAATTTGTTGACCGTGTTCAGGATATAAAACATTTTTATAACTCTAGAGACATACATGAAACAATCTATGCATTCAGTTGAAAGTCAAAATAAATTCATCCTTGATAATGGCTAAAAGTATGAACGAAAGATCTTGGACAGTCGAACAATTTCTACATATGTCCAGAAATTAAGAAAATTTTAAGAAAACGAGAAAAATTAAATAAAAAATAAACTTAAACGCAGTACCTTGTCAGTCGTTTTTAACAAAACTTGTTTAAAAGAGGTATTGTTGTCCAAATACGCAATCTATCTATCTATCTATCTATCTATCTATCTATCTATATATATATATATATATATATATATATATATCTGTGTGTGTGTGTGTGTGTGCGTGTGTAAAGAGATTGAGAGTGAGAGAGATAGAGAGTGTAAGACAGAAATGTGTCAAAATTTATGGGATAGCGCTATGTAACAGTTGGTTCTACTGTACCTTGACGATCTATATCCGTTGTCCTCTGGTATCTGGTGAGTCAGTGTGAACACAGGCTAGGCTGATTATAGCAAGGCAACGTCTATTATCAGAGTTTGGCATCTGCATAATAGGGTGTGGCGGATGGATGGTATAATTCATTATTGAAATTGTGGGCACATTTGACAGCACTTGATCTACAGTTGCATATGAGTACCGAGAATACCTGATTGTCAGCGCAATGGCCGACATCAGGTTTTAGTCATCCTGACCTGAGGTGACTAGCTATAATTTTTCCTCTTGGGATAAAGGATCGAAAGAGCCACCACTACGACATCAGAAAATCTCCTCAATTGGGTTGAAAATATCACTAAATGGACGCGAGAAAACTGCGAATATGTTATGTGGTGCGATGAATCACTATTCCGGGATTTTGCGCTGATGAGAGTAGGGTTTGAGCCTGGTGGTGTACTCATGAAACCAGCGCAGGCAGATGGTTGTTCCATAATATTCTGGGTCATACTTCTGTGGCATTGTTTGATTGCACTGTCTACCTAAAGAGAAGTTACTGTTAAATAACACGTAAAACACCTGTTCCTGTTTGATCACCAAAGTAAAGCGGCGTCGAGGCAGGTCGGTATTTAAGTGAGTGATCGTTTGAAAAAAAACCCCAAAAAACAGGTACTTTAGGCCTCGACTTACAACCTGAATATGTTGCAACTTTAAATAACCTAAAAGAGTTGATAATCTACAAAAAACAAATCAAACAATCAAAACCACGAAAACAGATCCTTGAACGTTAACTGCAAACTAACATTGCTACATGATGGTCTCTGTGTACACCAACAACGATAGGATTCTTGATTCCATCAAGGTACTACTCCATGTCACCAGGTGCGTGTTTCACAGAATTGGTTGGAGACACCTTCTGGGTAATTCTGATGAATACTGGAGCCACTATATATGTCCAGTATGATCCCAATACCGCATCTATTTGATGTGGTTGTAGGGTCTATTCTAATAAAAGACCCTGTATGAACTAGTATCAGGATGCTGTGGAGAGCCATCTCTTGTCTTATTTTCTTTCTCCGTGTGTTTCTGCCGCTTGACGAATCGATAGCATATCCAGTTGCAGAACTTTGCCCGTTTAAGCAAGTTCATGCATGATACTAGACACCTACCCCATACATTCCGCAACGCCAACCTAGTTCTTTATATATATATATATATATATATATATATATATATATATATATATATATATATATATATATATATATATATATATATATATATATATATATATATAAAGATTACTTAACTTTAAATATCAATTTTTTCTATTTTCTCCGACATCGAAGTTACTTGGTCATGGACATTCTTCAATGGGTTACGTTTTTGTCGTTACCACGAAACTTCGTGGTCGGGGGGAAAACAACAACAAAAATTTATATTTAAATTTAAGTAATCTTTTTGTATAATATTATTAATGCTCTATTTTAGCATTTTTAATAAAAATCACTATATATAAAAATATCTTGTTTCTTAAATCTTAAATCTTATACACACACGCACACACACATAGACACACATATACATACGCACTCATATATATATGAGATTATGATATATATTTTATATATGAAGAAGAGTATTGATAAAATTGTATAACCAATTGGAAAAAAAGTTTTTTGTGACGCGTTTCATCCGAATGGTAATCGACGCAAGGCTTTACGGCTTTATCAGATTGTGTTACCAGAACGAAGGCAGTCGAGTCACCCAACATTTGCTGGTGTTTATCGTCGCGTTGCTGAGACATGATTCGTGGCACCACAACCTATGTTTCGGGGAAGACCGAGATCTGCTCCTATGCCTGACCACGAAGAAAACTTAATAATATATTTATATTGACTTTTGTCTTTGTTGTGAAGTATTTTTGATCTGTTTATATATATATATATATATATATATTAGTGATAATATATATATATATATATATATATATATATATATATATATATATATATATATATATATATATATAAGTTTATAATATCCAACGTCGATAACACGTCTCGGAGTTTCATGCACATATTTGTAACTGAAGATTGCATGAACTGCATGAAAATACGAGTTTTTTTATCGATGTTGAATATTATGTATATTCAATGATATATACTTATAACTCTGTTTCATAGCACTGTATTTAAAAACCCAGGAAAAAATATATAAATATATTTATACGTAAGTGGATGTATATGTGCGTGTATGTAGATTTTATATCCTACCCATTCCAATATATATATAATATATATATATATATATATATATATATATATATATATATATATATATATATATATATATATATTCAACTATGCTGACCGGATCTTAGTTAAAGTTTCTGAGAGAAAGCACGTTATCTAGTATGATCAACATTTTCATCAAGGGCTGCACACTCAAATCCTCGTTCACGATGACTTGTGTTTTGTGCTGGGACAGAAACCAGTATAAACCACAGGTGGGGTCGGTGCGTGTTGAACAAACACAAATGGTAGCGTGTGTCTATAGCATCTATAACAGCGCAGACACATTCATTTTACACAAGTATTTGTCAGCGCTGTCTTATCTCTTGTCAATGCACTTATTTCGACACGGCACGTAAAAGAGAAGAAGATCCGTTTAAGCTAATTTACTGATCTGTTGTATTGTTTTCTTAAGACGCTCTCATTCGTGATAGACAATTAAGTGAAGATTTGCTTACCACCAGTGAAGGCCACTTACTCAAGATCGCTTTCTTTTTCGTCTCCGTCCGTTCAGCAATAGTCGCTAACAGACTGAATTAATTTGATTAATGGGAGATAAACGGAAATTTTTGCGTCATGGTTACGCATAAAATTCATGATCAACTATTCGGCGACAAACTGTAGATATTCCTAGTCAAGCTGTCTTGAATTATTCACGCGAGATGAATTTGAGATAAAAAAAAAATCAGTGAAGAAAGAAAAGATTTTATTTAAACACAATATAGGCTGGAATATTTCAACGATAAAAAAAAAAAAAAAAAAAACATGTTCTGTCTGCGACCGTGTATTTTCCAAGCGCCATAATTTATTAAATGCAGAAACAGTGTCGTTTCCTTGGTCGGGTCATTCAGAACGTTTCTTTATCCTTTTTTACAGCTTATCAACCTATTGCGGATTATTTAACATATTTTTTGAATTGTAATAATCTTTTATAGATAATAATGATTTCACGATACAAATCCTACTATTTGACATATAACTAGAGAAAAGAGTTGTATTCATACCTTTCCTAAGGGTATTCGCGCGTAAGTGAATATAATTTAAACTGGTTAAAAAAATATGGAATGTTCGAACTTAATAATTCTGAACACCATTCTGCCTTGGTTAATATACTATCTCCATGTTTCAATGTTGGCATCACCAAACATTTCTTGATCTAATATTCATTCAAAACCTGTTGGTATTCGCTAGTTATCGGTATCGTTGAAATGAACATTTATGTTTTTGTAATTTTCTTAACGTGTTCTTTGTTGTCTGTTTTCATCACTTTTCTATGCATTCTATTCTGGAATTTCATTTTATTTTATTTTTTCTTACCGGCTTTCTTTGTTTTAACTTTTAATTATATCTTATTTCTTGCCTTAACGTGTATATATATATATATATATATATATATATATATATATATATATATATATATATATGATGAAATATAGTTTAAACGTTCTATGTTTTGGGATAAAACACAATATCAGAATTTAAATATGAAATTTTATTGAATTTTATTTTGGCATCAGGCTGTTTTATGCTTTCGGGAGGCCACGAGTGCAGAATTTTTTCGACTATTTTTATTATATCTTGGTGCATTGTGGGTTTCCATTCTGGCGTAATAAGTAAATAAACAGCCACAATGCCAAAATAATCACCAGAATGGAACAATTATACATATATATAAATATTGAAAAAATCCAGCAAAGCGGCTTGACAATTGCGTCTTGAAACAGCCCGTCGCATCTGAGTGTTGAATACCATGTTCACCTTCATATATATATATATATATATATATATATATATATATATGCCTGTGAGTATGCAGAGACGCGTATGCAGTGCTGGTACATTTTGGTGCTAATTCTCGAGACTATTTTTAATGGGAGTCCATCCTGAGTGGGTAGCTCAATAAAGGAAATTTAGCTTGGCGGTTTTCCCAACAAATGGATAATGGAACTTATACTAATTTAAAACTTATAACTTAAAAAACACAAACTTTTATTCCTTCATTATATTGTGTCCATATATATATATATATATATATATATATATATATATATATATATATATATATATATATATATGTGTGTGTGTGTGTGTGTGTGTGTAAAATCAAGTGTCACCTGTTTGTGGTAGACTGGTTGTTCTTGGTATCTGGGAAGAACTCGAATTTATTTGATAGAAGCAGAGTGAAACGTAGGTTAAGTAAAGCACTCCTTCACAGAATCCCATTCTACCCTCCCATCCCAAGTAAGAGATAACCATATGCTTTTGGTCATAGAAATCTGAAAAAAAATCACTTCAACGCTGCCGTAATTGTATCAAAGCACCATTGAAACGATGTCAGTTTACTCTGTCCATATAATGTCAAGCCCACTGCTACAGTACCACAATGAACAGCTACCTTACAGGGTTCATTGTATGGTTTACCAGTTTTGCTATCATATTCCTATTAACTCCGTTTCATCCTAATATACTAGAATGTCATTCAAATATCACAGTTAAAAGTTCTCTCTAAATTAGGTATTCGAATGTTCATTCCTCGAAATAACTGGAAATCAGAACCAGGTCTTTTTTTGTTTTGTTCTTGTTTGTTTTTGTTTTGTTTTGTTTTATTTTTTTATTTGCCTGTTATTTTCTGTGTTTATTTTTGTATTAATAGGAGTAGATAGGCTATCCTATTGACTAATGCATACATCCCCACTTCTCTGGAACAGGAGTAGATGATCATACATTGTTTCCTGTTTACATAGGGGTATCCGGCTCTTTTCCTTTTCTCAGGCCTTAATAGGGGTGCTGGCATTATTTTTTGTGATGATGGTGGCAACGCCTCTTCATAATGAGGATACAGGTTTGGCAGTTTGGTTGCTGTTACCGACTGGTTGTTTGGAGCCCGAACTCTTGCGTAGCGTCTTGAGAGGCTGCTCTGATCAACAGTTGCATAATATGGCGTTCTTGCAGTGTCATGTTGAGCGTGGAAGGATGTCCCTTCATGCACTTCCGATGAGCAACCCCTAAGCCACACTATGTTGCAATCTGTGCCAGTTCCATTCCTGTGCATGTCACATTAGTCGACTAACTGCTACTACTAAGCTAGTTCTTTCCGTACCAAAGCAACACACCAAATATATAAATCTAAACCTGCTCAGCAAAAATCGCCTAGACCCTCAACCTTTTTTCTCCAACTTATTTGGTGTTCATACCAAATTCTACAGTGTGGAATCGTTCCTCTTCGAAAAGTTCCCGGACATCCTAGCTTTCTGTGAAACTAATCTTGTTTTAAATACGCTCCGCCGATTTCTCGATTCTTGTCTATCGATTCTTCTCCTTAGAAAAGACTCTAATGTCCACATGAATGGCCTGGGAGTTTATGTTCGTGAACATCTCATGCTGGCTAGGGAAGTCCCCAACACTCTTACATGTGTCTCCGTCTGTCGCTACTTAACCCATTCAGCTATCGCTATTTTCTTTATCGTTTCTCCTCCTCTAATGACTGTTGCGTGCTAGATAGTATTACTGATAATACAAACAAGGACATCTTCCTACACCGTCTGCAAATATATTTGTGTTCGGTGGCTTTAATGCTCAACCAGCCAGGTGGCTTAAGCACACTGTCACTGACCTCGCTGGAATCCAGACCCTTAATTTCTCAATTACTCTGTCTCTCACGCAAGTGGTGGACATTCCTCGCGCTTCCCAGTATCCTGATAAATGATGAAAAAAAAAAACTCTAAAAAACAATCCGACTTGATGGACACGCTTCTTATCTTTTTTACTTCTGTTCCTGACTCATGTCGTACTTTGCAGCTCTGCCCTCTTGGTAACTCTGGTCATGCGGGAGAGTCTGTAAAAATCTATTTCCACTCTCCTACCAACCAAGAACCTTCTACAAATTGAATATCTTTCTTTTATCAATGTGAAGATTGGGACTCGTTCCGTGACTCCCTTCGTGACGTTCTTTGAAATGTAGTTTTCAATCATCCTGTCCATAAATGTGCGTCTGAGGTCTCTTTCTGGTTGAAATCCGGCACTGGTGATTTTATCCCAGTAAGGAAATACCAAGTTAAAACGCATTCATATCCTTGGTTCTCACCTGCGTTGCGCGGCTTCCACACCAACAGTTTCTTTTCTCGCACCTCTCACACTTCCGTTTCTTTGTTTCCCTTATAACTACAATCTTGAAAAATTTAAATGTAACGTCCATCGCCATCTTACATTTTCTTGAGCTACGTTCAACTTTTATCCTTTCCTGGGTGCCGCCGTTACCCAGTTTTTTCACGCACTTCTTCTGGCTATACAACAATACTCATTGCGACAGATGATTGTCTCTGCTCGTAATGTGTACAAGCCTGTCCTCAAAGAAGCGAAGTTACTGTCTGCTGATAAAATGAAACATCGTATAGCATCTCACAATGCCCAACCAGCCAGTCTGGAGATTATTGGCTTCTCTGTGTGAGTGTTCTAAACAACAGAAAATCCTCAATCCTGTAGAATAACAATAATAAACAGCACTTACCGGTGTAAAGGTCCCAGCTAGCGTCCAGCTGGCAGACAAAAATAAAGCAGGTTGTAACTTAATACAAACCCTGCAAACTAACTGATGAATCAAGCTGGTATTTATATAGAAATACCTCCACTCAGGTACCAGCAGCCAATCACAGCCCAAGCAATGGACTATCCCACTTTAGCACAATGAGATGCTCCATGGCAACATAAATAGCTCTCTTTCTAAAGGTTGGATTATTATTCACTTAGCTTGCTCCACAACTGAGTGTTTATCTCTACCACGTGATTTTTCTACAAATCCCTTCTCAATTCGAAGTCTACAGCATATAAGGTTGAATGCTTTTATCGGAAATTCTCTTCCGAACCTAACACTCGACTCAACTGGAGTACTCCCCACCTGATTCCCCCAACCCTAGAACAGAGGCTCTACTGAGTGATATGTGTATAACCCTGTCACAGGTCTCAGACATAATTTCTAAATTAGACTCCCATAAGGAAAGCGGAGGTGATAGCTTCCCAGAAACGTACTCCCAAACTGGCTCCAGTTCTCTCCAAACTCTACAACTATTGCCTCGCTGCTCCCAGCTTTCAAGTTTGTTGGAAGTCCTCCTCTGTAATTCCTGTTTTTAAGAACTCTTAAGAATTTTGAGACCCCTCTAACTATCACGCTATTTGTCTCCTACTCCTTGTCGGCAAATTATTCGAGGCTGTAATCAATGCTGACGTGGTTATGAATTTTACCTCTCACAACCTAATCTCTTAAAAAAGAATAGAGTTTCCGATTTGCAAAATCTACTGAATGTATATATCAAGCTCTCTTGATAATAACGGGGAAGCACGCGCTGTGGATCTTGACTTCTTGAAGGCGTTTGACACGCTGGTCTTCTCCGTAAGCTCTAGGGCCACGCTATTACTGGACGTGTGTTCGTTTTAATCTAATCGTTCCCGTCAAATCGTGAAATGAAGGTCGTTTTGAACGGGCCGGTTCCATATCCTTTCACGCGAACGTGGGTGCCCTCCAAATCTATATCCTGGGTCCTTCTGATCTTCAACAACGATCTCCCTGATGTCATCAGTTCCCAAGTAGACCTTTATGCTGATGACACTACCATTTACTCCTGTCTCAATAGCAAATCCATCAGAGTGGACAAAGTCAACCTGGCCACTGCTCTTGAAAAGCTCAGTGGTTAACTTATAAATTTGAATGCTTCCAAAATGAAACTGATCTCATTTAACCACCATAGGGAAACATTCCTGTCCGTTATAGCTGATGCTTGACTTCTGGAGAGCATGGCACTGCGCATACTTGGACGCGGGTTTTCAACTGACTTGAAGTGGAATTATTACGTCGAATCAATAGCTACATCTACTTCAAGGAAGATTGGGTCACTTTGTCGTGCCCGAAGGTTTATTCATCATGCACATTTACAAAACTACCACTTTTTTGTGCAGTGAATACTGCAGCCATATCTTGTCAGGTGCTCCTGCTACTTATCTCGAGGTTCTTGGCAAAATCCAAAGAAAAATCTGCAATATAATCGATCGTGACACGTATCTCAACTTCAGTCACTTTTTCAACGACGTAACGTAGCTTCCCTCTGGTTTTTTCTACAAATATTTTCATGGCTACTACTCTGACGAGCCCGGTCTTCGTGTATTTAAGCTTGCTATTGTTTTGGCATCTAGGCCCCGCTTTTACTGTTAAATTTGCTAAAAACAATAGATTCTACTTCTTTTCTAGTATTCTCGCCTGTAGAACTCCCTTCCGTTTTATTGTTTCCCTTATAACTACAATCTTCAAACATTTAAATGCAACGTCCATCACTTTCTTCTATCTTCTTGAGCTCCATTCACGTTTTATCCTTTTCTCGTTGCCTCCTATACCCAGTCTTTTCACACACCTTCACTCAATATAACACTCTGCGTACCAGTGGCATTCCTGCCTTGCTTGGGGAAAAATGATTAGAAACCTCCAAAAAATAATCCGACTTTAATTCGAACACGGCACACCTCGATTTCTCATTCCATTTTACCACTTGCACAGTCAAGCTTATAGCTCAAGCATTCCCAATAGGTCAGCGATTTAGGTACTGACTATGTTCGACTTTGTTTAACTTCGGTGAATGGACCAAAACCAGTGTTTCAACGTGATATGGCCACAAGCCCCTTCAGAACGTGGGCGATCATGACTTTCCACAACTTGCTCTCATCTTTCGCTACGCTAAGTTCTTCCTCTCAATATCTATGTCATCCATTTGCTCGTTGTGTAGTTTACTCGATGTTTCATTTTCTCTTTTTTCCTTCAATCTGTACTGGAATGTCAAATTTTCCTGGCTAGTCCTTGGCATAGCAATAAAGTGCATCCGACACTAAAACCTCTGATCAGGAGATTGGGGATTTTGAGAAACGTGGAACCAGATCAATTGTTGTTGTTCCCTGATCGAACCTAATCTATGGTGGTAATACCTATTTAGGCCCCTGCTATGGGCAAATAGTGAATCCCCTGACAGGAAAAATTACCATAAAAGTATAAAAATACATATTTATATTAAAAAATAACAGCAGTATATTTTTATATAAAACTTTCCAACAATATCGAAGTAAAATTTCTAACAATACGCACATACTAACAATTTGTAGCTACTCCACCCAAATCCGTTTAAAATATTACCAAACAACCATCAGGAAAAGAGAACATACATGACGTTACGCCATATAATACCCTACTATTTTTTTAAATAAAACTGTATTCAGAAATATAATTTCAACAAAACTATAACACAAAACACACATCACAGCCTCATATCCACACAAAGGCTGAGTATCATCTACGTAGTCAATTGTGAAGCAAAATTATAGATATTTTTATTTATTTCAAGCTCTCAAGAATTTCGGCATTAAATATCACATAAGGGGTTGATAAACCCTTAAACAAAAACTTTGCTAGCTTTCTTTCGTTATTAAGTGTTCTGTAAATTTCACTTCTCCTTTACTGATTTCCAATAAAAATGTCGTTTTGGCTTCTGTTTTCTTTAAATCTCGCATATTTACTCCATAATATTCTCAGTATCTTTATCTTCTTTATTCCGTCGATTCTCCTATTCATCTATGAAGTAACTGTCCACCATTAACACCCATACAGAAGAAATAATATTAAAGAGAAATTCAGCACTCTTTGTTCTTGTGATTTTTTTTTTCTGGTTCTTACTACTTTGTTTAGCTTTTGGAATCCATCATTGCTATTCGCAAACGCCTACGGATTCGTATCACATTTTCTCTCGTCTGTTAAAATTTCCTCGATAGTTAAATTTCTGTGCTTGTTTGATTCTGACGGCTCCGATTTATAACTCGCTTCCTGTGCTTGGGTGTCCAGTGGAAATATATTTTTTAATTAAAACAGAAAAAAACTCGAAACCACTTTAGATACCTGATATTTTTTTCTGTTTCTGTCTATCAGTCTCACAGCACAGTGAGTGAAATTCTATGATTTTTGCCCAACACACTTCTGAATCCTGTAAAAGTCGAAGAAGTTTGCTTGTTTGAAATATCTAAATACCTGAAATTAATCTTTTTCATTTTAGCGAGAATGATTTAGAGTATCGATTTTATATCATGATAGGCTGACCATTCTATGGTGGTAGTTTTTATAAGAGACAACGGGAAACCATCCCAGTGTCTGTCCCAAGACGTCAACTAAATTAACAGATAATAAAAACGAGTAATTTATCATGTATTGATATGGCATTGGATAAAATAATATATTCTTTAATATTTGAATTTCGACGTAACTTCGTTTTTTTATTAATATTTTGTGTGAATTTTCCGAGTTTGATTATTATTAAGATTATTATTATTATTTTCTTTGATTTCTGTTTTATACGCACTTCCTTCAGGTTCCTATCCAAAGAACTAAAGCTAGGAATGGCATTCAGAATTTTTTCATTGATCATTTGTAAAACAAACAAACAAAAAAACCTATGATAATACACATGTACATAGATAAAGCCCTTTGTGATGTGTGAGTTGTACTTGTGAGTACGATTGTTTATATTTCATTAAAGCATGGGCGACCAGGAATCCCTTCGATGAGTATTTCGGAATATTTTCCAATCAATCCGAGGGTTCAAATACAACTGAAATTATTAATGTCCTCATGTGTTACATATTTTTTATTCCCATTTCAAGATCCTTGTGTTTTGATAGTTTTTTTTAAAGATCTTCACCGATACATTACAATTTGCAAGAAGTACAATGTCAATAAGAAAACACATTCTTTTTTTGTGGTCTTTGACTACTGTCTAATCCATTAAATTTGATTGTTCTGTCTGTGTGCATTGTAATGTTCCATAAAATGGTTACATGCCCTACGTCTACAAACGGGTCTGCGTTGTGTTCATACCACTTTCTGGCAGTTCCCTTCCAGTTGCAGATTTTCCAGTGCAGATATTGTTCCACCCTGTCATGCCGAGTTTTATATTTAGTGGATGCTCGTACACAGCTCATAATTTATTTGCATTGATAATATTCTGCTGAGGAGGTGAGCAGTTTCGCATAGTATTTTTTAATCTGTTGTAAACAGCTGCTAGCTATTTTGTTAATATTCTTGTCTATATTTTTTCTCGAACTCAGTTATTCAATAATTATAACGACAATTATATAATAGTTTTAAGGGAGAACATTTTTCAGTTTCAATGTCCTCATATTTATTTATTTTGCCATAGTCTTTAACAGATATATTTTTATTTGATAACATTGCTGTATCTATAAGAAGACAATTTTATATAGTCTATAATCACCTTGATTGTTCTATTCATTTCATATCTCTCTCATTATGAATAATAAAGACGTAAAGAATAGTGACCTTATGGCATTCTGTGAACGTTTTAGAGTGACGAAGACACAGTTTTCGGCATGCGGAACGCGGTGCGACGAAAATATTTGCCAGTGAATATATTAAACAGTTTTATCAGATTCATTTTGTATTACTTAAGTGTCAAGATTGAGCAAACAGAACTAAAATATTAGCAAACTATTTTTAATGGAGGACTTCATCAATGTTTACATTGTTTAAAGTGGGCCATATCAATAACAACACATTTATTTGGAAATGACAATATAAATAATAATCATATATGCACATAGCATTTGTACATTCACTTGCATTGAAGTCGTATTTTGTGAACAGTTTTAACAAATGTCTGAAAAATTATTTAATATTTAATACATCAGCTAATCAGTGGCGTAGCTAGAGTAAACGTCACCCGGGGCGGTCCGCTCAAATGTAACCCCAATGACTCCGATTCACCCTATGCTGAATGGTTAGCTGTAGCTAAATTTTCATACATGCTCTACCTCTACTTTACTCTACTGACCGGTACGTTACTGTTTACATGTATGATCCAAGACAAAATCCAATACCACAAAATAATCAGTTGAAATCAAAAAAAAAAAATTTAAATGCAACTGTTCACTTTCAGAACAACTAAATACAAAACACGGCAATACACAAAAGAATGACATTCGATACTATGATCTTAGAATGAATGTTTTCTTGTTTTCATTGTGGCAAACTGGTCAATGACATCGTCAAAATCTGTTTGTCTTGTAAGCTCGTTTTCAATGGACAGCACAGCCAGATCCGACAATCTCGACTGGCTCATGGTTGACGTAATTTTCTGTTGCTAATTTTCCGGTGTCCAATTTTCCGTTGCATCATTTTCTGGGTACCATTTAAGTATCAATGATGTTTGAAAGTATTTTTCTTGACAAAAATGTTCTATTTAATTTTTAAGCATTTTCTGAGCATTGAAAATCAACTGCATTCATTTAAAGGTTACCTAGAGAATTTATGCAAAGTTTATTTTTTTGTTTTTCTTTATACAATTAAAATAAATTTACATCGTATTTTGATGTTATTATGATATTAGTTTTAGTGATAATTTAAAAACAATAAATATTTATCATTAGTACCAATAATGGAAGATTAAGTTAAAAATTTAAAAGAATCGTTTTTGGAATCGGAAAATAGGCACAAATTTTTCCAATTCCGATACCGTTTCTGATACCCCAAAGAGTTCCGATTTTTCCGATTCTCGATTCCGATGCCGATTAATCGTCCCAACACTAGTAGATATATTCAAAAGTATATCGCTCACTCAATGGAAAATTGTATCTCAGCGAATTGATACGCAGGCAAAACTGAAATTGTTGCACTTTTGGCTTCGTATTTCACTTTGTTGTTATTAATGTTGCAGAATTAAAACACCATAGCATCCGATAAAATGTTACAACAATGTCTCTTGTTAGTAACCAAGATTATAGCAACTGAAACACATTAAAGCTAAAAACATTGCTATTTTTCCTACTCACAAATTTCCCAACAATTTATTAGAAAATTTCTGACGGGGGGACAAAACTG
The DNA here is from genome assembly GCA_903632075.3 of Acanthosepion pharaonis. Taxonomy (NCBI): domain Eukaryota; kingdom Metazoa; phylum Mollusca; class Cephalopoda; order Sepiida; family Sepiidae; genus Acanthosepion; species Acanthosepion pharaonis. Next base: position 2,732,610 of record CAHIKZ030003813.1, read on the forward strand.
GGGGGTCATAAATTATTTCTGGGGGGTCATATGCCCGCCTGCGAAACCCTGTGTCTCCACCACTGTTTTCAAACTATTTTTGGCACCTTAGCCTGGTTGAAAAAATTTGTTGGGGGTGACATTGTGTCACCCCTCCTGTGCTGGCACCCGGGGCGTTCCGGCCCCTCGCCCCACTTCCTTAGCTACGCCATTGCAGCTACTATCGATGAGATTTCATATTTGAGAAAAGTATATTACAATAAGAAATTCTCGATAAATCTCGTAAAACTTTTATAGTAAAGCCCAAAAATGACATCCTATATACGCACAGGTTTACACTGTGCCGATGATCGAGCTTTGACATCGCCAGTGTTGTACAACGTTCCAGGGACCTGCATTTGTATATATTGTGCGATGGTAATTTCTTAGGAAGTGTATTTTCTGGTAAATCGGTTCGATATTAAATATATAGGGTTTGAATCCTTTTTGTTTTTATGTTGGTTTTGAATATATTACTATTTTTTGAAACACGTGACGACAAAAATACGAAAATTTATGCATGAATATTTAAAGAATAATGTTTGTTCTTATCTTGCTGGCCATATAAAATCATCAGGTCGGCGTCTCGCAGATTGTAGTTTGTCCACTTCTGCACTAAGTGGTCAATAGTCTGATAATGTTGTTCACATTATATCTTGGGTCTGATTTCTTATTACATTTACCTGGTAATTCCCGTTAAATTGACTTTGGTCCTGTGCAACCAGTATAAATGCTTCCGTCTCTGTTTTTAGCCCTGCACTTTTCAAACACGGATTGATGTTATTTGAAATTTCTTATGACAGTTAACTAGTTGTAGCATCCGTCCTGATTATTATTATTATTATTATTATTATTATTATTATTATTATTATTATTTCACATAATGTATAAGTAAGATTTAAATACGAAAAGAAATAATCTTTTAAATGAGCCTTTTTTGAGTGAAAATAAATTTTCTAAATCGTCTGACATTTCGAGTATCTTTGTATCTATAAAAAAAGAGTGGAAGCACTGTGGGGTGATGGATAGCTGCTCGGACTGAGGTATCGGATAGTTGAGTTCGAATTCTAGTCTAATTCAATACACTTACTTACATGCCTTAGAAAGTTATAAATAAATCTATCTCTTTACCCCAACAGTAAATATCAAGAGAGAATAAGCCTGATAACCTTAGTTGGCAACCAGTCTAGGAAAAGGAAAACTCTGAATTCAAACCAAACTGGAGAGGGATGGTCCCCGTCAGACTGCAGCATGGTTGCAACAGATGTGCCCCTAGTTTCAGAGTTATGGAAAATTAGAATCACCTAAATCATCTCTATTTTGCAGTGCCCTTATTGGAAATTAACAGATGTTTATTTTCATTGTAAATCTTTAATAATTATATCAAAAGTGGAGTGAGATATATATTTACCATATAGGCTTACAAGATATTGCGATACAGTTTGTTTTTTTTACTTCATGGCAGTGTATTCCTATACATGTAAAATCTATCTATCTATCTATCTATCTATCTATCTATCTATCAGAGAATGTAGCTCAAATATATTTTTATTTGGCATTTCCTTTAGTCTTTTCTCTGCTAATTTGTTTCTCTTCTCGCTTTGCTAAATCAGACATCCACAAGGCGGGTCATGTCACAGCGACAAGATTCCTGTCTCAACGTTTCTTAATAAAGTATCTCCATTTCTCCATTTGCACATAATTCTTTGCTCGGGTATTCTTCATAGACTATAACACATTTCTTCCTTCGCTTTTTGTCCATTTTCCTTCGCATGCCTTGATTTACCCGTTCTTTTTACTTCACTTTCTATTCATTTATTTTCATTTTTTTTTATTTAATGACATTTCTTCTTCTTTCCCTCAATTTATATACGACTTTTTCTTTTTAGCATTTTACATTTTGTTTTCCCTCTTTCTCATTTTTTATCTCCTTTTGTTTCGATTTTTTTTTTTTTTTTTACATTTCATTCCTTTATTTTCCAATTTCTTCATAAATCCTTGACGTTTTCACTTTTCTTCATCTTCTCTTTTTCTTTTATTATCTTTGCTTTTCATCGTCATTTCTTTTCTTATTTTTTTTATCTTCACTTGTTCCGCCTTTCCCTTTCCTGTTTTTCTTCTGACCTTCCGCTTCGTATCTTCTCCATCTTACATTCTTTTTCACTTTTTTTCACGTAGATTTCTTTTTTTTCAGTTAGTTATTTATTCCCTTATTCATTTTTTTTTCGCTTTCATTTTTTTTTTTCGGATCGGCCCTTTCTATTTTCACGTTTTTTTCTTTTCTTTTGCCGCCTTCCGAGAAAAATAAACCTGGCTCGAATTACACTTTCCGATAACTTCATTTTTGTCTTTCTTATGTTTCTTTATCACATTCGAACAGGACGGAAGTGTAGGCATGTGCACTTGCGCATGAAGACTCCTGGGATTGTACATCCGGCGTATACGTAGTAAACCATCTGACACGGTGTGCATATGCAGTCATGTGGCTTGGATCTTATGTAAGTCGATGCAAATATAGATGAATGATTGGGTGCATAGTAGCGTTTTCGGTTTGAGCATGTGAATGAATGCTTTGTTCGATATATTTTTACACAAAACAGAAAAGAAAAAGAAAGAGGGAGAAAGGAAGAGTGTAGAAGAAAAAAAGAAAGAATAAAAAGTTCTCTTGTATTGTTTTTTGGGAGTGTATTCGGCTATATGTTCACACGTTTAAATATATGAATGTCTCTGAATATCTCTTACTGAGTAAAGAAACAAAGACATATGAAAAAGAGAAAGAGGAATAGAGCGATTTAAAGAGTGAGATAAAACAGAGTAAGATTTCTTTCCTCAAAGTAAAAAGCAGACGTACACAAACGCACATGCGCATAGGCGACAGAATTTATTTCTGTTGAGGGTAAATCGAGTTGTCCATTTGGGAATTCTTTTGTATATTATCTTGCTCGTACAACTTGAGAGTGAAGATGAGAACTGATAGATAAAACGATAAAGAAATTAAAAAAATAGTGAGATAGGTAGAGAGGATATGGGGAGAGAGAGAGAGAGAGAGAGAGACAGAAGACAAGAGATGTGTAAACGCATATATTTTTAAATGATTCAAATTCAAACTATTTATAAAATAAGATAAGATGAAACGAGATTAAGTTAAATATAACCAATTTTAATTTAAACTTATGTCACGAGCAAAACAGGAATGAGTATAATGTAAGTCGAAAACAATGTCGTGAAAATACGTATGTATCTTTCATAATATTTCATTTTAACGGAAAAATAAATTCTGCTAAGACAATTGACGTCATATGCAAATGAATATGATAGTTGCACCAATGAAAACTATTAACCTTGATTATCATCTTGCTGAGTCCAAAAATATTTTGTTTAGCATTTTTAATATTACTTATAATAAAAACAACTTTTTTACCAAGACATACGTAATAATTGGACACGGTGCCTTATTTTATTATGCAATTCGATGTTTTCCAAATAAAATATTACGATATTTGCCATCGTTTCCGTATATACATAACTTCTTTATTTCTTCAAAATCATTTTCGAAGTTTGAATAGTGACCTCGCTTCATTTACATGCTGTGAAATTGTCGGCCGCCATCATTATCATCATTATCATCAGTCACATGACGAGCAGTGGTTGTGGTGTTGCTTGGAAAATGTACTCCTGACCAGCCCCTTCCGGTTTATGGACATATCACATTGAAACACCGGTTCTGATAAGATTACAGAAACTTAGCAACTCCAAGCCTGGTCAGTGCCTAGTTAAGAGACTTCTTGGGGATACCAGGTGCTGTAAGGGTTGTGCAATGGATAAGAGCTCAGAATTGGAAACCAAAGAGCCAAGTTCAAATTACAGTCGGTTTTCTTATATTCACTTACACGTAAATACCCTTGGAAAAGATATGAATCCACCTCTTCACCCCACTCCATGGATTAATTAGTAGGACTTGTATTAGGAAATCGTTATTATATGAAAAAAAAACCTCTTGCTATCTAAATGTTTTCTGGCATTAAATGACAACCACTTGCTGTCCTCCGTGAGTATAATTTTGCTCTACCGAAAACTCATTTTCATTTTTCTAATTTTTTAATTCTTTTTTTATTTATTTTTTTAATTTTTTTATTTTTATTTTTTCTCCCCCTACTCGTCAGTGTGTTCGACCATAGTAACATATTTTGTCCCAATCATTCTAAGTTATTTGATGGTTTAGTTAGAAATCCCGGTTCGAAAGAAAAATAAAAAAAAATGGAAATTTGAATGTCTTTGGCGAGATGCGAAAGTGTCTCGTCAGTATTCTTATGATGTAGTGGCCGATTCTTCTTGCGTGATATATTGTCTGAACTTGGAATTGTTTTCGCCGTTTCTTTCTCCTGTTGTTCTACAATTTTATTGAAAGCATGCCTACCAAGCCCACTATTTGGTGAGGGCGGAGGGTTGGCCGTTCCGGTTCGAAAGAAAAATCAGAAAAAATTGAAAATTGAATGTCTTTGGCTAAATACAATAAATCCGGATAACCTTATTTTCTTCAATCTCTTTTTAGAATTGACAATGGGACTAAGTTAAAACTATGCAAATATCTGGCGCTGAAAGTTAAAGAGGTCTTCATTTATACGTTGCTTGACTTGGGCAAGTAAACCTGTCGGAATCCCTTTCTTCTCAGGTCAGTTACCGGCTTTGATAATTGAAAATGCTATATGAAAAAAAATTACCTATTTGGATTTATGATTACGTAGGCCGATAGACCTTAATCTCACTATTTATAAATAACCCTACATAAAAAAAATGTGTGCGCACAAACATGACGTTTGTAGTAGTAAGAAATACTGTTGGATTAAAAATGGGATTAATCTTGAATTACGTATCTTTATATAAGAAATATATCTTGTGTGTTTCAGTTTATACTATGTATACTTACAACAACTATAGATAAAATACTGTCGGATTAAAAAATGGCATTAATGTTGAATTACGTATCTTTATATAAGAAATATATCTTGTGTGTTTCAGTTTAGACTATGTATACTTACAACCACTATAGATAAAATAATTTTGCATGTATCAGGATTTATTTTGTAAACAAGTTATGTACAAAATAAATTTTGATTGATTAGTAAGTCAAAATGCCATACTACAGAAACATATTTACTAAGCAAAGTAGGTATGTTCCTGATTTAAATGTTTTACTGTATTTTTCTAATCATTTCACCCCAAGTAAGGTGACAATGCCACTAGAACACAGGAGGTCACAGGGAGTGAAATTGAATGAGACGTTTGAAAATGTAGAGGGTCGAGTAAAGGGCAAGAAAGGAACAGACTTCAAGAAGATAGAAAATGATCATTGATGTTGCATTTAAATTATTGAAAATTGCAGTTATCAGGGAGGCAAGAAATCGGAAGTGATTTTCACATGCGCAAAATGCGATAAAAATGTATAAATGACGGTTTAATCTACGTAGTTGAACAGTAAGACGGTTAAACCTAGTTGCCATTCTAGCAGCAGGGTTAAATTCATCTAGTTGGGACCCCAGGAGAATAAACTCGCCTGAGAAGTTTCCGTGAAAACATTTGAAAGACAGGCAGAGGGAGGCCACGTCAGGTCGGTGAGAAAGTCACTGGTGACGAGATATCTGATTAGGATCGATTGTATTGCATATCGTTCACTGGATTCTGTCAAGAACCTCGAGTCAGTACACAGAGACCAGATATAACAACAGTATTCAATACACAGACAAATGGTAAATTTATACATGTGCATGATGGATTTTGACGAGAAAATTTTTTTGCCACGCGCTGCGAACCAAGCTTCCTTGCAGAAGACTGACTCGATAGGTCGCTTCGATTAATGTAAGTGGAAAACGTGTTGCCAAGAATTATAGAAGTTCATTTACTGTTCTGTGTACCAATTTCTGGTAGTGGAAGATCATGGTTTTCCACAAAATTTGACGGCTTTTAATACCCATGAATATGCTTGTTTTGCGATGCGATAGACACGTGGTCTTCTGGAAGAATGTCGACAATATCAAGACCAGTGTATTTGAAAAACGAGGACGTTGTAATTAATTTAATTATGAGAAAAGAAAGCTATGAAACACACACAGGCCATATTGAAAAACAAGAGAAGTAGGCGCAGACAGTGAGTAAAATACTTTTTAGGAGTTTGAGTAAGTGAAGGGTGAGAATAAAATCACAGCGACAAATATGAATGGTAAAGGGACAAGTGTAAGAACAATAAAAAAAATATACGGCTTGAGAAGAAATGTTATATAAATTAAGAAGTTGATGAATCACTAACTTTGTAGATTTGTGTCAAACCAACTCGAGCACTGTAAATATCATTTGTCTGTAACATTTGTAACACGTCAGATTATGTGCTCTCTCTGTGTGGTATTGAAGAAACACAAATATGCCTGAACAGGCGTCTACAACCGGGACTAACTAGCCACCCTAGAAGAGAGTAGCCAGCTATTAAGTGTTAATTTTCAGTTTATTTTATCTACTTTTGAAAAAGAGGAGATTCTCGAGATATATTATTCTTACCTGAAAAAATTTGAGGAAGACTGTGTAGCGACAATGCAACACACAGCCAAATTTATTAAAATAAATTTAACCATCAAGATAAGGGTATAGTAGGCAAATGCATCTTAGCCAAAGATTTCGTGAATTGATGAGAGGTTTTGATAAAAGCAGCCTATACCCCTGCTTATGGAGGCCAGAGAGAAATGCCTTCAGGTTGGGTGACCCAGTCCGCTCAGGCGGTTCCCGATTGAGAGTTTTCTCTACATTTGACTCACTAGTCCCTTTGTTTACTTTTCGTTACCTGCTCATGTTGCTGCCCGGCTGCTCACCGTCATGATTAGAGATGCCAAGGGTGTCAATCCAACATATTAAAATTATGAAACTGACAAGCAAATCTGGGACTGAAATCGAGAGTGTAGTCCATCTTAATTCACTAATACGAAACATGTACATGTTAAAAACTCCAGGATCAGAAGACTGAACAGCTATAACTCATTTAGAATGTGGTCATTTATTATTATTATTTTTTTATTTTCTTTGGTTTCTGGCGTTTACACATTTCTTTCCGGGTCCCGCCCAGGGACCTAAGGTTAGAAATGGCATCATGACACTTTCTACTGACAATATATATATATATATATATATATATATATATATATATATATATATATATATATATATATATATTACATAGATAAAGCCCTTCGTAAAGTGTGGGCTGTACTTGTCAGAACAATTTCTTTTATCTCTTTGAGGCATGGACTTCCAGGAATCCCTTCAATTAGTCTACTGGAATATTTTCCAACCAGTCCTACAACTACAACAGGGATTGTTGATGTTCCCATATGCCACATTTTTGAGATTTCTATTTCAAGGTTCTTGTATTTTGACAACATTTTTAATATCTTCAATTATACATTGCAGTCAGCAGGGACTGCCATATCAATAAGAAGACACGTTTTTTTTGTGGTCTTTAATAACAATATCTGGGCGGTTGGCTTTGATTGTACTGTCAGTGTGTATTGTGTAGACCCATAGAATTGTAACAGGTCCTATCTCCGTAACCGGGTCTGGTGGTGGTGTTCATACATTATTATTATTATTTCCTTTGATTTCTGGTATATACACATTTCTTTCCGGATCCCCACCAGAGATTTAAGCTGTGAAATGATATAACATTTTCCACAGAGCATTTGTTTTGAAAAACCCAAAACATCTAAGATCACACACATTGTACATGAAAATAGCCCTTCGTAAGGTGTGAGCCGTATTTGTGATTTTGCATTTCTTTAAGGCTTAGGATACAAGGGATCCCTTCAGTGAGTTTATAGGAAAATGTTTCCAATCAAACATAGTGTTCTAACTACAAGCGGAATTGTTGATATCCTCACTTGCCTCATTTTTGAGATTTCGTTTTCAAGATCCTTCTACTTTGAGCGTTTTTTTTTCAAAGATCCATTACAGCCGGCAGGCTCTGCCATGTCAAGAAGAAGGCATTTTGTTGTTGTTGTTGCTATTATTATTATTATTATTATTATTATTATTATTCTAGTAAATTTATATTTAGTCGTTATCTTTAGGTAAAAAAAACTTATTCCCGTTCTCAGTAAAGTATTAGTTACTCTTCTTACAATATACTGTGCAGACACAATTTTTGTTCTGTAGAACTTTAATACTTTTTAATACTTCCCTGGACGAATTTAAGATTATAGATCATAAAAATTATGAAGGTAATGCTTTCAGGTCCTAAAGAATTAGCCATGTTTTCCTCAGATCACGAGTGAAATTCGTCGCCATATTTATTAGAGGAATAGTCTATTCAAATCTTAGTGTCTACTGAACACAAACAAATGCTAGCTCCAGCCAACAAATGTCGTCATTAATATTTTAACAGATTTTTCTTTCATACACATCAGTCAATTTGGAGAAGAATTTACTTCAATGTCATGGATGATTGATCGATTCATCTTAACATTTTTCTCTCATTCTTTTGAGCCCCCATAGATTTGGTTTTCAAAGAATGATTTTTCATTTTTTGCTTAACAATTTCTTACTTTTTGTTTCTCTGCTCTTCCTTTTGAAGGATTTTTGCTTCTTTCTTTATTATTTAGATTAGTATCTTTACTTATTGTTATTAAAAAAAAAAGAAATCTGCCATTAATCTTGAAACATTTTTCTCGATTTTAAATATGTCTGCTATTATATCGAAAAAAAAAGTCTTGTATGACAATTTTATATTTCTTTCAATATGTTTCATTTCCTTTTTGTATTCTTTGCTGCGTGATTTTATCATTTACTTGAAAATTCTCTTCTTTGTACTAATGAAAATTAGATATTAAAATATTATTTCAGTTTTATTAAGTTTATATTATTATATTTTAAATTATTACACAATATTTACAAAGAATCTGATAATTTACCTACATTAAAATGCATTTTCATTAACTTCATTTAGGTGTTATAAAAGACATCTTCATGTAATTGTGAAAAAAAAAGAATTAAAACAGAAAATATGATAACGTATACTGTTATTTATTACTGAAAAATCTTACGACAAAAATTGATGTAGAATAAGAAGATTCCAAATGAAACAACCAAAAATTAAAACATTCTTTATTATTATTATTATTATTATTATTATTATTATTATTATTATTATTACAACGTGTCAAAGAACTGGTACGCGTAATGGAATGAGAAGGCAAACCAAATATAGTCTGGAACTATAATTTTCAAACATATCGAGTTATTAAACACCGAAAATCAGATATAATCCGCCTCAACACAACTGAAAATCAATGCCAAAGAATTGATGTGCCCATAACTGCTGACTACAATACATTATAAAAAATGTACAGCAACTGCTCTGAAATTAAGGTTGAGATTGCAAGACTGTGTAAAATATCGGAGAAAAATGTTAAAGTAATTCCAGTAGTGATTGGGAAACTTGGTTCAAAATGAACGCTACAAAAATCAGCCTTATTGGGTACAGCATGGATACTTCAAAAAGTACTCTCCGACTGAGCTCCTTGTTTTCAGTTGACATGCAGTATGTTCTCTGAAACTCATGACATCTACACAACAGCAGTAACATGATATATTCAATACTAATATTATTACTACTAATAATGATGCATTCAAATGGATCTCATCACCCAGAAAACTGAATAAATTGTGGAACGTTACAGTGACAGTCATACATATATTTTTCTCATTTGAGCCCTACATGAGAAAAAAGGCTTGCAAAATTCGATACTCTCAGGGGGTATTAACAAAAGAGACAGAGGAATGTATTACATAACCTACTTAGCGAGTTTGTTTTAATGGATGGCGAAGCAAGGCTTAGCATAAATAACTAAAACGCAAAAAAATACAAAGGAGAGGGAACTGAGGAGAGGCATAATCTGCAACGTCGTAAAGAGTATTGAGAAAAGAGTACTTCTACACTACTCTTGATTCTTCATAGACAGTAATCCGGATGTGTGTTTATATATATATATATATATATATATATATATATATATATATATATATATATATAATAGGGAATTTCTAACACATTATATAAACACCATATCGGCTGCCATAGCTCTCAGTTCTTACGAAGAGCGAGTCATTAAAACATCAGCAGCCGTTAAAAATTCACATCTCCCATAGTGATCAATCGGTGATCGAGATCATAGTCATCCACAGACAGCGAATCAGTGTGGCTAGACTCCGATTGCTTCAGGACGAGATCGAAACTCGAGTGATCTGACCACTAGCTTATCGCCGCAGAGAAAGGTAATTTTTAACGCATGATATACGTGATATATAAACGCCATACCGCCTGCCATAGCGCTTGAGTCTTACGGAGTGCGATGCATTAAAACAGCAACAGCCGTTGAAAATTCCCATTTCCCTATAAAGTTTAATGGCAATTATTCAAAAATATTAGTTTGCTAATCTAGAAGGAAAACTTAGAATTCTGCTTACACCTGAGTTAAATGTTTTTTTCCTTTGAAATAGTTTTTGTTTCTGAGAGTTTTGGACAATATTGTAGAGACTTGAAATTTTAAAACACCATCAAAACTAGCAGTAATTTCGAGAGTTAGATAATAATAATTATTATTTAACAAAATATACATACAATCTTAAAATGTTCGTGTAATTTCCATCATTCGTTCCGATCGAAGACGAAGGGATTGGAGTAAATCTAGCGTAATGAAATATTGAAATCAGGCGTAGCTGGTTTGGGAAACATTCTAATTCCTTTTTCTGGAGTTTCAATTAAAAACGTGTCCTTATAGACCAGGTTCTCGAAACGGGGCGATTGAGAAGGGAAGCATTTTGCTTAAGAGTGCACTATCGATATAGTAGAGAAATCGAGCTCGTATCGTAGAGCGGGTATTTATCGGCACTTTAAGCAAATAAAGATAAAACTATCTTTTCATAGAACAAAAAGAAACTTAACATCTCGCTATGTCGTAACATACAAAAGTAGTCCAAAAAGAAAAGAAAAAAAAGCAGAAAAAAGATTCCGTAAATAACTATAACAGAGAGTCTTAAAGAAATAAGCGTGTTTTCTTTTTCAGTGATAAATTTCGCACAGATCCAAAGAAAAGTAAACGGATATAAGATTAAAAAAAATGGCGGAAAGCGCAGAAAACAGAATGAATTTTTATAAACACTTTGTCGTGTTTATCAGCGAAAAAGGTTAGAAAATGAATTGCGTAAATATAAAACAATAGAAAAGGGAGGTAATTTTAGTGTGTGTCTTTGCACCAGATTTATTTAAACTTTACTTTATCCTAAGAGAACTAAGAGTCCCTGTTGTTGGGCACGATTTTATCAACATAAGATTTAAGATACGTTAAAATATACACAGATAGAAAAATGTAGGATCCCTAAACGAGGTAATAAAAGAAAGCCAAAGAAGAGTAATAACGAAAAAAATTGTAAGGAAACGGTATTAAAATCTATGTGAAATGTTTTAACAGATGAGAGAAAATATGACATTGAAATTCGAAGAGCCATCAGGATATCAAAAGATACCTTTCAAAGGATAAAAAACTGCATTAATGATAAGAATAATGGTAATATTAGCCGTTTCACAACAAGAAAACATTTTACATTCACTGAGTGAGCAGCCAGTACTGCTTTCGGAAGAAATTTATAAAAATTTTCTCTTCAAATAATTTCTTACAAAAACAGGATTCTCAAGTCCAATAGCTGTTATAACTCTTTTCGATATTGATGGGTGTTTCTTTCCTAACGATTTATTTAAATTAGTGTGGATTGTTAATATATCGATTATGTCATTATTTTCTCTTCGAGGTACATGTGCTATCCATTTGAGTTGTTGCTGCTGTTGTTAAGAAACAGGAAAATTTAGATAAAACAAAGAGAGACCTGAACTATTATGTCATATCAATCCTCGTAAATGTCAGTGAATCCTGAACAAATTCGTTCCCCACAGACGCAACGACGGAAGATGGTAAAATGTTTAGAAGAGCTCTATTCTTTAGTGCTTTGTAGTTCAGACCTTTACAGATGAGAGACATCTAGCTGCATCCACTGGTTCCCTCCGTAATCCAACTGGTAAGAAATGAATCCCACTCAGACAGCTTCTTACCAAAAACCGCTATTCTGTGGAGCTTATCCCAGCACGATACTTCTCCGAACACTAATTTTGTGATGACAACGGATACACGTTGTCACTTTCGTAATGTTCGTTGTAGTAGAGACTTTTGTTATCGCAGATACAACTATAGTGCGCCGTTGAACACTACTGGTGTCAGACGCCTTCGAATAGCACTTGCACTAATAGTACTTGCTCGATAGTACTCGCTTGAAAAGTAACGACCAAATAGTGATCCGAATAGAGAAATAGTATAGTGAATAGACTAAAGTAATAGTATAGACTAGAAATGGTGATCTGTATAGTAATAGAGGATAGTGTAGAAATAGTGATCAATCTAGACGTCACGCGACTTTCTATATATGCGTTTCCTTTATGGTCACGTGATCCACTTAATTCAATAATAGGATCGCCTGTGTTCGTTTCATTGGCGATCTGTATTTAAACTCAAAGATCGGCAGCTATATTTGTTCTTATATAACAACTACAATCTTATAATCTTCATGCCTAGGGTCAACACTTATCTCAGCTTCATATGCCCATAATCACCACGCCCGCCATTCATGCTCTCATCTCGTTCAGTAACCCTCTACTTTGATTGGATCTTGAGCCTAGTATTGGGTGAACATTAGTTAAAAGAAGATGAGATGGAGACAATGGGCAACAGTGGTGTGGTTATGTAGGAGAATAATGAGGATAACTTGTGAGCAGCGAGAATGGTTTAAAGAAAATGAGAACAAAAAGGACATTTTTCCTTAGAACTAGAAAGAGGCATTAAAATTTCTGGGACATGTCATGAAGAAAAAAGCTTCAAATATGAACATTTATAGAAGACATTTATATTGAAGAAAATACGGACGCGGGGAAACATTGTGTAAAGAGAAATAAGAAAGAAATAGACTGAAAAGCATATAAGGGGACACGCATTGTTTAGAGTTACAAATGGTAGGAAGTTGTGGAGAGTAATGCTCAACCTACTTGACGACCTTTTATAAATGGATGAGAGAGAAAGGACTAGGAGTGATAGTAAGGAGACCAAATATTTAGAGCTACACATGATAGGATGTTGTGGAGAGTCATGCGCAATTTACTTAACGAACTTGTGCATATGAATGGCAGAGAAGGGGCTGAGAGGGACAATCGTTACTTAAAATGATAGGAAGCTGTGGAGAGCCATGATCAACCTACTTGAGCTTGTGTGAATTCATGACAGAGAGGGATACTAAGAGGATAAACATTGCCTAGAGCTAAAAATGATGGGAAGTTGTGGAGAGTCATGATCAACCTACTTGAAGAGCTTGTGTGAAAGGATTGTATAGAAGCGACTTGGTAGGATATTAATGGGATAAACATTGATTAGAATGAGAAAGTAACTGAGTAACTGGACAGTGAAGTAATCTAACTCAAGACATTACCCCCTCCTAAAAAAAAAAAACAAAAAAACCCCAAAAAACAAACAAAAAAAAAACACAAAAAAAAAACATTCAGATCACGGTGACCAGAGATTCATATCAGCGTATACAGGGTGTGATGGATAAATTGTCGTCTGAATTACGCAAAAATAAAAATAACACTGGCATCTCCTTTTGACAAATATATTTAAAAAAATTACACAAAAATATCTTGAAATAATAAAGAAAAATTTATTCAATAAATTCGCCATTGGCTCCAACCACGGACCACAGACGACTTCGGAATCCTCTGCCTCTCTTCTAGACAGTCTCTTTGTTTAAGCTGGTGAATACTGCCATAATCCTTGCCTTCAGTTCATCTTTGGTGTTACAAGAAGTTTTGTTGGTCTCTCATTTAACTGCGCCCCACACATAATAATAATGGGGGCTGCAATCTCAGGAATTAGATGGCTACATGTACGTCGTGGTGTGATGTGATTGCAGAAATTGTCTGATAGCCATGACTGGCTTCTCCCGCTTGTGTGGCATGGTGCAAAGTCTTGATGCCAGACACAGGTTTTTCAAGCGGCCACCTTCGTGACCCATGGCAGCACTACCTTTTCAAAGCACTTGATGTAGTCCTCTGTGTTTAGTATGGGGAAATGAATGGAGGAAAACTTAGCCATCACTAGTAATCTATCCAAATGACCATTAGATTCATCCAGCTTTTTCTGAATCCTCTTCTCTGTCCGCAGATTGACACCAAAACACTCTGAAATGTTCATATTGACGCTTTCAAATTACGTCATGGTGAACCTACTATAATGTGCAGCCGAAAATAAAACAAAAAAAACAAACGACGCTCAGAGATGGTGCCCAACTGACCCTACTATAGTGTGTAACCGAAACAAATTAATAACAGTGCGCATTCGAAAGTCAAAATATAAAATGGCGACAATTTACGAATCGCACCTACAGGAATTGAACCCTTTATTTAATCTATGAGCGTTGATTATAGATGAATGAATGCTGCTGCTGGCTGTTTGTTATCATTGAATGCACTAACTGAAGCTTTCCTCTTTTGTTACAGCTGCAGCTGCTTTTGAAGATTTTTTATTATTGATTCCCATAACGTATTATTTTATGCTCGGATTATTAAGAGAGATTCTCATAGCCTAGTATACAGGCTGATTATTTCAAACGTCGAAATCTACAGTGTTCTTACCTGTTCAGTATTTTCAGTTCATTCCACATGATCAGTCATACCCGATTTCATAGTCTCACCCTCACTACGTTTTTTTGACGTTGCTCACGCCTTATTTATAGAAGCGGGCTCATTTTACATTTGGCGCAATTGCAATGAATGAAGTACATACAAACAGATCAATAAATACATATCAATAATAAACATATAACTATTAAAATTATCAATAATAAACATATCTATACTCTAAATGTTGAAACTGTTTTCCCCCGTCATTCACACAATTCTCTTTACCTGCAAAACATTTATTATAATTATTTATTAAAATAAAAATAAAAATAATAATAAATGTATTACTGCATGAAAATAAAAAATAATAAAAATCATTTTAATGAATTGAATTTATTCAAGTATTAAATGAGTCCTAGAACCAATATTATAATAATTGTACAAGGTAACCAAAAAATTTCTGTCCGTTTTTAAAGAAAAAAAAGAAAACGCTTCACAGTATGTGTAACTTATATCATTCTTCGAAATAATCGCCATCGGCATCCAGCACCTTCTGCCAACGTGTCTCCAGCTGTTCAATGCCCTTGAGGTAGAACTCGGGGGGGGGGCGGTTGACGCAAAGAAATCCGTGAGGGCTTTGCGCAAGTCTGCTTCATTGGTAAAGGATTTCCACGAAGATGATTATCCAGGGAGTGGAAGAGTTGGTAATCGGATGGCGCAAGGTCAGGTGAATAAGGTGGATGGCACAAAGTCTCCCACCCAAGTTGCTGTATGGTATCCCTGACCACTCGCACGACATGCGGCCTGGCGTTGTCATGGAGCAAAAGCACACCTTTGAGATTCACCAGTGCTGGCTCCTTCTGGCGCAATGCCTGTTGCACACGTTTCAATTGCTGCGAGTATAGGTCTTCAGTGATCGTTTGGCCCGTTGGTAGCAGTTCATAATAAATCACTTGACGACCTGTCCACCAGACACAAAGTATAATCTTGCGTGGGTGCATCGGCGGTCTTGCGGTGTGAGGGACAGCATCCTGGGGAGACAACCACTGTCTGGAACGCTTGGGAGTTTTGTACAGAACCCACTTTTCATCACTGGTAAGCACTCGATTGAATAAGGATGCGGTACGGTGGCGAGAAAGCAGCGATACGCAGTCTGACACTCGTTGTCCCTTGTGGACCTCCAACAGCGTTTGCGGAACCCACTTGCTCAGTTTGTACGTTTTACTGATGGCCGGGCACGATGTGCGTGTTTTTTTTTTTTTTATAATTTCTGATGTTCCTACTTCGGGCTGTCCGAATTTGAACACAATTGCTACACTCATTTCGCATATATTTCAACTCTGTTCAATGACTAATCAAAAAACGGACAGAACTTTTTTTGGTTACCTTGTAATACTGGTATAATACTTACTGTATACCTAGGCGTTGCACGTGAAGTTAGTTTCATCGGAAACGTTGTACTTCCTTGCAAGTTCACCAACCGTTAGACTACTGTCCTCTTCAATGACCGCCTTCGGGACTCAGTCATTCAAGACCTGTGGTCGTCCACTGCGAGGCTCATCATGAACAGACAAATCTCCCGACTTGAATTTTCGAAACCAACGCCTTGCAGTACGTTCATCCGCAGAACTATCCCCAAACACTTGACATATGCGGTGACTAGATGCAGCTGCTGATAAGCCTACTTTGCAGTCGTGAAGCAAACAGCCCCAAACGAGATCTCTAGACACTTCCATCTTTCTCCGGCTTATAACTGATGGCCGGGCACGATGTGCGTGTTTTTTTTTTTTTATAATGTCTGATGTTCCTACTTCGGGCTGTCCGAATTTGAACACAATTGCTACACTCATTTCGCATATATTTCAACTCTGTTCAATGACTAATCAAAAAACGGACAGAACTTTTTTTGGTTACCTTGTAATACTGGTATAATACTTACTGTATACCTACTTTTTTGTATATGAGAAGAAATAGAAAACCAAAGACAAACAAGAGGAAACGAAGTCAGCTGGAATGGAAAAAAATAGGCAGACGAAGAAATTATTTATTTATTATGAATTCATTATTTATATTTATCATATTTCTTAGCAGAGCTAGCACAGAAATAAATCCAATATTGGAGCCGTTAAAAAAATTAAGACAAATGATGGCAAGTCTTCAACTGCAGCAGACACTGAAACAAAAGAGAGAAGTCTCTGTTAGTGCAGCCAAACATGACGAGCAGAAACAGCAGCAACCTTCATCAACATGCGGTTAAGTTAGGTTTACGGATCCAGGTTTTCCACGGAGACATGTTCTACGGATTAAAGAGTTTGATTAAAAGTGTTGATAGTGAAGTAAATCGTTGGTTCCTTAATTTTTTAAATAGTAATTGTGAGTTTAATCTGTGAGCCAAGCAGCATATTCCTGAACTCAGTGGAAGCTGGGCGAGCAATAACTGAGCATTACTAAAAAGTAAGAACGAAACGAGATGTTCCTAGAAATGGATGACCAAAAATCTACCTTCATAGAATAAACAAGAGGTTCAGTTCCGAATCCTCTTTATTTTACTCGGATCGATATGAACCTTATGAAGGCTAGAGAGAACAACGACAGAAACGCTGTGATGAAAACAACAAAGATGAGGATAACAGTTTATTCTAGGTATTTTCTTCCTATCTTTTGTTTAATGACATTATTCTACGTTTATGATTTCATTGTTCGTTTCTTTTCACGAGTCCCTCTCTAGTGATAATGAGAAATTTCTTTCTTTCATCTTTATAATGATTATATCGTGATAAGTCTGCCGTTAAAAACAGATGTTGCTTCATTGTATCGTGCTAGACAATTTTTATCACACGGATTTGTCTTGTACATTTATAAATCTGACATCCGTCTGTGCCTTGAATACAGCTGCCATATCAGGTATGTTGCTTCTGTTGTGCATCTTGAGATTCTAGAAAAAAATCAAAAGAAATATCCGCAATAATGAAAGTCCCGATTGGTATCTCGGCTTCAATCATTTTTACTACCACTGTGATGAAGATTCTCTGTGCCATTTCTACAATTATTTTCATCGCAATTTTTCTTTTTGGTATATTGACATCATGGATATCAAACTACTACTAGCTTGGCAGCTTAGCATAATCATTTTACTGCAGAAATTGCTAAATATATCCGTAAATTCTATAGTTTCTTCACACGCACTTCTCGCCTATGGAACTCTCTTCCTACTGTCCTGTAAACTACAGTAGACAGGAATTTAAATAAAGCGGAACTGGTAATCTTCTGTTGCCTTGAATTGAGCACTTTTAATTGTTCATTGCCACTATTACCATTTTCTCTGTTATCTTGATTCTATCGTCATTCATGCTCAATAATATTTTGCGTTTTAGTGGCTTTATCGCCTTATTTGGGGTGAAATGATTGAAAATTATGAACAGCAAGGAAATGCAAGAGAAAATGAATTAATAATAGTATCAATCGGAGAAATATAGACAAGGAAAAATTAATAAGATAAAAACAAGTCTAGAGTCTACAGTATCTATGGTAGATCGACAATTAACTAGTTAAATCTGCGATCAGATCCGTCGCCAAATCTTGTAGTAGTAAGCCATGTAAGAAAACCTCAGCTTAAAGAAACTTTAATTATCTCTTTCTCTCAGTGATAATGTGAACCAGAAATATATTTTCTAGGTGGTCAGAAAAGAGAACGGTTTTTAAAGACCAATGTTTTTTTTTTCTGTTTGTTTCGGCTTGCATATGATAACATCGAAGAACCTTTAAAAATGTGCCATCGTATGACAACATTTGGCTTTCCCCCAATGATCCTTATCAAAACAGATGTATACTGGGCTTTGAGAAAAAAATGCTCATGAAATGGACAAGAAGGAGAGATGTGTTTTGATTAGGATGTTCCACGTTGATAGCGATCAGATAGTAAGAAACGTCCCTCCCATTTCACAATTCACTTCACTTTTTTTTTACTAGGCTCATCATTAGCAAAAAAAAAAAAAAAAACGTGCAAGAATTTCATCCTTAAGACAAATGACAAGAAAAAAAACATATCACTTTATTACAAAAGCACTACGATCCCAGAACTCTCTCTCTCTCTCTTTCTCTATCCCCCTCGCTCTTTTTCGTTTACACTTCATTAGGATGTCTTGGGTTATCACAGCGAGGAAGAAATCTAAATAATAGGACAGAAAATAAGTGACAAGTATTAATCTGTGGTGATCACTTACATGTGCCACACCTCCGCTTTCTTTAATATCATTGGTTCATAAATATATGATACTTATTATATGACAATTTTGCCATCGCACGCCATTTGAATTTTTCTCTAAAATCACAGATTGGTCCATTTCCTGACCAATCGCGTATTTTAGTATCTTTCTATATTTTTGGCGCCAAGCTCACTGGAGCCTATGCGTAACTATAAAAACCCTCTCGCTGTTAGCCAACAGCAGTAGCAGTTCAATTTTTGGAAAATACGGCACGGCGCATATTCCTTGTGACATTTTAATTCTTATTTATTACTCATTAGAGTAATCATACTAATTCCTATTGATATCACTCATGTACATTACATCTTTCTACACTGGTAACACACTGTGGAATTATTCTTAATTTAGCTAAGACATCAATTGAACTTTGTAGTTAAATAACATTCAATATTGTACTCAACATTAATTAGCTAAACTTACCCTTT
The DNA here is from genome assembly GCA_903632075.3 of Acanthosepion pharaonis. NCBI lineage: Eukaryota > Metazoa > Mollusca > Cephalopoda > Sepiida > Sepiidae > Acanthosepion > Acanthosepion pharaonis. The sequence goes on from CAHIKZ030003813.1 coordinate 2,752,070, forward strand.
TTATTACGGAAAAAGGGAAGCAACTTTCTTTATACTATTGTTGATATTTGTATATCATTGTTAATACAATATTTTATTGATGTTCACTGAGCTTGATTATTTTTCTCTCTTGTATGTTGTACATGATTCATGTGGGGTGTTGTTTTACAAGATCACAGCTTTCCTTTTTGATTATACTTACGGTGACCCTAGTCAACAATTCTTACAGCACCACTACAAATCCAATGTGCAATAACTGACATAGTTTAAAATATGAAGTTAAGCATCCTCGATCCTGCTCAGTATCTAGATGGATAACCACTTGGCAATACCAAGCGCAGTAAGCTGGAATATGCGGTTGGTATAATGGATAACGGTCTGATTCATCATATTCACTTACGCTTAAATACCCCTGTGAAAGAAATGAATCTACATCTTCTACCCTCATATATGGGTTAATTATTAGTTTCCATAATTAATCATTATCTAAAAAATATTCTTACAATCAAAAAATATTGTCTGGCTTGAAATAACACATAAATGTTGGATAAATCTATCAAATCAATCAATTTTTAAAATATGAACATTTGATGAGAATTTGTAAAATTTTGTAACCTAACTGTAGCAAAACTGAAAAATTGAAGAAGAAAAAACCTGTTCCACTTACGATTTAGGTTATTTTGCTAAAGCATTAACAATTGCAGGAACCAGTGTAAAATAAAATATTGCATATGTCTAGAAAAGGATGTAATAAAACTGAAAAAAGACAAATCAGGATCAGAATACAATGAAAAATATTTTTCATGGAAGGACTGAGAGATAGTTGTCATTGATTTTGTTCATTGAAAGCAAAGAATAATAATTTTTAGTCAAGGTTTTAATAAGTGCTGGGGAAGTTGGAAATGATAAAAAGAACTTGAGATCTGACCGAGAATCGAACTTTTCAGACGACCATATAAATAAATTTAGCTAAGATATTGAAGAGAGTGCTGATCTTTTTAGCACGCTTGTCGTAGATGAAATTTATTAGTTAGCAGTAGTGTGGAAAAGTAGTGAATAAAAGATCAACAATTAATAATAATGATATTAAGACCATTATAATCAATTATAGATGATGAAGACATAGGAGTGTGGAAAGATACTTTACTATATATATCCGGCAAAAGTGTAGGATATTCAAAACATCTATGCCAAAAATTGTTAACACATTCTTGAACCTAAAATGATATTAAATGAATGTTATGGGAATTTAAATTTAAAAGCAATTACACTTACGTAAATCAAAGAAAATGTTCAAGTAATTGTATAGAAATTAGATTGATTGATTCATTTTCTACGGCTTATCAATCATTTGCAGGTTATTTAGACGCAGGAAATATTTTCAGTTTCTAAGAAGGGTGATATAATAAGGATTTTGTGACACAAATCTTACTAATAGCTACAGGATGAGAAGATGTGGATTCATGCCTTTCCAAACTGCGCGCGCGCACACACACACACACGCGCGCTCTAAGGAATTCTTCCTACGTGCTGATGTATGTGTAAAAAACATCCCTGATCAGAGGGACGATAAATAAGTCTATGAAATTACTCACATTCATTTTTAAGAACCTTTCGTCTAGAGCTTCCCAAAAAGCACAAAATGTTGAAGTGGGCAACTCAATGAGAATTTAGCGACACAAATCTTACTAATTAACGCGTAGCTAGAGGATGGGGATATGTGGATTCATGCCTTTCCAAACTGCGCTTGCGTGTAAGTGAATATAACAAAGCCAACTGACACTGGAACTCGTCTTTCCGAGTAACAATTCGGAGCCATTATCCATGACACAACCGTGCATCCAAACTTACAGCAACTGGCATCCGCAAGTGATCGCCCATACAGGTAATGACCAGGCTCGACGTTGCTTAACTTCAGAAAACCTTGTAAGCAAAAACTAGGGTAAGCAATAAAATATTATGAGCTTTGTAAATGAAAATAAATATAAATGAGGAAATATTAACTTACAAATAATAAAAAAATAGTCAAAATCAGTCAGTTATGTACCATGCGTGATACACGCTTAGGCGAAAATGTATCTTTCGATACATGTCTGACGAGGCAGATTTATTCCCGCTCTAAGTTGCCATTTCTTTCTGTGGTAGACCACTTGCCATCCAAGGCTACAGAATTCAATATGTCATGCTATTTACCCATAGCTGGATGGAGAAAAAGACGATTCATACCTTTCTCAAGGGTATTAGCACATAAATGAATGTAATGGATTCGACTGGAAACCGAACTCGGCTCTCCGATTCCCCAATCCGAGCAGTTATCCATTGCTCTACCGTAAAAAATGAAGAAATATCGATATTAAAATAAAATGATTTGAAATCAGTAGTATGATTTTACAGAAGGATGTTGGGAATAACATGTAGTGGACATGTGAATAACGACAAAACTGTAGACATAATTAAAACAAAAAAGGGAACTTAACATCAAGAAAAGTCAGTTTAAATTTTTAGGGCACATAATGAGACAAGTTCCATAATGAGAAAAGAGGGCTTGGAATCTTTTTTAACATTGAAGATAAGAGAGATGGAGTAAAGTAACAGGCGAGCTTGAGCAAATAAATGTCGGAGCAGGGTTTAGGAAAGATAGGCAAAAGATAAAATTCGTTAAAAGCTAAAAAGGACAGGAAATTGATGAGAGCCAGCGTTCTGAATGGACACGGCACGTAGAAGAAGAAGAAGAAGAAGAAGAAGAAGAAGAAGAAGAAGAAGAAGTAAACACATTTCCAAATAAATATGTAAAATAATTACTTTTAATAAATGACAATAATCTGAAAGATTGAGCATTGGTTACCGATAAGAGATATCAGGAGAGCAGCAATTCCAGCGATGCTGGAGATATTGAAGATATATGAAGACATTAAGGAAAATAAAGCCATGCTCGGCACTGGCAAAAAGATTGGACAAAAATATCGGTAATACGCATTCTCTCAGTTCGAAGTTAAAATGTTAAACAAAAGAAATCCTGCCATAATGGCAGAAATAAAAAAAAAACAAACATACAAATTATAAAATGGTAATTAAAAACAAATGATTTCATGATTGATTAATTCGTGTTCTACGACATATCAATCGTTTGCCGGTTATTTGAAGCCAGGAAATACTTTTAGGTTGTAAGAGTATTGTTTTATTTGGGAGATAAAAATTTAGTGATACAAATTTTACTAATTAACCCATAGCTGGGGGAAGAAGAGGAGGATTCATACCTTTCTCAAAGTATTTGTGTGTAAGGGAATATAACGAACCCAACTACAATTTAGTGGGGGTGGTTTCATCTCGTCTTCTCTTGACTGGCAGTCGCTAGTTGCTTTAGTTAGCAATGAATGACATCACACACGGAAAATTTAAACTTATCTAGTTTTATTATTCACGTCTAAGTGTGCATTTTCAAGTTGGGCCAGTTTCAAGTTTCAGACACGAAAGTGAACACGTGTACATTGCTTAACGCTTAAGAATCACTTCGCTGAAAAAAAAACAAAAAAAAAAAACTTTCTCTATCATTCCCACGCTAACTCAGCCAAGCAAAATCGGCTCCCTTATTATGGTTTACATCTGATCTCGAAGGTCGACCTCCGGATGTCTGAGCCAGGATACATTCCTCTAAAACTATTATTTCACACTTGTCTCTTCGATTAATACTTTGGAGCCATTATCCATTACACAAGCCCCTACATCTAACGTTATAACACCTGGTATTCCCAAGCAATCAAACATCTAGATACTGTCCAGGCTCGACGTTGTTCTTCGCTAATCGGATGAGAATCGGTGTTTCAACGTGATATGGTCGTAAGTCGTGTCTGTTATAAATATTATGTCTTAGATAATAACATAGTATTATAATCAGTATTCTGATGCTTGTGACTGAAATAAGCCGTAAGCCTTATTACAACAAATAGCGAAATATGTAAAAACTAAAAAAAAATAAGAAAAAAACGTTATAGTGGGGGAAAGGGATTGAGAGTAGAAAGTCAAAGTTTGGTACAAGGCAAATGCAACGATTTGATGTCGAATTTTGTAATCACTGAAAAAGGCATAATTCCGTCAAGTGAGAAGTAACTTTTGCGGTAAAATAAATAAGTGAATGCGATAAAGTCTTCGATCTTACAATAGTGTTTTTGTGCCCTTTTCCTCTTGTGAATACTAAGACTTACACGAATAAACGTCTGTCTAATTCAGAACAAGGTCATAAATATTAACTCAAAGGTGAGATTCTAATAATGGAGGCGCACTCTTTGATTAGTTCTCGATAATATTAAGATAATTAATGAAAATCGATTTTCTTCAAAGGTTTTCGGAAAATGAGTTGAAATTATGTTTTCAAAAGAATGCAACAAGAACAAGTAATGAATATAATTATTATAATGTTAACGACAACGACAACAAAAACAACGACAACAACAACAACAATAATAATAATAATAATAATAATAATAATAATAATAATAATGTGTCGACTATTCTACCGCTGAGCTTGAGGAAAAAAAGACAGAGAAATGAAAGATTATAGCAGAAATGGTAATAGGAATATTAAACCTTTCCTTATAAGGACGTCCTGAGTATGACGGTAAAATACATCCATGTCCTGGGTATGAAGGTAAACTACATTCGCGTCCTCCGTAAGACGATAAACTACGTCCAACAGCAAGAAGGTTTTGAGTAGCGTCGAACCTCCTCTTAATTGATGGTGTTTCCTGGTCCACCCTAACCCGACGTGGTAACACCTGTTAAGGTCCCAGCTATAGGAAAATAGTTAACCTCCCAAACTGGAATCAAAACGTGTAACAATAGGTTTTAATACCAGAGAAACATTTTTGTAAAAAGATTATTACCAGCAATACATTTTTGAAAAACAAATATTAGCAGCAATACATTTTTGAAAAACAAATTGCCAACTATACATTTTTTAAAAAAAAAATTACCAGCTATACATATTTGAAGGAAAATTATTGCAGGCAATAGGTTTTTGAAGAAAAAAATATTACGCGAAATAGATTTTTTAAGAAAAAAATACTACCGGAAATATATATTTTTTGAAAGTAAAAATATTACCAGAAATAGATTTTTGAAAAAAAAATACTACCAACAATAAAAATGTTGTCGGCATTAAATAACCCGTTGAGGTTGATGTGCCGTAAAACAAACCAAACCAAACCAATACTTATAATACTATTGTCGGATATAATTTGTAAAATCTTCCTCTTAAAGCAATTTTATTCGGAAAATAGGTTTTTCAAACTCTGTAGAAGTTATCGCTCTTTTTAGTATTGATGGGGGGTCCTAACCTTTTAGTTAAGATAGTGTAAACGTCAACATTTTGATAAGGCATTATTTTCTCTTCGAGTTTCATGGAATATCCACATTATTTGTTGTTACTGTTGAAAGTTCTCGAGTGATTTGTTTTTGTTATCTGGTACAGAGAAGGATATGCAATGGGCTTGGCCCTGATCTGGTATCTCGCTTACAGTCGCTCTCTCACAGAAGTACCATCGCTTCCCTCTGTCCTTTCTACAAATACTTTCACGGTAACTGCTCCGACAAGATACTTTCGCTAGTCCCTAGGCTGCATGAATTTAAACGTGCAATTATGTGGACATCTCAGTCCCACACTTTCACTGTAGAAACGGTAAACTATAGCCGTCTCTTCTACTTTAATAGCTTCATATCTCGCACTTCCCGTCTGTGGAACTCCTTTCTTGCTTCGATAATAACTATAATCTCCAAATATTCAAATGCAATGTCAATCGACATCTCCAGATGCCTTGATCTATTCCCCGTTCTTCTCTTCATCCTTTCCTCTATTACGCCTCTTTATTTTGCTCCCACTCTCTGTAACCACCTGCGTGCTAGTGACACTCTCCTCTTGTTTGGGATGAAATGCTTTGAAAAGGACACATGGCACAGTGGATAAAAGCGCTGGTTAGATCCCGTGGCAAGACCCAAAGAGTTGTGAGTTCAATACCTGGTTAAGGCAGTAGAGAACTTGAATTAATAGGAGATAATTGATAACTGACATCCATTAGAGATGGAATGTTGAACTAGAACAGTCTACCCAAGCGAGCGAAATAAAGCGGTCAGTTCGACATTCCAACCACCTGAAGAAGGTTGGAGCGTACAACGTCCGAAACGTGATAAATATGCCAACAAAGATGTGGACAATAGTCCGAATAATGTAAATAATGTACATAATACCTCGTCTCATAATATAGACAGATACTTAAAAAAGAAAGAAAGAAAAGCCTTTATGATTCTGTAGCGCCAGTCCACATTGTTCTGAGAAAGTGGTAAGAGCCGAATTAAAAAAAAATAATGTATCAGGATATATTGAAACGGGAAACATCATCTTTACAGGCCTTAAAAAAAGATAATGAAACTAATTGCAAACGTAATAATAAAGACGGTTATAAAGAGGATAATTGAAGACATATACATAGCACTTATGTAGAGTAGCATAGGAGAGTTCTATGAGAAAAAAAACGTACATACCTTTTAAGATAATCAGAACACAGAAACATCACAAACTGCGCCTATTTTTTTTTTCATTTTGTCGGAATCCATCTTGCACATTTACAAATCTACCATTCATCTGTGCATTGAATAATGCTGTCACATATGGTTAGGTGCTCCTGCTGTACATCTCGAGATTCTTGACAAAATACAAAGAAGGATCGTGTAATCTGACAAGGCATATTGATTTCAGTCAATTTCTCACCGACGAGACGTTGCTTCATTCTGTCTTTTGTACAAACATGGCAACTGCATTGACGAGCTTTTTCCCCTGATAGCCCGACCACATGAAGTTAAGCGTGCTCCTAGACTGGCATTTAGGTCCCACCTTTTTACTGTTCAAATAACTAAATGTAGCCGCAACTTCTACGCCAACATTTTCTATTCTCGCAGTCTTCACTTGTGGATCATGCTTCCGTTTACTTGCTTACAACCTTCAGAAATTTAAATCAAACGTCAATCGCCAGCTTCTTTCTTCTTGAATCCCGTTCATCTTTTGTCTTTTCCTCTATCCTCTCTACTCTCAATCTTCTCTTTCACTCCTTGTAGGCCCAGCGCACTAGTGGCATTTCCGTCTTGCTTGTGGGTGAAATAATAAAAATAAATGTCGCCTCTGTGGAAGCAAATACAGGAATGTCAATCAAAAGTACAAAATTAATGAAAAATAGATGGAAGGTTTGGGTCAATTATTGAAATTGCCCAATTATTAGGATTTAAACATGCATCTAATGGCATATGTTCAAACCAGAAACTGTCTCAGGGAATACAATAATTTGATTTGACTGAAATTTAAACAGATAAGGATTTTGCTAATTCCGCTACGAAAATATTAATAATTATGAGCGGTAGCATAACGGAGTATTGCTTATGACACATGGTATTTGTAATAAAATTTAGAAAAATACAAATTCATGACCAGAATCTGGACATGGGGAGAAGGAAAGGAATTCTATAAGATAATTACAAATAAAATGACAGTGACATGCTATTAGGAAATTAGAAGAGAGAAATCAAATTCCTATAAAAAAAACCCTGATCAGACCACTTCGACGTGGTGGAATGGTTAGCAAGCTTGTCTCTCTAGGTCACTTACGGCTGAGTCGTGTGTTCCATTCCCACTGGGTGCTCTATACTTGTACTACATCTAAGCTTAGTAAATCACTATTGAAAAGCGACTAGAAAAATTCTACAATACCAAAAATAAAACTCATAAAGTAGAAGAGATTTCTTGGTTGCTTTGTAATTTTTGAGCTAGACAGATAAGGAAAACACCAAAATGCATTTTTTATATAATCTATAAGGGGAAAAAGAATGTAGTGTCTTTCTATAACTTAACAAAACAAAAGGAGAAGAAAAATTGACGGATTTAAAGAATTAAAAGAAGATGGTTATATAAACTGTAAAATATTTAACAAATCGAAAGAAAAAAAAGAAATGCTAGTGAGAACACGAATAAAACAGAAAGAGAAGAACTAGTAAAAAAGAATTCTTATAAAAATATTACCACTAAAATTGAAAAACATAAAGTTGTCAGATATATCAATAATTATTGGTGCATTGGATAAGTAATAAAATATTTCTTTGAATGTTAAAACTGTAAAATATAGATCAAAAACATTTGGAAGAACTGAAGACATTCTTTACGACCATATTTAGTTAGATAAGATAGACTGTTAAGGAGGATGCTAGTGTAGTTAAGAAGATAGGTTTACTTAATCTGCGATTAGAACCACCGCTTATTAATGAGGCGTAAGGAAATGAAAGGGAATTGACCAAGTGCACAAAAATAGAAAAGGCCGTAGGAAAAGCATGGGTCTTGTCACTGGTTTTATTTTTCCTATATAATGAGATGATCTTAAGACAACTAATTCTACGAGGATTTATTATATATTTGGTACAAATTTAAAATATCCTGCAAAATTGTCACACCAAGGAAAATGAAATAAGAAGTAATGAAATTGAAAGCTGGTTAGAAAGGTCTATACTAAACAATATAAAGTCCCCAAAAGGTCGGACAGAAGAGACAAATAAGTGTTTATTGTGTATAGATAACTTGAGACCACCAGTCCTATAATTAGCAAACGCTATAAGCGAGTACACAAGCATTACAAAAAGTAGAAAAGATAATCCACATAGCAAAATGACTGATATTGTCTATCCAAGCTGTCCAAGTGAATGAAATTGTCTATACAAACAATTGCTATGCACATATAGTTTACTCAATCTAACAGTATTAAAATAATAATTTTCTGCGGATTCTTGATGTTAAACGAGCCGCCTAATGCTGAACAAAAGAAAGGTCACAGTTATATATATATTTAAGTAAAGTGTTTCTTAAAGTGATATTAAAATATAAAAGAAAAGCATTTTGAAGAATCCAAATAATTTTTAACGAACGTATTAATAAAATAACATAGAATATTGTTGGGGATGCTGATGTATTTCAGAAGACATATTATATACGCGGTGAGAAGCATGATTTAAACCCTTAATTAGTACAACTACTGGAAAAGCTATGAAATACGCAGGCTGTATACGTCGTAAATTATTCATCAATCTCTCAAAACGAGATGACAGAAAACCTGATGATTAGGCTACGGGAACAGGTGAATTAATGACAATGTATTCAAACTTAAACCCTAGAGATGAGAGTCTATGAAAATAGGAGGGTAAATTATAAGCACCGAACACTGTTTCATCATAGCCGTCAAATAATTTATTGTCTATACAGTGCAGAGCAATGAAAAAATATTAATTATGCCAACGTGATGTTCCTGCACAATTGACAAGGGAACAGATGTGGGATTAGATAACATCTACCTTCCTAAGGGGCAAGTACAGGATGAGCAAAAGCTAGAATCCATTACGTCAATAGGCCGCTAAAAATATTAAACTAATGATATTGGGTAGCAGAACTATATTATTCCCGCTGGCGAATATGGTACGAAAATGTTTATAACCCGATAAACCACTTGGGAAATAAGATTAGAAATACAGATCAACAAATTTCAAAGAGACATAAGATTACTGAAAGATATATTTAACAAGAACGGCATACACATCAAACGACTGGACGCATAGAAGAAAGGAAACCTCTGGTTGAAATGACCAAAGGCTAATTGTGGACTGTGGCTAGTTAAGGCGATTGAACAATATACATTCGTGCACGTTCGGAAATAAACACGAGATTTGAGGCGAAACGGGGGCCAATAAATTTATATATTCAAACAAATAAGAAAATATTGAAAGTATACAAGAATAGCCGAAGATGTTTGTGAACGAATTAAACTTCGTAGAATAGAAGAGGTGGAACGGTGGATAGCGGTCTGGATTGAGGAATCGCAGAGCCGAGTTCGAATTTCAGTCAAATCCATTACATTTACTTACGTGCTAATACCCTTGGGAAAGGTATGGCTCCTCTTCTACTCCCTCCAGCTATGGGTAAATAGCAGGACAGGCCGGGTTCTTTAATCTACTGCGGGAAAAATCTGCCTCGTCAGACATGTATCGAAAGATACATTTACGCCTAAGCGTGTATCACGCATGGCACATAACTGACTATTTTTTATTATTTGTAAGTTAATATCTCCTCATTTATATTTACTTTCATTTACAAAGCTCATAATATTTTATTGCTTACCCTAGTTTTGCTTACAAGGTTTTCTGAAGTTAAGCAACGTCGAGCCTGGTCATTACCTGTATGGGCGATCACTTGCGAATGCCAGTTGCTGTAAGTTTGGATGCACGGTTGTGTCATGGATACTGGCTCCGAATTGTCAGTTGGGTTTGTTATATTCACTTACACGCAAGCGCAGTTTGGAAAGGCATGAATCCACATATCCTCATCCTCTAGCTACGCGTTAATTAGTAAGATTTGTGTCGCTAAATTTTCATTGAGTTGCCCACTTCAACATTTTGTGCTTACTGGGAAGCTCTAAACGAATGGTTCTTAAAAATGAATTTAAGTAATTTCATAGATTTATTTATCGTCCCTCTGATCAGGGATGTTTTTTACACATACATCAGCACGTAGGAAGAATTCTTTCGAGCGTGTGTGTGTGTGTGTGTGTGTGTGTTTGTGTGTTTGTATGTGTGTCTGTTTTGATTCACTCTTTGGCATTGGGTGACATTCTAATTTTAGTATTAACGAAAAACGCTTGGGAAATTTGGAAGGCGCAACAAACTGATGAGATACAAATTTTATGGCTTAATAAACATAAAACGAAACAAGGAAAGAATAATGCAGACGAACACTGAGAAATGAAACTAAACATAACACCAGACGTTAGAGAGCAATAAAGAACTTCTATAATTAAATGTGGAATATCTAAAGAAAGACACTTCTATGCGCCGCTTACCTTCAAAACATAGGCGATAATGACTCTCCACAATTTCCTGTCATTTATAGTTTTTAATAAATGTTTCCTTTTTGTTATTTCTCCTAAACCTTCTTCGGGCATCCCTTTACAAAAACTCTGACTAGCTTATGCGATATTTTCCTCTGTGTCTCTTACCTTCAATCTCTCTTGTGAGTATCTGTCGTGGATCGTTACCTATAACTACAGAACTCTTCCTAACACTATGTATACTACGCCTCTCAAGAGAGAGGGTCGAATCGAGTCGAGCTTCTCGGCTTGACGGTCGAACTCTCTGCCTCTGAGCAGAGAGGAACCCGGATGAGGCTCCGCCGAAGGGCAGAGTCTCGTTCGGGGAGGTTGACCAACCCGATCCCGTTTATACAGGTTTTACGGGCATTTTTTGACCGTGCCTACGGGCTCGGGAAACCCACGTTAAACTCGGCCTTGTGCCACATGCAACCTTTGTGGTGGGGTGGCTAGATACCGAATCGAGTCGAGCCGATAGTAGTTCATTCCAAACCAGACTGACAGTCATACTAACACCTTCCACATCTTGTATTATTATTTCGTGTAATATACCTTCGTTATTTCTACTCTTGTGTTCGTGTTGTTCTTCCTTGGTCCTAACCTGGATCATAACAGTATCATATTTTTAAACCCCCAGCGTAGTTAACGAAAATTTGAAAAAAAGAAATCTTGATACAGAAGTTATATATGTGTGTTATATACCGTACCTATGAACACTAATGGGTTTGACCCAATCCTCATAAATACGTTGGACACTATTGTAAGTGGGGGTAATACGCTGTCTTACTCTTAATTTTACTCTATGGCTCTGAAACTTGGACTCTCTCAACAAAACAACAGCGTCGTTTAGATGCATGTTATACACGTCTTTTAAGAAGAGTGCTTAATCTCTCATGGCGAAACCACCAAACTCTAGAAATGATATATGGTGACTAGCCGAGAGTATCAACTTTAGTATGCAGGAGACGTGTCCATTTCGCCGGGCATTGTGCACGTGCCACAGATGAACTTGTGTCATCATTTGTACTCTGGAGGCACCCATCATCTGTCAATCGATCACGCAAGTTAACCTTTCCAGATAGGATAAAACGAGACACATTAAACCCTAAGGGAGATCTTTTAGGAGCTATGACGGATAGGGAATACTGGAGAGGTGTAGTGAGTTCAATCTCGGCTGAGGCCGCAAGATGATGATGATGAATACGCTGTCTAAGTAGTGCACTACTTAGCAGTGGTTTACCTACTCCACGCCGCTGGCGAGTATTGTATTTTGTTGATGTTATAAAGATTATCATTTCATTTCCAACGTCCGCTTTGGCTATTCCTCATTCAGTAACCTTTTCTAGGTTACTACAATATGATAATATTTAAATAATATATTTAAAGTGGAAATTTCTTTTGGATTGTAAGAAAAATTCCTGTTTTTGTGATAAATATTGGATTTAAAAATCTTTTGGACTTAATATCGATTTTTTTAAATATATAAACACTACTATTAAAAACATACTTTCATACCTTTCCTTGCGCGAAATTGAATGCAACGAGCCCGACTGCAATTCGAACTCAGGTCTCCGATTTCTTATTTCAAGCCACTATCCATTAGATCCCTACCACATCTTGACTTTTATGAGACTGGCTAAGACTTATAAAAACTGACCGAAAGAAAAGTGAAGGCAGGACAATCACCGTCCAAAATTATAAACAGATATGTAATCTACCAAAACACCAAAATCTTATATGCAAATATAGCAAAGAAAATATATGTCTACATGTAAATTAGAAGAGTTTAAATGCAAATCAATAAGAAATATTTTACGTTGCATTGGAGAGGATTGACGATCAAAAACATGACCACTTAGAGAAAATATTAGGATGTATCAGACTACTCAAGATATAGAAAACCTCTGGTGTGATTCCTAGTTAAATTCTCAAACAAAAAGTTGAAAATACTTAGCATTACGTGAGAGAAGCTTTTACCAATGTTATTGATCGCACTCATGATATCGAACTGTAATCTTGGAAGTCTGGAAAATATACCACTTTTCGAACGCAAACAAAAAAGGTCAACATCCCTATGTACATCGATGGCATACATTTATTTGTCAAAAAGAACAAAGCCAAACACTACAGCGACGACATCGAAATGGAATTTGGAAGAGAAAATATTGCAAAGTTCTAATGCATGGGAAATGATCTGAGTAAATAAACAGAATGCCGGATAAGAATATCATATTATAAGCCAAACAAACCTAAGATTACTCAATTATGATTAAATAAAATATGAAGACGTGAAACAAACAAATAGTAATGCATTAGTCAGTAGGAAAAGAAAAATAATAGAAACGTAGATAGCAGTAGATTTTATTAAAGGGATGGATATCTACGTAGTGTCATTAGTGATGGGCTCAGGACACTTTCTCGACTGGATAAAAAAATGACTTGAAATGGATAGACTAGTAATAAAAGGAAATTCATGTCCATAGATAATATTCTAAATCCGAAAACGTTCATTGACATCAGTGACTGTATTCATGTGGACAGAATGGGATTTGGAAATTATCTGAGTCGTGAAAAATTATGAAAATGTTACGAAAATACGGAAAGATGAAGAATACTGAATATAAAAATATGAATATGAAGAATATAAAAATACTGAATATGAAAATATGATAATACTGAATTATGAAAGTATTATAAAATATGGTATGAAAATCGTCGGTAATAGAAATAAGCATACAACGAGGAAGTGATCAATATAAGGAAAGAAAAATGCGAAGATATTTCACCGAGAATATAAATGATCTGTCTGGGAGCATACCCCAATCTTTAGTGAATATTTATGTAAATGTTACAAAGGTATATACGGAATTTTCTTCTGTATAATACAAAAAGATAAATACAAAACAGGGGGCGTGGTATTATACACGAATATAGGTTTTAAGAAATTTTTAATCAGCTGAAAAATCTTATTGGAAACAGCAAGATTGAAAATACACTCAGTACAGTTGATAATAAATGATAAAGTAAGCAGGTGTTGATAACAATTGTTTTCAAAATGTATTTGATATGTCGACAATATTTTTCTTTTGGAATAAGATTAATCTGTCTATCCTATTAGCTAGAAGTTAATAACACAGCAAAATGATATCTGTAAATTTAGCAAAAATTCTAGGATAAGGAAAACACAGAAACAGTATAATTGAATGTATTTTGTCTCAGTTTTGCTGATAAGTTAAAGTTTGTTCATATTTTGATATTCTCGTTTTATTATAAAGTTTTCTTTCTTCACTCATTATGAAAGATTAATATTTTTTTTTATTTTCTTAGTCTATTGATATATAGAAATATAATAAAGTCATATCAAACAGAAAAATATGATTAATTAATTAAAAAATAACATGTACTACCCGGTATGGCTTTTTCTCGAAAACTGGAAAATAAGTTTTAAAACGGAAATTAGGTGACAAAAACGCAATGACGAAACATCCGGCTCATTTCTATTCTTTAATATCGCGAAAATGAAATATTTTAGTGAAGTATACGTACGGTATTGAGATTATCTATATAAATAAATGCGAATGTCCGTGTGTCACACATTTTCAACTTTACTGTTAGAGACCGTAGCCCAACATATCATACCATTTTGGAATCAGGCTGACTCCGTGAGCAAATTAAAAACATTCGGGGCTGGACCAGCACGCGAAGTCCTGAAATTTTGGATTCCCAAGTTTTCATTACTGCAATTGTTTTTGTTGATTTTTTACGTGATTTTTTACGTGAATTTTACGTGATTTTTTTCCGACGAATTTTTTTGTACGATAACGATTTCTATAATCTGGAAATACAATTGAAATTAAATGAAATTAACAGCGAAATCCAGCGAAAGAAACCCATGAAATAAAAAATATATAATTGTTTGTACGGAAATTAAGGACATATGTACATCAAATTGTCTTTAAATTAAGTTCCGACAGAAGAACTATCGTTGAACTTTTAAGATTAAGTAAGATTAAATATTAATGCAGTACTTTAATGAAGTGATCAATTTTGAGTTCTTCTGTAGTTTTTATGCCTATAGCATACGGAAGTAGTATGCATGGCAGAAAGAAATCTCCGCCAACAGATGACCAGATCGCAATCAAAAGAGGCAAGCGAAGATAATAAAGTCACGTGCAAATGAAACCCCAGATAAAAAGGCAGCTAGGAGAGCTTCCAGTGCTGAGAATACGCAGTTATGGACTCTCAAACTCATGAAAAAGCCGAAGGCCCAATCAAGAGCCCTCTGAAGGAGCTAGCTTAATTGCCACCCGATAAGACGACTTTTAAGCTAGTACACAATAAAATACAGCAGATGACCAGCGCCTGGCAGACATCTCTCGTATAACCTACCTCTAACAGGTCAATGTGAAAAATCTGGTTTTAATATTCAATGCCTCAAAAATCAACTGAGTATCGTTCCATCTTCAGTGAGCAGATGCTGAATTTTCACCTATAGTGACGAATCGATGTTCTCTCATGGAGGCCCTTTGAATTAAATGCATATTGGGAGTTAAGTTCACCTCAGACCACAAATTATCTTCATTAACGACCTCCCCGATGTCATCAGTTCCCAAGTAGGCATCTATGTTGACGACACTACTATTTACCACTGCCTCAATACAAATCTGGTATCGCTGACAAAACTAAACTGGCCGTTAGTCTCGAAAAGGACCTCAAATCGGTTGTAGACTGAGGCACGAAACTGTCTCTATCACTCACCACAGGGAACCATCCCTGCCGCCCATTAGAATGATGCATAACTCCACGAGAGCAGCTCTTTGCGACACACACTGTCCGCTGATCTGAGATGGGACAATTACATTGAATCAATAGCTTCATCCACCGCAAGGAAAGTTGGTTCCCTGTGTCGCGTGAGTCCATCCTTTAAATCTACAAATCAACCATTCGCCCTTGCATGGAAGACTGCTGCTTTATATGGTCTGGTGCTCCATCTGTTGGCCTTAAGGTCCTCGACAAGATCCACAGACGGATAAGCAATGTGGTTGGTCCTGATATGGTATCTCGTCTTCAGCCGCCTCCCTCTGTCTTTTCACGGTAACTGCTCGGACGAGCTACAATCGCTAGTCCACAGACTGCATAAATTCAAGCGTTCTACTAGGCTGGCATCACGTCTCCACCCTGTCACTGTCGAAACGGTCAAATGTGGCCGTCTCTTCTACTCCAATAGCTTCATGTTTCGCACATCCTGTCTGTTGAATTCCCTTCCTATTATTTGTTTCCCTGATAGCTATAATCTCCAACTATTCAAATGTAATGTCAATCGACATCTCCAGATGACCAGAACTATCTCCTGTCCTTCTCTTCATCCTTTCCTCCATCACAACACTTTACTCTCGCTCCCACTCTGTAACCCTCTGCGTACTAGTGGCACCTCGACTTGCTTGGTGTGTAATGTTTAAAAAAAATATATCGTATATACGATCCATCGCTAAAAATATTTGACTAATTATCTGTTTTTTGTTTTCGCTCCAATAAGTACCTGACTCCTCCTGCTGCTACGAGCTGTCTTTACAGGATTCAGAACAGCCGGAAAATGGAGTATTTCTATATCTGGACAAGTGCTTCCCAGTCTTCATTTTCCAAACTTGATATAGTGCTGTAGGTGACTAATTATGTCCGCACTACACTTCCCTTCCCACAGAAACCTATTTTGCCTTCCATTGGTATGGCAAAATGATAACCCATAGAAGAGCAGTCATTGTACCTATTCAGCTTCGCTTTTTCCATTGTTATAATAAGAAAGGATTATATTGAATCATCTGTTTGATCTGTTGCTAGGAAATGGAATTCACTAAGTCGTGCTAGAAATTTTTCTATTATAGGGAGAATCAAACTTAATGTTAGAGACACTACATGAATGAAAACTCTAACATTTTTAGGCATTTAAAACAACATCCCTGGCCGTAAAATCCTTGTCAAAAACACAATTATACTTCAACATGAAAACAATAAACAAAAACTAAAAATCCTTGAAGCAATATACATCAAACATTTGAAACCCAACCTAAACGAAATCAACTATGGAATCACTACAAATTAAATTAAATTTAAATCCTTAAATGTCTATAATTGGTAACAGAAGCCATTGGTTTATACCAACGGCTTCCAATACTTAATACTTCTCGAATTCACTCTCGTGTGGTCATGTGTGACGTCATGAGCTTCGGTGCGACATTCGCTTCTAGCGTCTTATATCCACGTGTTTATCGTTGCTAGGAAATCATCCATGTAAACAATCACAGACTATCATCGCTGTCTTGTCCGTATATTGCATAATATTTTGTACAGTAATTAAAAGCTTAGATTGGATTAAAAAATATCGATCAATATTGTGATTTTCTTTCTTTGTTTAATGATAATATTATTAAGCTTATCAGACGTTATGAAAAGAATTTACATAAAATAAATAGACAACACTTGTGCCTAAATGCACACACACATACACATATATATATATATATATATTTGATATTTATAATAATTTTAAATTAATTTAAGTAATTCGATTACATTTATTTGTTTTAAAATGAAATATTAGTAATTAGCAATAAAAATAATATTGTAAAATTGTAGTTCAATACAACGTATTCTAACCCAAACACCCACTTTAGAAAGAATCTTTATGTATACAAGTACAAATTTAACGGATAAAAATGCCGAAAACCTTTTTGTCCTTGATATCATTTGTTGAAAAAGCCACCCCTACCCTACCTAGACTTAGCCTCTTTTCGTAAGTAACTCATATTTTATACAATAGTCGTTAATAAAAATAATCACGCTACCGCCCCTGTCTAAAGGATTAGATTTCTCTGTATCCTTGGGAAAAAATATTATAAATATACGTGCTTTTAAATCTCAGTAAATTTCAAAAGTAAGTTATTGCAAAATTCGCTTGAAAATGAAACAGAACTAGTGCTTTTAATGTAATTATATAATTTGAAGTTTTTAGTTTCTTTTTTTTTTTTAAACATGGTTATTACTGTGTAGAGATAGAACCATATTTTCAAATCAGTTAATGTATAATATTTATGGTCTGTAAATTTACATTGAGCACTGTTTTGTAAAAATAAAAATATCAACAAGAACATCAGATTATATATCTTACTGTTCTTTCTTTTCTTTTCTATCTATCTCTCTCTCTCTCTCTCTCTCTCTCTCTCTCTCTATATATATATATATATATATATATATATATTTGAAAAAAAAACCCAAAGAAGAATATTCAAATTATCGGTCCTGACCTAGAATCTTGGCTTCAGTTACTTTAAACCACCTTCATGGTAGCTTCTCCGTGCCTTTTTTTTTTTTTTAAATATTCTTATGGTAATTGTTCGGGTGAGCTTTCCTCTTTGGTACAGCTACTTAACACATTATACCTCAGTACTTTATGGACGTAATTTCATTACTGGATTTACATATAGTAGTAAGTTGTATACGAATAGTTTCTCTCTCCTCAATTCTCGCTTTTGAAACGATATCCCAGCTTCTTGCTTTCCTGTCAACTTCTAATCTTCATAAATTCAAAGGAAAAGGCAATCGTCATCTGTTGTCTCCTTGAATCCGGTTCTTTTACTGTCTTCTCTCTGTTTCACTCTGCGTGTGTCTTAGTCAATTCATCACCTTGCTTTGGGTGAAATCATAAAGATGGTCATAGTCAATCC
Organism: Acanthosepion pharaonis; assembly: GCA_903632075.3. Classification (NCBI taxonomy): domain Eukaryota; kingdom Metazoa; phylum Mollusca; class Cephalopoda; order Sepiida; family Sepiidae; genus Acanthosepion; species Acanthosepion pharaonis. Next base: position 2,770,710 of record CAHIKZ030003813.1, read on the forward strand.
TTTTAATATGATTCCAAGCCTTCGTTCATCATTATATACCCTACAGTTTGAGGAACTCGAGACGGTGTAGTGGTTAGAAAGCTTGTCTCTCTAGAAAAATTACTATTGCGTAGTGAGTTAGATACTCACTGAATGCTCCTTACTTTCGGCCTTGTGCTACTTCTAAGCTACGCTTGGAAAATCACTATATGGGTATATAGTGATTTTCCAAGCGTAGCGTACAGTTTAAATTGCCTCTTCTCATAAGTAACAAGTTTATTTCCATTTTCCTTAAAACTTCTTCGTTACTAACATGTTTAATATATTTTATTCTCAGCATCCTTCTGTGTTGCCTAAAGTTTCTTCTTCACTTCTGAAGAGATTGTACAGCTTTCACCTACCATATAGCAGGACAGATATTACATAACAGTTCAGTATTTTTCTTTGTCATGAAATATTCATATTTCTTAATACTTTGCTAAATTTTTGAAATTCATTTACGTTATTCCAATGCGTCTTCGGATTTCGGTGTCATTTTAGCTTTTTTAAAATAATTTCCAGAAATTTAAATTTAAATATTCGTACACGTTGGAATTTGTCATCCCCAGTTCCTAGTTTAGATATATTGTGATATTACTTTTGCTGACAACCGTGGATTTTGTCTTCTTATAATTGATGTTTTCTCATTTCTTCTGGCTTTCCTGTAGAACTTTCTCTAAGACCTACGCAGTGCTCTTTCTGTATCTGTTATCATCAGTGTGGAATCTACCTAACAGCGATCAGAAATTCAAAGATTTGAGATAGTATAGAAGACATAGTTTTATGAGGATAAATAAAATTGTAGTGGGGAAAGGACTATCACACAGTAATAACCATCAAAATTATTTTTACAAGAATGTTTCCTATGTACAAGGCTCAAGAGCCACTCGAGGTAAAGGATTACAGAATAATAGATAAGAAGCACAGATTATGTGAATATGTGGTGAAGATAATCGTTAACTCTAGTCATGAACAGGTTAAGATGGTAGTGAACGGCGAGTCAGTTCTACAAAGTATCGGTTCATGGGAATCTATTCGAGGGGAACACCAATGCAATACGAAGGGAATGAGGGTCTTTCGCAAAAATGTGCGTGGCATAGCATGTCTTACCCGTCAAGGTTAGAACTGGTAGAAAAATCTATAGGAGGAAATGAATATCAAAGTTCTATTTTTTAATCATTTCATCCCAAGGAAGGCAATAAAGCCACTAACACACAAAGGGTTATGGACTGTTATAGAATATGAAAAAAGAAAAACAGTATTGAAGAGAGAGAGAGAGAGCAATACAAGAACAAGAATTAAGAAAACAATAGACATTGCGTTTAGATTTTTGAAAATCAAAGTTGACTAGAAAACAAGAAAACGGAAGAGAGCTCTACGTGCCAGAATTGCAATAGAAGAAATTTAGCATAAAACTAACGGTTACATCTAGCCATTTCAAATATTAAATGATGAAACCTTGTCGCCAATTTCGTACTGACCTCAACTGTCAAAGCTTAAGTAAAAGAAAATAAAAATAAAAAATCAACATTTATTTTCTGGTCATAGGATGGTGCCGCCGTTTGAAAGACAGTAATTTATATGAAATAATACCGGGACAAAATGTTTCAAAATGAAGGAAAGGGTAAATTTAAATTCTTTGACAGATGCATTTTTTGTGTTTTTGTGATCTTTTTTTCTCAATGGTCCGCTATCCTTCTGGTATGATTACTGCAAGCTATTTTCCCCTTGTTTTTCGAATTGATTTAGCCATGTCTTCATTTGGGAAAAAGAAAGAAGTTGGAACTATCTTTACTTGACAGAACCGTCTAAAGGATATTTTTCTATTTTTACTCCAGAACGAATTAATATTTTTCTCGTCAATGTAGAACAGCTTTTTTATCTTCATATTTCATGTACTTTCTTTTATACAGTTGTATTTCTTTTTGTACTTTCTGGATTGGAAGTTAACGTAAACATTCAGAGGTGTAGCTACAGCGATGAAAATTCGAGAAAAATACTGGATGAACAATTTGATGTGGCAAATAACCACACATACAAATTAGAGAATAAGAAGTAATTTAATATATTGATTGATTTTTTACGGTTTAACAATCATTTTCAGATTATTTAAAGTCAGAGAATATTTTTAGACTGTAAAGTTTGTGGGGGAGATAATAACAGCTTACTTATATAGGGTGACCCCCCAAAAACGGGAATTTTTGAAGTGGGTATTGCCAGACATGAGCAAGTGGCAACACTGCGAGACAGTTACCTTGAGCAAGTAAACGTTTCGCCATTTCGAATTCAAGATAAAATTCACAGTATCCCAGCTGAGATGCTACATCACTCAATGAGGAATTTCAACAGCAGATTTCAAGAATGCATTCGTATAGGAGAACGCCATCTACAGGACGTAATTTAAAAAAAATGAAAATTCCATCATTGTTTCTTAAATGGCATGTTTTAAGGTTTCAATTACGTTGAATAAAATATTTTTCTTCCATCACTCTTGGTTTTATTGGATTGTTAAATAGTTCCCGTTTTTTTTGTTTGTTTTTTTTTTTGTCACCCTGTACAAGTTTTAATATATAATCTTATAGGAGGGGGAAGAATAATTAGATTCATACCTTTCCCAATGGTAAGTGAATATAAAGAACCCAACTGCAATTAGAACTTGTTTCTGCGATTTCATATTCCGAGCCATTATCCAATACACCACTAGTACACCCAACCTTTACGTGGTATTTGCAAATTGTCAACTATTTAGGTACAGAAAAAGGCGAGACGTTGCTTATTTTTTTGTAATCATACGCGAACCCATGTTTCAATGAGATATGGGCGTAATGTATTTAATACTATAAAATGTTGCTGTTACAGCATATTTGTCAATCCCACAAAACGTCTAGCTATCCTGATACGATATGTTGTAGGAATCAATGAAAAACCCTTTGAGTTATTCAGCTAAAAAGAGAGCAGGTTAAAATTGTTCTGCGTTAGACCCACTGTCTTCGCAACTAACCAATTGTGAAAGTAAAAAGATCATTCGGGCCTTCAGTAATATTATCAACATTCATATTCTGGCTTCCATCAAGAGAACGGTAAATAACTTGTAAAAATGGGAACAGTGGAGAGAGAAACTGGATCAAGCGGTCACTAAATAGATCTATTAGAAAAGATCCAACTAAATTCATAAGACGTTTGCCATATGAGAAAGAAGTTTCACCTATGACATTCCAAAGAGCAGTGAAAAAAGACTTGAAAATGAAATCGTATGTGAAACTTGAGAGACACCTTGTTACTCCATGACAGAAAGTTAGAAGGTTAACCAGGGCGAAGATAATCTTGATTACTTTTGGAAAATGATTCGGAATAATATATATATATATATATATATATATATATATATATATATATATATATATATATATATATATATATGAATTTAATTTCAATACTTCATGAGCTTCTGATCCTTAGTAATGATTAATTAATGACGAACATGTCATTTTCGGTTATGATCGATTTCATGATGATTCTGCTGTTAAGCTTGGATTGTAATTATACATTCTTATTGGTCAAAGAAGATTCCAATAGCGTTATAAAAAACCTCGGAGAAATCCAGTGAGATATCTTTAATCATTTCTAAGATACAACGGTTCAGAACTTAATTTAACAATTGGACAATTTTGCTGTTACACGATTTGGACAATTTAGCTATTACACGAAGTATATATAAGGGTATTTGGGAAGAAATTACTCTTTTATGCAAGTTTCATCAAAGACAACTGACAAGGACCTCAGGTTATGTTTTTTATTGAATTTTTCCCGTGTTGTTATAATTTTCATCTTTTTGGGCGTAAATTATGTTAACATTGTCCAATATTTCGCATGTACGTACGCTTCCAGCTATATTTCAACGCGTTGTCAAGGATGTATATCTATTATTAATAAAAATTATAGCTCTGTTATTACAAATCGAGCATTATGTTATTAACACCAGTACTCAATGTGCAATATATATATATATATATATATATATATATATATAATATAACTTGATAAATAGAACAGTCTATCCCAGTGGACCAAAAAATAGAGTTCAGTTCGAAATTCCAACATGTATCGCCTGAAGAAGGCCGGAGCGTACATTGTCCGAAACGTCGTGAATATTGCAATAATAATAATGACAAAAGTCTGAACGATGTCAAAAGTGCAAATAGTACTTTCTCTTCTTCTGCTGTTTCACTTAAATTATTCAGTTTCTATGATTGTTTTCTCAACATAAGGATATTACAAATGAATATTTAAATTTTTTTATGTCCCTTTAGGTTGTAAGCGATCATATCACACCAAATATTTATTTTTCTTTGTTAATTGTCATGTCTAGTTGAGAAGCATAATCGAAATGTTTTCCGTTGCCTTCTGTATAGTTTTTAACTCAGAGTTTTGTTTCACTTTGACCTGTTGTCGCACAAAGCTGAGGAGCCCATGACACCATATTATTTACTTCGGAGATGATGAGAATAAGGAAAAAAAAGATAGATTTATGATTTTTTAAGGGTATTTGAACGACAGTGAATGTAACAGAGCCGACCGGAATTTGAACGCTGGTGGCCGATTCCACTTGCAGCAGCGAAATCTATGACGTTAAAGACATTCGCCTATACGTTAATGTATTTTCAAACACTCAATTATTGAAATATTTTCATTAAGTTTCTTTAAGTTGCAATAGTGTGTAACGTACTCTTGTCTTTTCACGTTTCAATTAATGAGAATAAAAAACGACAAATTACAGGATACATAGAAGAGACAGAATTTAATATCACATTTAAATAAATACTGAAAATTCGTCCGGGAGTTAAATAAATGAGAAAGTGGCAGAAGCAAAATTAAAGCCAAGACAACAAGTCAATAAGACAAGAATGACATTAAAAGACTGCAAAGCCCCACTATGCATTAAGAATTTTTAGCATTCAAGTTATCGTAGCTCGGCTGAATAAGAGAAGCTTTAAAAAGAACACTTGTGTTTCAAACTTAAGGTCAAAGAATTGTGATTTTTTAAGCGTAGCTTAGATATGGTACAAGGCACAAAGTATGGAACACCCAGTGAGGATCAAACTCACTACTCAGTTGTATAGGTTCTTACAAGACAATGTTGCAAGCTATTACACAACGTCGAAGTACCCTTGAATTTGGTCAGTACCTAGGTGGCCGCTTAGGAATAACAAATGCTTTAAAGCTTGGACGTGCGGGTGGTGTAATAGATAACGACTCAGAATTGTCAGAGATCCGAGTTTCAATTCAAGTCGAGTTCGTAATATTCAATTTACCACGAAATACTTTTGAGGAAATTATGAATCCACCTCATCTATCCCCGCCAGCTATGGGTTAATTAGTAGAACGTCTATCTGTAAGTCATTATTATCTCAAAAATAATCTTACCATCTAGAAATATATGTATATTTTCTGGCTTTAAAAACCTCAAAAAGGTAGATAAGCCGTAAAAAACAATCCATCATTCATTACTGGCATATTTTGTCTTATTTTACATGTAGTTCGTAATCTGGTTCATAGTACGTTATTTTAAGGTATGTGCTTCAATCACCGTGCATATTTTTGTTGTTAGGAGATTCGTCTTTCTAAATCTATTTTACTGGCTGCATGGTAGAAGTTTCCTGTATTGTTAAAAGCATTACTGCGACCATTTTTGAACCAGCGCAGATGTGGCCGCTAGGCTCTATTGCATCTATTATGTCAATATTCTTCAACAGGACATTGACATGTTGGATGAGAAAGTTTTCGAGAAGAACATGTATTCAGCTGAAATATTAAAAGCAGAAATTAACTTATTCTAAGAAACCAATCTATTATGAATTATAAAGCTAAAACCGAGATGTTGAAATAATTTCTATCCTAGCAAAAAATTTAAATTCGTATAAATCTATTTCTTTTCATTGTTTTCTTTGCCTTACTTTTGTTACTAATGCCCTCTTCCTTCCTCATCTTTAGTACTCTTGGCTTTGTTACCCATTACCAACACCTTTACTACTTCTCTCTGCCACCACAAGTAAATGGAAAATGGAAAAATATCACAATACTTAAAATAATTTTTTTTTTAATAACAAAAGTAGTGCCCCCTTGCGGCCAGGCTATCAAGTTGATGCAAGCAAATAGAAATAAAGAAAATAATGCAGGACAAACAACAGCGACATTTTTTTTCTTTTGCAAAAGAAATAAAACTGAGTAGATTAACTGAAAAATAAAATAAAATATAGAAGCGAAAATTGTGTTTATTATTCGACTCTTGTCTCAAGGGGAGATAATCACTTGAAATAGGGTATCTCTATGGAGATGACAGGCGGAATCGGAGGGGAGGCCATAGACGACTTTTATATCCCACTGTGGGAAATTCATCATAACGACATCCTACTTTTACAATATCATATTTTGTCTTACTTTTGAAATCATTTTATTCGATTTATTGCATTTTGTTTTTCTATCTTCACATTTCTTTCCTTCTTTCATTTTCTTCCTTGCTCTTGTCTTTTACGTTTCAGTGAATACATTTGTCTCTTCTTTGCTTGTATTTTCTCTTTTTACATAGACTTTTATTCTCATTTCTATTTTAATTTCGTTTCTCCTTTTTTTCACATTCCCAGTCTGACTCTTTCGTTCATACTTTCAAACAACTTTCCTATTTATTATTATTATTATTATTATTATTATTATTATTTTATTTTCTTTCCGTCTTTTACAATTGGACTCATTTAAATTTTTCAGTTTTCCATTAATTTTGCATTCTTGATGTTATTCTTTTTCTTTTCACGTCTCTTTCAGTAAATAACGAAACTCTTTTTATCATACCCTCATCAAAATCCTCTTGTTTTATTTCTCTCCTTTATTGATTATTTCTTTCTTCTAATCGTTTATACTGCCTATTCTTTCTTTCTTTCTTTCTTTCTTTCTTTCTTTCTTTCTTTCCTTCTTTCTTTCTTTCCTTCTTTCTTTCTTTCTTTCTTCTAATTACTTATGCTGCCTATTCTTTCTTTCTTTCTTTCATTCTTCTCATTACTTATGCTGCCTATTCTTTCTTTCTTTCTATCTTTCTTTCTGTTTGTCTTTATTTCATTCTTCTAATTACTTATGCTGCCTATACATTCTTTCTTTCTTCTAATATTTTAGGATGTGTATTCCTTCATTCTTTCTTTCTTTACATCAAATAGTTTATGCTACCTATTCTTTCCTTCAATTTTCTGTCTTTTTATACTCGTTTATTCTACGTCTGTCTGCCTTTCTTTCTTTCTTTCTTTCTTTCTTTCTTTTTTCTTTCTTTTTCTTTCTTTTTATCTAATTATTTATGCTGCCCATTCTCCCTTTCTTTTTTCTACTCATTTATCCCGCCTCTTTCTTTCTTTATTTTATTTTTTTCATTTTTCAGATAAGTATTTACTTTCAGTTCCTTTGTTTTCTCTCTCCAAGATAAATCTCTCTACATGAATTTCTATTTTATGATTCGACATCTGACCTTCCCTTTTATTTTCCTATTCTTTCATTCTTGCTTTTTTCATATATCAAAAGATAGATTAACATTGTAGTTGCGTCTCTATTGGGGACTTTATATTCCGTTTTTATCCAATTTGTTTCCTGTTTACATACATTACACCTGACAAACGCACATAGATTCGAAAGTGTACGCGAGCGTATGAGTAAGCATATGTATATAATGAAGTGAATACAATATGTATACTGCTCGCAGTCGTGGAGTCTTCCCAAATACATTTTTCAAATTCAGTAATAGGCAAGAAATAACTCCCTGATGCGTGAACATAAACACGCGCACTGGGGAATTTTTTTCGTGAAGGAATCAATCACTCCACATGAAGTGATTAGGCGTTCGCAGATAAATAGCTTTAAGCACGCTCGCAGACACACAACTGCACACTACAGCTGTGCATTCAGGAACACACAAAGACTTAATAGAAGCAGGCGCACAAAGACAGTTGGACAGCAGAAGCGTATATATATATATATATATATATATATATATATATATATATATATATATATATATATATGGACATGCAAGAATAAGACAAAAGAAAAAGAAAAACGTATTGGGTTCCTTAAAAAACATAGTTCTCATAGAATATCCCTCCTTAAACAAGATGGAAATTCTTAGTATGTAGACACGTAATACTTAAATTTAAAAAATGTGTATTCACGTAGCAATCTTTTATTAATAGAAGTTTCATTACATGCTGCAGGCAAAGAAGTTTAAACTTTTCTTTTTTTTTACTTAGCATTTTGTGCTTCTTGAAAGTTAAGTTTTAGTTTCTGCAAGTTCTGCCGTAAAGATTTTGATCAAGCTATTTCGACTCACCCTTTCTTTAACGATCCAAAACCGTAACGTTTGCCAGGAACTGAAATTGTAATATGCCATGATTGATTTTAGACTAGTATTTCTTTTATCGTATATCTGTTGGTTTCAGCATAAATCCAGGGGCCGTTGCAACGATCACCGAGGTCCCAACGAAACTATAATACGTAGCCCCCAAATCTATGATACAGTTTACCCATCACTCTACTGTATCTCAGTTTTTATAAGGTAGTATTTATATAAAATACAAATTGTAACCGAATTATGTATAATGTATTATATACAATATAGGTGGACACATCTATTAGAAAAGGTGAAAATAAATACAATGTATCTAAATGCTAACCTTCACTGCTACGCGACGCACATTATCGCGAACCACATTTCCTTCGTCTTCCATTGGTGAGATGTAAGTCGCTGTTTTGTGAAACAGACTTCCTAGGCGTTTTTTCCCCGATCACAACAAATTTAATATGTTCAATTCTAGGGTTAACTATTGTCTTCTCCACATTTTCGCATCGTGTGATTCCTGTGTCTTGCAATTAAAATTCTTTAGTACTCCCGAAAATTCAGCTCTTTAATTATGCAGATAATTATAAGTCTCTTTTAGTTGCCATCTTTCTGAAAAATTCTTCGTAGCTCAAATATTTAGTCAACGTTCTTCTTACCATCTTTCGCTAGAATGACATTTCTGTCAATTCAATTTAATTAATCATTTGTTAAGAGATTGTCCAGCATTCATTATCATGTAGGAGAAATATTCTTATCCTATAGATATTATATAGGAGTCCAGTAGTGTTTAATTCTTTTCTCTATTTTTTATTTGTTTCTGGGAATTAACTCCTCACAGATCAAGAATTGACCTGAGGCAACAGAAATTTAGTTCTACAGAAGGACGCTGAGAATACCATGGACTGAACATGTGAGCGCAGACAAAGTTACAGAGACAGTAGCAACAAAAGGGATCTTTATGCTTAACGCCGTGAAGAGACGATTGACAGTAAGGAAAGAAAAATAATTCTTGGGTACACAGTAAGAAAAATTTCATACTTACATGAGAGATTAAAGGTAAGATTGCCAGAGAAAAGCAACTCACTACCTGATGAGCTTGAGCGAATTGATGAGAGGAGGGTTTGAGAGAGATGGCACCCCCCCCCGCGAAATCATGAAGTGGTAAAAAGTACTTTATGGAGAGCTATGATCGCCAATGTCTTGCAGGAAAACGGCATATATAATAAGTGAAATGTGCGTTCGGATTTCTGTCTGAAAGTTTCTGTCATCTATTGCTAAGCAAGCAAAATAGAATTATAAACTTGCTTAAATTTAGCATCCCTAAAAAGAGAAGTCCTGCAACATAGAATCTCTTCTTGATTTTGCTGATATTTGAATTCTTACAGTTAACAGGTTATCATTTCTCACTTTCTTTACTATAGCATTTAAACCTTTTATTTTTTTTCCTTCAGAGCCTGGCATTCATTCGCCTAATTATTTATTTTGTTAAATTCAGATTTATAGTCCTGGGTATGACGATACGGAAAATGCAGCAGCCATGCCTCTAGAGATTTTGAAGAGCGTAGAGTCAATTGCTGTTTTTCCCAAATCCAATCTAACTTGAGGTTGTAGCACCTGTTAGGGTCCCAGCTATGGGCAAATAGTGAACCATCAAACGAAAACAAAACATTATGAAAGTAAAAAAATGCATTTTTAGATGAAAAATACCACTAATACATTTTATATAGTAAAATTACCAACAAAACTATTTGTAGTAAAATGACAAACAATACATTCTTTAAAACAGAATAACCCGAAACATATTTTAGAGTAAAAATACAAAGACAAATTATGGCCAAATTATAGGCAATAAATAAGTGTATTGTAAGTGAAAGCATGCAGCAAACAATCGAGGTTCTTGATAGAATCATAATCAGAACAGCACACAAGCGAGGTTCTTGATAGACACATAATCAGAACAGCACATGAGCGAGGTTCTTGACAGAATCATAATCAGAACAGCAAACAGCAGAAAGCACAGAAGCGAGGTTCTTGATAGAATCATAATCAGAACTTGATAGTATCATAATCAGAACAGAAGCGAGGTTCTTGATAGAATCATAATCAGAACAGCACAAAGCGAGGTTCTTGATAGGAACAGCACACAAGCGAGGTTCTTGATAGAATCATAATCAGAACAGCAAACAAGCGAGGTACTTAATAGTATCATAATCAGAACAGCACAGAAGCGAGGTTCTTGATAGAATCATAATCAGAACAGCACACAAGCGAGGTTCTTGATAGTATCATAATCAGAACAGCACAGAAGCGAGGTTCTTGATAGAATCATAATCAGAACAGCACACAAGCGAGGTTCTTGATAGAATCATAATCAGAACAGCAAACAAGCGAGGTTATGGATAGTATCATAATCAGAACAGCACACAAGCGAGGTTCTTCTTTAGACAGAGGATAACAAAACAGTGGTTAAGTTCATCAAAATTAAAGTAGATTGATTGAGAAAGAGTACTCTTTTCTGTTTTTATTGTTACTAAATTTAAAAGTGGATTTTATTGGTGGAATACGGTTTTTTCCTAAAATCTTTCAAAAAATGAAAGCTAGCTGGAAAACTAATTAAGTAATTTTTTAGATCATGCAATGCAGACATAGAGAAATATTTTAACAATGTCCAAAATGATAAAGAAACGAATAAATGAGCAAAAGAAAATATAATTGAAACGGAATTATCAACAAAAAGAAGACGTCACGAAATCAGACATTTTGTAATTCAAAGTTTTTAGATTTCGACAACGTTAATAAATTTGCCAACTTGGGAAATTTGCAATTCATTGCTTAGTTACTTGAGTTCTTTATTATGTAAGTTAATCATAAGACTTATTTTTAAATGTAATATAAAAGAAAGAATGGAAGTACACATCAATTTTTCATTCTTACATAATTTAAATTCTTATATTTTGTCTTCAATCAAATTGCAAGATATCTCCAAACAAACTATATCAAGAGAAAAATTTTCCTTTATTATTTGATTTATATATATATATATATATATATATATATATATATAATTTGCATACCTTATTATATTCTATATATATATATATATATATATATATATATATATATGTGTGTGTGTGTGTGTGTGTGTGTGTGTGTGTGTGTGGAATCTCTTGTCGATTTCGATGTATGAAGATCTGACAAACTCATTCAGTTTTATGTTTGTATTGTCTGTGACAGTTCAATCCCGCTACGGGCCTGAATACTGTGCAACAGGGAGGGTCTCGGGACATAGACAAGCGAGATTTGTTGATACATGTTTGATTCACTTCGAGAGGCATATTTCTTCTTTAGTAAGGCGTCTCAATCTAGGTCAGTTGTTATTAATTTCATCATATTTCTAGATTATACAAAAGTGTTTGATAAAGTACGTCACAAACAACTGCAGGAGCTGCTATGTAATAATGACATATACGGGAAGGATCTTAGAATAATCCAGAACCTGTCATGTCAGCAAAATTAATGTACACGGAAATAAGTTCAGTAAATATACAAAAATATAGCAACGTGGATAGCCATGAACGCGAGCTCACTGACGGGACAAGGGACATAAAAGAAGAAGAAGAAAGAAAGAAAAGCAGGTGTAGCAACTTAAAGAAGTCTACCCTCTAAAAATAACGTTAACAGCTAATAAGAAATAATGTTGGATTAAAACTTTCATATATATATATATATAATCACACAAAATTTGTTACGTTGGTGCGTCAACACAGGTGCACGAAAAAGGTACGCTGGGAATTTATTTTTTTAATATCTAATCTCGTCAATTTCATTTAGATTCTTTTTTCTTTCTCTTTCAATCTCTTTTATCATTATATATCACACACTGTGTTAATAGAAGATCTGACAGCTATATTTCAGTGAAATGTTGGAAGGCGTCGTGGGTGACCTTGCGATCAAGGCACTCTCTTAGCGAATTGTTTTCTCCTTTGATCAGAGTAGCAGTGTGACGTCCCTAAACACAGCCTTCGCTCGCTCCTCGCTGCTTCGTTCGGGTGTCGCCGCTCCAAACGTGACGTCCGCCTGTCGTGTTGTCTCGTCCTGTGACGACCAACTGGCTTGGTATCGGTCGCGGCACCCAAATGTGACGTTCTAACCTTTTGGTGATTCGGATGTGAATCTGGTTAGATTCGATATCAGCCTCGTCGTTCCCAATTCGCTTCCAACGCCTGGTTACCAAAGTAACTGCGTTGATCTCCAGTCCGCCTACCCACGTTGTGAATCGATCTTAGGCAGACGAAATCAATCAGTCGTTGGGGCCGCAATGCAAGTTGGGTCCAAGCGGATGAGGTATCGCACAAATACGTATAAAAGAAATAAAATGATAACTCAAAAGTTCAAGGTATCAAAGAAAAGGATAACAAACTTTATGTCTAGTTGTTGGATACATAGGACTGCGTCTATCTCCCGACCCGTTCTATGGATTGTGACACGTTGTTTTCCGTTAGGCGAGTTTTAACACTTCAAGTTGTTTGCTCTTTAAGAAATTGGTTTTTGGTGTGTCTTCAGGCGAAAGTCGAAAAACTTATTTTGGTGCTATGGATCTAAGTCGCTCTTCAAAATAACTTGTTCTTGGATTGAAGAAGAGTTCGGAAATTGCGCGAATCTTAGTCAGCTGATGCGAGCACCCTTCAACTCTCCAGGAAAACTTCCGCAACAACTCTCTGCTGGAACTCTCTGCTGGAACTGATTTTCGCTCGCTGCGACCCTGCTTATATCGGAGGTTCCTCGATAATTCTAAATACATATCCACTTCTTTTATTTTTGGTTAGGAATTTTCCACTTTTTTCCATTTTTGGGAGCCTTCTCTTACTCCCACCTTCTCACCATACTTCAGAGGGGCGTGAACTGCCCTCTCCACTTCTTCGTAGCAACCTCTCATACCCATCCTCTAAATGGGCGGTGACAGCTTCCTCCTTGCGTCACGTGATCACCACTCGGCCAATGATGTCCAGCCGGGCGTGTATGATCCCGCGGGCTTTGTTTCAGGAAAAAAAAAATATATATCTCGCTCAAAAAAAAAAAAATTATTTTACCCCGGTCTCATCTGGACATCGTCAGTCAGATTATCGCTAATTAGCAGAATGGGTGGTCTATTTAACACGGCCAGACCGTCGCCTCGAAAAGAAACATTTCTATGATTCCAGTCACCCTTTGGTGAACATTACTGATAACATAGTTTGTTATCACAGCTAAAAAATGTTCTGTCGAAAGAAAACGGTCAGTCGCCACCTCGTGTGCGGCTTTGACACAATTAATTTTTCATATCTGTCCAAAGCCCTGTAGTTCACCTGTTTTTTGTCAATTATCAAAATAACATTTTCAAATGGATTTTTTCTTTGGCTAGTCGGTCTGTGGTTTGCTTAATCAGATGTTTTCCCGCATTAGCGGTTTGTTTAAGTATCCCCGATAACACAGCTCGTCGCCAGAACACAACGATTCCCTTATCCACTTAGAATTTTTCTGCCATTGTAATGACAGTTTTTGCCATTTGCTACTTATCAAAATATCCTTATCCATTGTTCTCTAGTCGTGGGTGTCCTACTTATCATCCACGTTTGGGTCTCGCCTCTCTTTTCCTTTCTTTCCTTCCTCTCTTTCCTTTCTTTTCTTTTTGCCTTGGTAAATGGTGCCACAGCAGGCTTTACTGTGGACAGTTTCTTTACGGTGAGCAGCTAATTCATTTGATGTACTGTTTTGTAAGATGTCCCTTTTATGTTCATACCAGCTTTCACTTAGATTCATTGAGGTTTCCTTTGTGATTTTTGTGTTAATTAGAATAGGCGATCGAGTAAATTCCTCATTCAAGTTTTTGAATATTGATTTGTTACCTATGAGAACACAAAAAATATATGAAATGCTTGATCACGTTAACGAGACTGACCACTATTTTGACATAAAAAAACGCAAACAAAGGATGCCCGAGAGGAACTTACTTATCACCTATGGAATACGAAGGGATTGACTGTGGTTCGTTAGAGTGTGCGTCGCATGGAGGGTCCTAGCCGTAAAGGTTAGAATTGGTATGTAGTTCGTCTGAGCACATTCTATGGAAATGACGATAGAGCAGCGAGAGAGGGGTTGCTTGATGGATAATAATTTGTCACCCACAAGGTCACGGGGAGGCTTTTACTCTTAACCAAGATTTGAAAGTGAGTACTGGGCAACTTCTGACCAAATATGACAGGACCACACCATTTTAGCGATGGTTCATACGCACGAGTACTACTTAAATTCTTGAGATGGGTTGAGTTTAAGTCCCAACAGTCGCTTAAGGGACGGGGCCTCCCTGAAGAAACATCAATTAATTGTGACTGGGGGTAGTTCAGTTTCCGATCGGCGTTGATGGAGTGTAAGTAGTTTGTTTTTCGAGCCATTGAATGTAACCAGCTAATTTTCGTCCCACTGAGGTTTTAGAGCTAGATCGGAGGAGAGATCAGTTGCCAATCTCTGGCCTTCAAGTGTTTTGGAGTTGCACCCATATGCCGTTGTGCCATCATCATAGATATTCACAAACCAGTATATTCTTAGGTATATAATTTATGTAAATTAAACAGAGGATTGGTGAAGTCTGAGTCGATTGGTCCTCAGAGAACTGGCCGTTAACAACTACGTTCAGCGACCTACTTGTTAAGAGGTTCTTTACTAGTGAGAAGATTCATTCCTGATTCCATTGTTAGCGAGCTTGAGGAGAAATCCTTTGTGCCGCACCTTGTCAAATACCTTTGAAATATCTAATGCTATAGTCCTTGAGATGTATTGATTGACAAGCACCCTCTGAGTAATAGTAGTTTGGACATCAGCAGTAGATTGGGCCAATCGAAACACATGCTGCTTTACGTTTTTTTAAATATAAAACTATTAGAATGCGTGCATATGGGGCTTTAATCTCGAAGGACAATATATTTAAATAAAATAGAAAACTAGAACTTCTTAAAATCTGCTGTTCAGCAAAAACAATATTTCTTTAAAATGCTCTAGTCATAACAAAGATATTAAATTATACAAATTTTCGATGTGCAAGTAGAATATATTCCTCACAATACTTAGATTGAACATTCCTCAAACGTAATCATTAAGCCATAACATATACACATATAACATATTAAAAAAAGAAGATAATTTCAACCAAACCAAGGACAAAATGCCACAAATACGAAACGGGGTTACAGAATATTAGAAATATACGAAATCTGCACAATAGCTCAAAATGTCAACATGATTATGACAATGTTACGGCCGTTGGCCTTCCGGTTTTCATCAGCTCTAGGTAACCTACAGGCAATTCGAGACCGAACCATTTATTTAAGCTCCGTTGGTAGACTGTTCTCGTTCCGCTGCTCATGTCTGGGGATATCATTTAATTCTCATTTTTGTTTAGTACTGTTTAGTTATTGTTCATATGTTACCACTGAGTGTGAGTAAACAGTGCCCGACCATGTAGATTTAATAATGGGCCCAGTTCAGAATTCCCTGTAGGTTACCCAAATTAATATACTCCTAAAGAAGGCTGATGGGCACATTTTAATAACAGAACAAAGGTGGGGAAAATAGTTTGAATATAAATAGTATATAATATACTGATAATTACTCATTCCAGGAATTTAGACAGACATACACACAAACAAACATATACACACGTACACCCGCCACACAAAATATATATATATATATATATATATATATATATATATATATATATTAATAAATTTTAAATTGTGTAATTAGCATTTGAAAATTGCGTTGTGAATGAAAATCCGGGTCGTGCTACCGGCGTGGAAAAAATGTATATTTATTAATATATAATTTATATCTCCGTTATAGTACACCGATAAATATTTTATTAACATCAGTATTCGATGTGTGATATTATACATGCATGCATACCTACAAACATACATACATATATGTCCATTATATATAATAATGGACTCTCCCGTCGGTTTCGACGTATGAGGATCTGTCAGCTTATTGATTCAGTTATGAAAGTTTATGCGCTAATCTTAAGTGGCATTTAAGACCCGCTAGTGATTTACAAAGGAGGCAAGTGTGAGGATTGTGAGAGGAGATCGCTGTTAGATTGGTTGATCTTTTAGATCTTGCACTCACTCCTTGAAGATGATTCAGACAAGCAGATTGAAAATTGCGATTATATATATATATATATATATATATATATATATATATATATATATATATATATATATATATATATATATATATGTGTGTGTGTGTGTGTGTGGATTATAAGGTCATATAACGTCAATGTCGAAGAAAAAACAACAAAAATCGATATTCAAAAAATATATATATATATATATATTATAAAGATTTATAATAAATAATTATTGCTCTTCTCTTGCTATTGAGCCCTGTTTTAAACTAATGTTATTAACGTTTGAATTCATATTCTTTTCGTTCTCATTACATTTTACTTAAACTTCCAAATTGATGGGACTATGCTTTTGATAATGACGCTGAATATGAAGCCAACTATCAGCAAATAATTATTTGTTTCTTTCGCGTCGTTCATTGTCACAGGAACTTTTTCTAACCTAATAATTAATTGCGGTTATAGTCAATTGTTGACTTTCAATTACCCCCAGGTTCGACTCACTCTTTTATTTCTCAGTACTTTCAATCTGAAATTGCTGTGAAGAATCTACATTTCATCAAGGCATATCGCAATGTGTTGCAAAAAACAGAAAATCTGCCTCAGCTTCAATCAGCGGTTCGCACACGGAAATTCTGCCTTCCTGTTTGACATCATACAATGAAGAAACAGAAATTGTCAAGTTTTGACAATTTTCAAACATGCACGCTCTCTAGGACAGGCGACACAATTCAGTCAAGAATGATTTCTTTGTTTCAAGCTTTATAAACGTAACCACTCCTGGTGCAATCTGAGGAGATAACAAACAAAATAAAACAGAATGGAAAATACCGGAATCTGGATAACAGATTTAAGAGACTAACGTCCAAGAAATATTTCCGAGAAGTCATGACAAATTCCGCTCAACAAAGCCGAACAAATCCCTCTCTAAAACAAAAGAAAAAACAAGAAAACAAAATAAAACAAAAGCAAAACAAAACAATAACAAACATAGTGTACAACATGCAAGTTTAATTTAAATGTTGAATAATTATTTTTAAATTGCTTTTGTTGGAATGAACATGGAAATCTGGTCTTTCGATTGGATTTCTTTACAAAATAGTGAAACGATTTTCAGAAAATTATGGAGTTAGAAAAGAGGGAAATAAATATTAGTTTTGATGTTAATCAAGTTCAGGAGTTGAACTAAGGATTTAAAACAGGAGAAATAGAAACTGAGAAATGGGTTCCAATTCAAGTACATTTGGCATTACTTCCCTCGGAATAGGTAAAATTCTATCATTTGCATAAGGTCAGATGAACAAATTATCCCATATGATAGAATGAGGAAGCTCAGTACACACTCTCTCATATTATTTGGAGAGAAGATGGTTAACTTTAAATAAACTGGCGTTGGCCCACTAAATGCTATGAACCACACTGCATTGGATTCTATCTTCGGGATCATGGGATGGGTCAATTATTGACAATGCTAAATCTGTTAAATGAAGATTAGAAAGTTCGAGACGCGTGGATAGATAACAAGAAATGTTTTAGATGAAATCACGTGAAAAATAGAATCTCTTTTGGCATTTTTAAGATGGGAAAATTCAGGAATTTTACTCTGGCATAAAATTGTTTTCGGAATTCTCCCCGATTAAATATTTTCACCGTGTAAAATAGTTCTGAACAAGACGCTCTTTTATTTGTTTTGTTTTAAATGTTTCTTCATTCATTTCCATAAATACCTTAATTAAAACAATTAATATAATTCAATTCTAATGTTTCCACCCTAATTTTTAAGCCTCAACAAACTTGCAATCGCTATCAGAAACGATTTAAAAACATGAAGGGTATATATATATATATATATATATATATATATATATATATATATATATATATATATGTGTGTGTGTGTGTGTGTGTGTGTGTGTGTGTGTATATATATATATATATATATATATATATATATATATATATATATATATATATATACTACAGTTCAAAAGTTTCAAATCAGCCTGAGAATTAGCATTGGATGAACTTGACAGAAGTATGCAAAATAAATAAATAAAAAATAAAAATGAAAAAGTGCTCTAAGAGTTATAGAAAAAGGAATGCAATCAGTTTTCAAACATATACTTTGAGAAACTTTTGCAGCGAATCCTAAAACTTTGTGCTGCTGAAGGCTAAAGTAGGATATTTTGACGAGAACAATATTTAATCATAAAATGTTTTTTTCTTTTCGTCATAATAAAATTTCGAATACAAGATCCTGTCTCACTTTCTTTTTAACCAAGTATAACAATTTTATCTTGTTTAAAGTACAAAACAACTACTTTTGGGGCCAGTTTATCAAATTACCAGGAGTTGCCTCAAATCTTTGTACTGTATTACGGCCCCAACCCCTGTTGCCACTAGCATGCAAAGGGTTGCATAAAGTGAGAGCGAGAGTAAAGAGGCGTGATAGAGGAAAGGATGAGAAGGCCAAGGAATAGGTCAAGGCATCTGGAGATGCCGATTGATATTGCATTAGAATAGGGGGGATTATAGCAATCAGGGAAACAAAGAGTAGGAAGGGAATTCCACAGACGAGAAGTGCGAGGCATGAAGCTATTGGAGTAGAAGAGACAGCTACATTTAACTGTTTCGACAGTGAAAGTGGGGATCGAGATGCCAGCCTAGTTGCACGAATAAATTCATACAGTCTGGGAACTAGCGAAAGTAGTTCGTCGGAGCAGTTACCATAAAAGTATTTGTAGAAAAGACAGAGGTACTGTGAGAGAGCAACTGTAGACTAGATGCCAGATCAGGGCCACTCCCATTGCATACACGTCTCTGGATTTTATTGAAGTGTGGCACCATGCATCCTGACGATTTGAAAGAAATATTTATAGATATATGATTTGTTTTTTTACGGTTTATCAACCATTTGATAATTATTTAAGGCCGAAAAATATTTTAGGTTTTAAGAATAATTCCTTCTTTGCATTCAAGCGGTTTGGGAGAAAGAAAAAGAAAACGAAGAAGAAAGAAAGAAAAAATAATACGAGACGGGTCATAGGCGAACACACACACACACGGCTTAAGAGACGGAAATGAGGAGGAAAAAGGTTATAGTTGATAGGTATCAGATGTCGAAAATATCTAGGTCACCTACGAACAAGCGTTGACCGATTTCCGCTTGTCCACGAAAAATGGAATTTTGTTATCAATGGATGTCACCAAAAGAAGAAATCCATTGTTGAACATTGACGAAACACAGACGGTCTTCCCTGGGTGTAAAGAATGAAAAAAATCCCACACAAGAAGTTTTCACTGGCTAAGTTTTTTTTCCTTTGACAGAATAAACGTTTGCCCTGTGATAATAAAGATTTTTTGTTATCAACACATGGGCCGAAAGGAAAATGAAATATTTTTATTTTTGCTTTAGAGACGCCAGGTAGGCTAGGAAAATTTCTTTCTTGGATCATGTCCAATTAGCGATAAACTGCCTGACAAACGCCACGTGTTAAAACCGAGGATTGTCACCTCGGCCGCTCATGATAAGGACGATTTAATTAATTTTTTTTTTTTTTAGCAGCAAGGTATTTTTTCCCAAAACAAAGCCACGGGTTGTTCACGCCCGACTAAGACGTCATTGGCCAAGTGGATCACATGACGCACGAAGGAGGAGGAAAGATACCCGACCAGGACCTCATTGGCCGAGAGCGGTCCCGTGACGCACGAAGAAAATCAGTCGACGCCTCTATCCAGAGTGTAAGTGTGAGAAGCCGATACGAAGAAGTGGGGGAAGTTAGTGCACGCCCTCAGAAGCACAGTAAGAGAGGGAGTGAGAAAAGAGTTACCAAAAATGGAAAAGCGTGGAAAATCCCTAACCAGAAATAACAAGGGTGGATATGTATTTATAATTATCGAAGAACCCCTGGCGCCAACAGACCCATCCCAGTTTTGACGGCGTCAATAAAAACGAAGCCCCACCAGACAGAAATCAGTGCAGCCGCGGACGGCAGGCGGAGTTGAGCCGCGGACGGCGGGCAGAGTTCGTTCGCCCCTAGCGGGCAGAAGAGGCCAGTTCGTTTGACCCTGCGAGAAGAAGTTCGTTCGACCCAAGCTGGCGAGAAGAAGTTAGTTCGCGCACCGGCGGCAGAGATGAGTGCCTAGTAATTCAGACTCTGGAGAGAAGAGTTGAGCCCCGGACGGCAGGCAGAGATGAGTGCCCAGTGTTGAAACCACATCAAGATAGCTGACCAAGATTCACGCACACCTTTGGACTCTTCTTCAACCAAGAACAAGTAGTTTGAAGAGCGACTTAGAACCAGACCACAGAAATAAGTTTTTCGACTTTCGTCCAAAGACACACCGAAACACAAATTTCTTAGAGAGCAGACAACTTGAAGCGTTAAAGTTTGCCTAGCGAAAGCGTCGTGCCACAATCCACAGAACGGGTCGGGAAGTAGACATAGTCCTATGTACCGAACAAATAGACATAATAAGTTTGTTACCTTTTTCTTTGATACTTTGAACTTTGTGAGTTTTCATTTTATTTCCTTTTATACATATTTGTGTGTTATCACCCCCGTGGAACTCAGCTTGCATTACGGCCCCAACCCCTGTTGATCTCGTCTGTCTAAGATCAATTCACAACGTGGGTAGGCAGACTGGAGATCAGTGCAGTTACCCTGGTAACCAGGCGTTGGAAGCAGGTTGGGAACGGCGAGGCTGGTATCAATCTAACCAGATTCCTACCCGAATCACCAAAGGGTTAGAACGTCACGTTTGGAGCAGCGACACCCGGACGGAGCGGCGAGGAGAGGCGAGGAGCGAACAGCTGACCCCGCGGCGAAGAAGTCACAACTGGTGCTGTTTAGGGACGTCACAACTGGCACCGTGGTAGATCAGGATAGAACGTCACAGTCGGCGCTGCGACCGGGGGACGACGTCACAGAAGACCTTAGACTATATATGGCAACAGTATTCCATGCAAGGGCGAATGGCTGATTTATAGATTTGAAGGATGGACTCGGGTGAGGAAAAATTTCTGGCGCGACGCAGAGAACCAACTTTCCTTGCGGTGGATGAAGCTATTGATTCAATATTTTTGTTCCATTTCAGGTCAGCGGAGAGTGTGACACCAAGCAGTCAAGAAGAGGTGCTTTCGTGGAGTTGAGCATCAGACATTCTAGTGGGGAGCAGGGATAGTTCTTGTGGTGAGTAACAGAGAGCAGTTTTGTCTTTGAGGCATTAAAGTTAACCAGATAATTCATGTCCAAGTCCACAACCGATTAGAGGTATTTTACGAGACAAACGGCGAGGTTGATATTGTAACTATATATTAGCACTGCCCACTTAATTCAATATATGAGAACAAATGCCTTTTATGCAAGTTTCTAATATGCAACTGGCATGGAAGCAATGGTCATTTGAATATGGTCATGCTGAGCTGGTGAATTTCATTTCATGCATCAGTCATGGAAAGAAACGGTCTTTATGTCAGTCGTCTTTAGGGAAACCTGTATATGAAACTTGTATAAAAGAGGCATTGTTGGCTGAATACAATACTTATATATATATATATATATATATATATATATATATATATATATATATATATATATGTGTGTGTGTGTGTGTGTGTGTGTGTGTGTGTGTGTATTGTTATGGTAATTTTACCACGCATGCATTGACTCCACCAGGTATAAATAGGAGCAGGTACTGCCTTTTAGAGAGTGAAGTTTCCAGCAGTCAGCTCTGACAGTCGGACTGAACATTCTTGCTGCAACAAGATATATATGTCTGTATTACTGTTTCTATTAATATATTTGTTTTAATTCCTCACTTGCGGTATACAACAATATATATATACATACATACACACACACACACACACACACATATATATATATATATATATATATATATATATATATATATATATGTGTGTGTGTGTGTGTGCGTGTGTGGGTGTATGTGTGTTTGTGCGTATCAGTGCGTTTATGTTTCTTTCAGACATGCACGCACATATTTACACTATATCATCACGTGTACATGATATTCCATCTTGCAATGTGCTTATGTGTTCCCTGTTACTTGCTTTCGTATGCATATATTTGGAAGAAGTGTAGCTGTCTGATTTAATTTCCTTGCAACATCAATCAGAAGCAAAGACAAGAGAAGTTGCAGAGTTTATGAAAGAAATAAAAACATGAAGTCAAGAACGCTTAGTGAAACGTCATGGCGAGTCAAAACTTGGGATAAATATGATAAGAAACGCTGATAAAGATAAAGGTGATGGAAGGAAATCCAGAGACGAGGAATAGAGTCACTGATAGTAAGAAAATGACAGAAAAAAAGGCAGCTAAAAGAAAATGAAGGAGAAGAGGAAGATCAAAGATAAAACGTAAAAAAAAAAAAAAATGAAATGAAATGAAAAACAAGGGGAACCTCTTCGGAAAATGATCCTAAGGAAATATAAAGAAACGAGTATAAATCAAACGAATAAATTGTTTTTACCTATTACAATGTTGATGATGATAATGGCAGTAATAATAATAAAAAAAAAGACTATAAATGTGATTATCATGCGGATGCTGGCCACGAAAGAAGAATCTGTATCAAAAAAGACAGAGAAGTTTGTAATTATTGTGATGAGGAAAAGGAAACTAAGATAACGAAAGGAAAGGAAAAATATGAAAAGGGAAAACTGAAAAGAAACAAGGAAAAAAAGAAGAAAAGAATAAAAAGATGAAAAGACGAAAAAGAGAAAGAAGAAGAAAATGGTGTATGAATAAGAGAAATAAAGAAGACGAAAACAAAAAGAAGAAAGGATCAGAGGATCAACAACAACAAAAACAAAAATAATAATAATAATAATAATAATAATAATAATAATAATAATAATAAAACGAGCGAAATAGAAGAAGAAGAAAAAAAAAAGCGAAAAAAGAAGAATGAGAAGAATTAATGGAAAATAAAGAAAAGGAAAATAGGAAGAAAAAAGAGGGAGAAAGATAAAGAAAAGAGGAAGAAGAATGAGCAGAAAATGAAGAAAAGAAGTTGAAAACTAGGAAAATTGGAAAAAAAAAGATTAAAAATAGCGAGAAGAAGATGGAAAAGAAAGGATGAAGAGAAGGAGAAGAAAATGGCCAATGAAAACGATCTTGGGAAAAATTGTAATAGTAATGGTGACTTTGCGAGTCTATATTTTTCATTTTTAGAAGCAAAACTGCAAACTAACAAATGAATGGAAAAAGCAAATAAAGAGAAAAAAAGATTAGTTTATGACTTGGCAGCTTCCCAAATGTAAAAATAAAATAAAAATATATTGGTTAAAACTTTAGGAAAAATTACATAAAATCTACACTATTTAAAATAAAACAAGAAAGCCTTTTAACTGGCCGACCGAACCCAAAACTTAATGGAACTCACACGCATAACATAGGGCAACACATATACATAAATGCAAGTGATAGTAACATAATCATATAAGACATTGTTACTTTTGCAAGTTCAAACTTCGCTTGTCTACTTGCAGTAGACTTAGGACTTAATGCATAAGAATATACATTCATCAAATGTAATGGTAATATAAAAAATGTCCTTATAAGGAAACGTTAGGAATTTATTCAGTGCGTCTAAAGTTATAAAATCTTTCTCTTGGGACTTCTTTTTCAGGAAAATAGCTTTCTCACATCCTGTAGCCGTTATCGCTCTTACCAGTATTGATGGGGGTTGCGTTCCTAACCGTTGATTTGAAGAAGTGTGGAACATCATCTTATATCATTATTTTCTCTTCGAATTATATCTGCTATCCATTTTCGTTGTTGCTTCAGTTGAAAATACTGAGGTGATATCGTTTTTGTTATCCTGTATAGATTTTTTTTTATATTATGGTGCCAGTCCGTAATGTCCGAAGAAATATATTCGCGCCAAGATCTACAGACATCACTCACTATACAATTTTAGCCATTGATCCGAGAAAGCGGTTATTTAAAGAAAACAGTTTAGATATTTCTCCAAGTGTTTGGCGTCATGCATGGCATCCATATAAAAATCTTGATCTAACGAGGCTAATCAAGAATATGTCCAGAGTTTTCAGATTTATGTTTGCTTTTGCAGAAATTTGAAATGTTGAATTAAAGTACGTCTAGCTTATATATATATATATATATATATATATATATATATATATATATATATATATATTTAAGTATACAAACAGAAAAAAATCCCTTAAAGATTTCTGCCGTTAACAATAAATTTAAAAAAAAAAATCCAGACGACATGCATTTAACGGATGTCAGAATTCATTGAAAAATACATCCCTACCCCTACCAAAACGTAACTAATAACTGATACATCAAAATACAGCGATAATGAAAACACAACCACCCCTTGTCTGGATGAATGGATTTCTCTGTATCCTTGGAAACGTGAATTATGATTTTTGCTGTGTCTTTAAAACCCAGTAATTTTAAAAATAAGTTACTCGAAAATTCGCCTGAGGATGAAATGGAACTAATGTCTTTAATTTAATTACAAAATTAAATTCGAAGCTTTTAACTTCTATTTTTGAAACATGGTTAGAACTGTGTAGCAAAAAACATATTCTAAATCTGTTAATTTATAATATTAACGCACTGTAAATTTACATCGAGCACTATTTTGTAAAAATAAAGATATCTATAAGAACACCGGATTATATATTATTGTACTTTCTTTTATATATATATATATATATATATATATATATATATATATATATATATATATATATATATATATATATAGGATTGGTGTATACGGGAAGAATTCCAATAACTAAAAATGCTATAAGAGGGCTCAATACGGAGTAGAGTAAATATAATTTATTCGAAAATTATAACATAAACATGTTATAAAATCACTACAGAAATATCAATTTGGCTTCCACATTTCTGCTGTTAAATGCAGAATAAATAAAATAACGGTGTTTATGTTTCAGGTACAAAAAAAAACAAATAATAAAGGCAACACTCAGAGGTGACAGGCTGTTTCGTGCTAGTTGCAATCGTCAGGCCACGAATGTTGGATTTTTCCCTCGACTATTTATATATATGGGTCAGTGGTGCATTGTGGGTAATCTATTCTGGCTATTCTGGTTATTTTTGCGGGAGTGGCTTGTCTGTTTATTCATTTAATTATTTGTTTGGGTTAATTTAGTTTAATTCTTTTTCATTTTCATTTTGTATTATTTATACTTTTCGGTTTTTGATGTTTTATTAACATACTAAAATTTTGTTTTGTGTAATATGCTGAGGTTGCTTATTTAATAGTTTGTTTTGGTCTGGAAATATATATATATATATATATATATATATATATATATATATATATATATATATATATATATATATATATATATATACATATATATATGTAGTGTCTCAAAAGTTTTCGAACACTTTAAATGCCACAAATGTAGTGTTTATTGACTTTGCAAAGATGATTAAAATTAGGAAGCTTTCTTGTTTATTGACTATAAAGAAAATCGCGTCTGAATTGAATACCAAATGAAATTAAATGAGAGTTCATAAACATTCAGACTGATGATGAAATCAAAAATAAGTACTTTTTTGTAAACCATATATATATATATATATATATATATATATATATATATATATATATATATATATATATATATAAAAAAAGATTTCATTTCGAAATTCCTTGAAGGTTATTCGAATCGACAAGTACTTGACGAAGGCTAGAGTGCACAACGCAGAAACGTCGTGATGTTAACAACACAGATAAGTACAGTAGTCTACACGTAAATAAAATATCTCTCACTTTGAAAGAAACACAAAGTAATGTTTCTTCATCGTTCCCTGTCAAGTAGGCCTGGTACAATAATAATAATAATAATAATAATAATAATAATAATAATAATAATGCGATGACTATGTGATAATCTTGGTATATCACGTATATTTGTCTGTGATGCTTTTGCCTATTATATCTTTATCAGGCTGGATTTTATAATTGATATGTAGAATTTTGTATATTTGCACCTCATTCTCACGTTCTTGATGTGTTGATCTTTCGCTCAATAACAATAATAATAATACTAATATGAAGTTTTTTTGGAAATTGCATTTAGCTTACCTTTGCGGAGTTCAGCTTAATCTTATTAAAATGTGCACGCTCTATTCTATGAGAATTTTTGTAATGCCATGACGTTTCAAAGCGTACTTGATTATCCTTCGTCTACTATTCTTTTCTCCTTAGATTTTGTAAAATGTCAAACCCATTGGGAAAATAAAGTGGAGTGGATTCTCTTTTGAAATTCGATTATTCCATTTAGACTCAGTGACATATCCAAGGCTAGAGAACCCAAAATTCTCTTCGAATTAAACCAGAGCAACCAAGGCTATTAGGAAGAAGATGACGGTAACAGACTGAATTTGAACTCGACTCACCGTTTCAACTTCTGTACCCATATCCATTACGCTAATAATTACGCAGAAATATATTTAAATATTTGATTCTTGAGTGTGTATTGTTGTGTCTTGAGAGCATAAAGTATAAATATTTGCTATATTCTTTTCAGGTGCAAGTCCATCTCACGGGATTAGAAGTCCTCTCAGGTTCTTTGTTACATTGATGCATTGGATACAATGATGAATATATTGGACTTCATAAATTTGTACCCCATCAACCCATTTTTTGGTAAGCTGCTCTATTACGTAATAACAAGAATAACATTATCATGAATTATCCGGAGTAAGATATGAAAAATTTCTAAAATGAAAATAACTGAAATCAACATTTTGAAGAACGATAAAATTTATGCTAATGTAAAAATCGTCTATGGCCCAGTTTAGCTTCTTCTATGTGCCGTATCTCCTCAGTTGGTGGTCGAGCATGGAACTTTACAATTTGCTAACACTTGTAGGTCTTAGAAAACTTTTTCCCTTTTGCCGGGCCTTCCACCCCATGTTCTGCAATCCAGTCTCACAAGCCCGTTAGGTAAGTGGTCGATTGTCTCCCTCTATCCCCTTTTCCTTCGATATGAATGCCAATTGTCTCCCTCTGTCCCCTTTTCCTTAGATATGAACGCCAATTGTCTCCCTCTGTCCCCTTTTTCTTAGATATGAATGCCAATTGTCTCCCTCTGTCCCCTTTCTTTCGATATGAATGTCGATTGTCTCCCTCTGTTCCCTTTCCTTCGATATGAATGTCGATTGTCTCCCTCTGTCCCTTTTTCCTTCGATATGAATGTCGAATGTCTCCCTCTGTACTTTTACCATTCGATGAGAATGTCAAAATCTCCACGACTTCCTTACTCTTTATTTCAGAAATGTCAGTTCTCGCTTCTGATTCTGAGTATAAGTATCATTTTTATTTTCATTTAAGTCCTCGATATACAGGATATTAAAAAGAAAAGAAGACAATAGAGGATTGGAGATCGTGATCATCCAATGAACTCGAGACTAGAGGCAACAAAGAAAGCAGGACATAAATATTAAAAGGAAAACTACAATACAACAGAAATATAATAAAAATGGTGGCCCAGGAAACCCCAAAGCTACATCCAAATATACGAAGTAAAAAATCAATGGATAATTTAAAAGATAAAGAACATGAATTAGAGTTGTAATTATGCTGGTATATTTACACAAAGGACGCATAAAATAGATATGCTATTGTCGGTCATATCAGACTGAATAAATTAAAACGAACTACACACAAAAGGTCAGATTCATTAATAGTAGCGAAAATGGTAGCTGTTTCCATATATGTAAACGTCTGACATTCATTGACAGAGCAGATCGTACTGTAGTCAGTTCAAATCATTTGATTAAAACAATTTTCCAGGAAAGTCGGTTTCACAAGCCCAATAATATTCATCGCTCTTTCCAGTACTGATGGAAACTTCCTAAACTTTTGTCATTCACTTTTTTGCGTCGAAAACTGTTACGTTACACGCACACCCAAACCGCATATTCTACATGTTAAGCCACTGCACTTGGAGATATGACAAAAAAAGAATTTAGATGAAACAAAATGGGCTCTACTCTTGAATATATATCTTAATATTTGCTCATGGTTATGGCAATAATAAACGTTTCCTTATAGTGAAACATTCGGCTTTCATTGACCAAGCAGCCACTGCTACTTTCGTTTGAAATTTGAAAAATCTTTCTGTTAAAACTATTTTTTAAGAAAATAGGTTTCTTAGGTCCATTAGCTGATATCGTTCTTTCCAGTATTAATGAGCGTTTCCTTCCCAACTTTTTGTTTGTAGTTGTGTGAAACATCAACATTGAACATATTATTTCGGCTTTGAGTTACATGTATTATACATTTTGACCGTTGTTGCTATTAAAAGTCCGCAAGTGATGTGGTATTTGTTATCCGGTACAGTTCGTTGTGATTCAGTAACGACTATACATGAGGTTCGAAAAAGGATGTCTCTCCCTTAGACTTAAATGTTTCACACGTTAGAAGCAATTTATAACGATCGATCTGAGAAAGCGATTGTTTATAGCTGAAGGGTTAGATATTTCTAAAAGCGTGTCAGATACCCACGCACGGCATCGATATGAACGTGTCGGTCTGATGAGATGAGTTATGACGAAGGAAGAGAAAATATTATAATAGATTCAGCCGTTGTGATAGACTATTGATAAAAATTAAGACGCTGATTTCAAAGATTGAAGATTATTCGCTATTACACGGAAAAAGAAAATAGTGGAAAATTAACTGAAATAAGTCGATTCTCCAACCTCTTTCCCATAGAAGCAACCTTGAAAGCCTGTCGCTTATCTATCGCTATTCCAGCTGCACATGTTCAGATAAGCTCTAGTCTTTGCATCAAACAATTCAGAAATTTACAACTAGGACGCATCATGCTACATTCATGGAGTCGAATCACACTAATTTATTACATGCTCCAAATGTAACTAGAATGTTTCATTCAGGCAAATTTTCCCAACAACTCATCTCTGATATAACCGTAAGCCTCCATTTCCTATCCCACGAACGCAGGTGTTCCTCAAGGCTCCATCCTAGTCCCCACTCTATTCCTTATCTACATAAATGACCTTCCTGACGCCATAACTTCCCAAGTTGGCATCTACGCGGATGACACCACAAAAACAAATCTAGTCTCGCTGACAAAACTCACCTGGCCGTGCGTCTCGAAAAGGACCTCCAATCGATTGTGAACTGGGGCATGAATTGGCTGGTCAACTTCAACGCTTCTAAGACAAAACTGCTCTCTATTAATCACGACAGAGATCCTTCCTTTCCCTCCATTAGAATGTCTGACGCTCAACTTCTCGAGAGCAACTCTCTGCGGCTTCTCGGTCCCACGTTGACTGTTTACCTGAGATGGAATAAATACATTGAGTCAATTGTCTCGTCCACCGCAAGGAAAGTTGGCTCCCTGAGCCGCGCTAGGAAGTTTTTCCCCCCAGAGTCGATCCTCCAGATCTACAAATCAACAATTCGCCCTTGCATGGAGTATTGCTGCCATATATCGTCAGGTGCCCCTTCTATTTGCTTCGGGGTTCTTGATAGGCTCCAGAGGCGGATATGCAATGTAGTTGGCCCTGCCCTGGCGTCTCGTCTACAGTCACTTTCTCATCGACGCGCCGTCGCCTCCCTCTGTCTCTTCTACAAATACTTTCATGGTAATTGATCCGAGGAGCTGCATTCGCTGGTTCCCAGACGTCATGAGTTCCAGCGCCAGAGATAAGCCAAACTAGATGAAAATTTTAAATTCTCGAACTTCCGTTTCATTGGACAGATGTTGAATCCTTAATTCTGATTTTGTTAGTGAAACTACGTCTATCCGTTATTTACGTTAAGGCGTCTAAATACTTAAGGGAACTAATGCTTTAATCCTGGCTACACCTATCCGTGCGAAGGAAAATTTATTTTACGTTTTGGCAGGTGCGACAGGATATTGGAACAATCCAGAACTTATACTGGAAGTAAACCGCCTGTATACGGATAGAAAATGAATCCAGTAAATACACAAAAATTGAAAACGGGTATAAGACACGGATGTGTCTTCTCAACAGATTTACCAGGATTTATTATTGGCGGCCACAGTCTTAACAGCATTAGATATGCATATTACACAATGACGCGGAAAGTAAACTACAGAAACTTCTACAAATTGTAGTAAAGTAAAGCGAGAAGAAAGGAATAAATATCAATTGTAAGAAGTAAATATATGATGTTCAGCAAAACTAACAACCCAGTTCGCGATTAACGAATTGGGGGCACCACACTGAAGCAAGTATAAACATTTAAATATCTAGTAAAGAGAAGAAAGAAAATACGACACCAAAATCCGAATGTAAGCACATATTAAGCAAGGTATTATGAAACAGGACAATATATACTGAACTGTTATTTAATATTGGTCGTATATGCTGTGTATACTGAAAAAAAAAATCTCATCACAGATGAAAACAGACCTGAGGCAATAGAAATGTTTATTTCTAAAGAAGGACGCTGAGAATATCACGGATTGTCCATGTTAAGAACCTTTAAAGAAAATGGTAGCAAAAATGAACCCCATACTTAGTATGATGTAACAGTTGAAATTTCTAGTGCACATAATGAGGAGTGAAGGTTTGGAAAATTTAACATTCACAAGACATGTTGAACGTGGGACAGCCAAAGGAAAGTTGTGAAGAACCTACATAACGAGTTTGTGTATTTACACAAGCTCGTTATGTAGCAGAATAGGATAGCAGAATAGGATTTAGGAGAGATAGGAAAAAGACTCATATTGCTCCTAAGGACAGAAAGTGCTACCAAGGACGGGTAATCTTGGAGAATCATGATTACTCACCTCCTGAAGAGACAAAGCACATAGAAATAGAAAACAAAATGTTTTTATATCACTCTTTATACTATTTGGATTTTGCTATATTTGAGTAAACGCAAAGAAAATCAAAGCTCAGATTTACATTGAAATCCTACATTAAATGATCCATCAAAAATCATGTGTCAAACTTGACATTGTACTTATCTTGTAAACTGAATTGCAACGTTAAAACCATTCTACTAGATCCTACTTTAAGCCTAATGTTTCCCAAAATTAAAACAAATTCTTAAAGTGAATGTTATATTCTAGTAAATCGAAATAAAATTGCGAGAATTTCATTTCCTTAAGAAAGTGCATTACTTCAGTTCGCCGAATCTTAACCGTAACATCGATAAATTATTCGTAACAAAAGAACCAATCAACTGACGTTTATACTCAGTTGATAAGATGATGACAAGGTCAGTTTACATTATTTTTACTTTTATTACGCGCTCGTTTCACTATATTTTTAGGCCGTTATATTTAAAGCTTTTGCTTGACCTTTACATTTTCGCATATATTTTTCACTTTATGGTGTTCCATATTTATTTTCCATTTGATTTTTTTACTAAGCTTAAATTAAGTGGTTAGAATACCTCAATAGATTGCATCTAGTGAGGATCGAACTCACTTTTTCAAAGAAGAAATGTTTGATAATCTTTTCTTTATTTTACTATTTCTTTTGTTTTTGCACTTTTCGTATTAAGTGTTAAAACATCTTTTATTCTTTCGTATTTCGCTTTTTCTTTTTATTATCATTGATTCATTGAACATTTCATTTATCCACTGCTTTCGCCATTAAATTTCTCTCGTTAGCCTTTCATATTATTCTTCACCAGTTTTATTTATTTCTTGCTTTCCAAACAATAGACTTTCCAAGAGTCTACCGTCCGTTTCGTATTTCCTTCTTACTCACCTTTCTCATCCTAATGTCATGAATTTTAGAGCATTTAAAACTTATTGTGTCTTTGTTTGATTCTTTCTTTCTATTTTTCTTTCTTTCTTTCTTTCTTTCTTTCTTTCTTTCTACCTTTCTTTCTTTAGCTACTCTGTTTTTTTTTTTTTAATTTGCTCAAGGGATTTATCGTTTGTTCGTACGTTTCTTTTTTTATTTCTTTCGCTACATATTCTGAAAGAATTTATTGCTCATTGATTATTCCTTTTTATTTTTTTCTGTCTTTGTGTAAGGAATATATCGATCCTTCCTTCCTTTTTTCTACTATATTTTAAGTTTTCCGGTAATAATTTATCTCTCTTTTTCTTTCTTTCTTTCTTTCTTTCTTTCTTTCTTTCTTTCTTTCTTTCTTTCTTTCTTTCTTTGCGCACGTCTATTTTTAATTTCTTTGATTGAATCATTCTTTCCATTTCCTTTTCTTTTCTTTTTTCTCTTTGTTTACTCTTTTATGCATGGACTCCATAATTTATGAATTAGTTTTTTCTTTCTGTTGACATATTTCACTTCAGATACTTTGCGCCATTTTTAATTTTATTCGAGACATAGTACTTTCTTTCTTTCTTTCTTTCTTTCTTTCTTTCTTTCTTTCTTTCTTTCTTTCTTTCTTTCTTTCTGTTTGTACTCTTGTAAATAGATGGAAGACTTTCTTATGTCTTATCTACATTCATTTGTTCAATCAATTGTTATGTCACCAGTGCGGGTTTATTTTTGCCGCTTCCTTAAAAAATGTAGTTGCTAAATTAGTTTCAGCACAGAAATTATTTTGGACCATCAGAAGCACAGAGACTCGTTGTGGCACACTCACACGCACTCACAAACCGCACATACATACATAAATAAATACGCACATACGCTGAGGCATATCCTAATATTTGCTGACTCACGCACATACACATATTCATTGGGACACATACGCACACACAGAAAATCAATATGCACAATTACAAATACTTAAATATGCGCCAATACAGGTATGGATGAGAACATACATATTAATGCACTTACGCGTACATACGAACAACATAATGAATACAGCATTTTTATCACGGGGTTGCGGCACATTAAAAAAAACAAAAAAACTGGTAGCCAGTCAAGGTGAGCAACTCTGAATTCAAAATGTGTGTAACATGTGATTCTATAATCACCACTGCACACGGCGTATTATCGTTATATTTTATTTGCCGTTTAAATTTTAAGAAAACATTGTCTAAAAGCAGTTGGTTCTAGGACAGTTGCGTACTGGATATTTGCGTCTTGGACATTTGCGTCCCAAACAACTGCGTACCAAACAACTGCGTACCTGGACATTTTCCGTCCCAAACAATTGCGTACCAATCAACTGCGTACCTGGACATTTGCGTCCCAAACAATTGCGTACCAAACAACTGCGTACCTGGACATTTGCGTCCCAAACAATTGCGTACCAAACAACTGCATACCTGCACATTTGCGTCCCAAACAATTGCGTACCAATCAACTGCGTACCTTGACATTTGCGTCCCAAACAATTGCGTACCAAACAACTGCGTACCTGGACATTTGCGTCCCAAACAATTGCGTACCAAACAACTGCGTACCTGGACATTTGCGTCCCTAGAAAAATGCGTCCTTGGATAATTGCTTATCTCTGATAATTTTTTGAAGCTTTTAAAGAAAATTACCATAATTTTGGATGGAAAAACATAGTTAGTAATCATACATTTAAAAAAAAAACGAATAAAATAAAAAAAAATTAAAAGTTTATTTTTGTTTAAAATGCATTGACAGATTAAAAGTGTGATCGCTCTACACATCGCTAGCATGTTTTGGTTCACCCGTATTTTCCTTATGATAGTGGTAGCTGTAATTTTCCTCGTCCATAAATGTTTGATTTTCGGAACTTAGCCATGAATTCTAAATAAAAATATAATTTGTAAAATATAGAATCTATTCGATGATTGTGGTATGCAGTGCTGGGGTGAAATGAAACTTCTAGTTTAATTTTCTCCTGCTTTAAAACATAATTTTTTCTCTTTCTGCTTGTTTAGGGTAATTAAAGGCATTGGTGCGCTAATTCCTATATTAAAAAAAAAAATCTTTAAAGAAAAATGCTAACTTCAAAAAAATTATCAGAAGTACATAATTATCCGGAGCGCATTTGTCCAGGAACGCAAATGTCCGTCCACCAAAACAATTATGTCCTAAATATTGGTTTCGTTTGTAATATTTGCAATAGGTTTAATGGAAGATCAAATAATTTTCATTGAGTTCAGTCAACTGGACTAACTTGCAAATTATGATTTTAAATAATGTGACTTACAGTATATTGAAATTGCGCTCATCTTCAAAAAATACGTTTAGGATCGTCTAAATGATCCCAGGATGAAGATGATCATAAAAATATTGTTAGAAGATCCGCGTTATTTCAAACGACTCTAATTCTATTGACGTAGACGAATTTGACAGACTACGACCTTAAATAACTCTTGTCATCCATTCCCTCAAAGACATCAAATAGGTTATTGGCAGTTTTCTATGCTTCTTTTGCCTTCAATGCGCACGAGAGTCTCACATTCTTGAAGTTTTCTTTCCTGATTATTTATAAATTTATTTTAGCAGCAGATTGTTTGTAGTTCTTATTCACCTTAAACTGTCCTCGTTTCTCATTTGCTCTGTCCTTTGTATTCTCAGTTTTACTCAGTAGAAACACACCCCTCTTTCTTCAACTCTCTTCTTCATCTGTGTTGTAATCATGCATCATAAAAATGTGTTGACATTATATCGACGTCCAGTACAATTTCTTTGTTTCTAAGGATTCTTTCCTATCTTTTAATAGGTTGCTTCATGTAGGGAACGAACTGATAACCCTCAGTATTCAAAGAACTGATACAACTCTATTAAATGGACTGTTCCAGTAGGAATATAATCATCTATGACGCTGCTCTCAGTGTGTGGAGGGTGTGCTTTCCAGCTTAGGCTTGAGCACACATTAAGACGTCGAACTGTCTGCTTTCGGGCAGAGAGGAACCCAGACGATGCTATGCCGAAGTGCAAAGTCTCGTCTGATGAGGTAGACAAACCAGACCAAATTTTCGCCCGACATAAAAATCGACCTTGCACTACATACTGCTTCGTGTGGAGGTCGGGTAAATACCGGCTTGCTTTCCAGCTTAGGCTTTGGCAAGCTCAAGATGTCAAATTCTCTGCTTTTGGGCAGAGAGGAACCTAGACAAGGCTTTACCGAAGGGCAGAGTCTGGTCTGGGGAGGTAGACAAACCCGACCCCGTGTTTGCGGGGTGTAAGACAACTTTTCCCCTGAGCTCGGATCTCCCAACATAAAAATAGGCCTTGTGCCACATCTTGCCTCGTGGTGGGGTCGGGTAAATACCGGCTTTCCAGCAAGAATCAAGATGTCGAATTCTCTGTTTTCGGGCAGAGAGGAATCTAAACAAGGCTTTGCCGAAGGACAGTGTCATGTCTGTGGAGGTAGACAAACCCAAGCTCGTGTATGCCGGGTATATCGTTCGGCCCACAAAGAAATCGGCCTTGTGTCACATCCTGCCTTGTTGGGAGGGCAGGTAAATACCGCCTTGCTTTCCAACTTCAATCGAGCTTGTAAATATCCACTTGTATATTTCTTGTTTAAAATAAACCCTTATACTTTGTAAGCTGCCGTTCTAGTTATTACTTCAATAACCACCCCCAAAAAACATTCGAAAACTACATTTTTCTAGAAGGTATCTTTCATTTCTAAACGTCTTCGATTTTTTTGTGTCACATTTTCCATCATCTGCAGTAGAGAGATATTTAAATTTTTGTACTTGCTTCAATATGTAACTCGCAATTTGGGTTTTTGTTGCAATGAAGACTATATTTTTCGGTTTCATACTTTTAATGATTAATCCTATTTTCTTTGTTTTGTGCGATTACCTGGCCCAAGAGTCATTTCCCTGTTCTTTCCGAATCCATAGAAACAGCTTAAAATGCCTAACATACAGGGTGCGATGGATAAATTCTCGTATAAATTACACAAAAATGAAAATAACACGGACATCGCATTTTAATAGATGTATTTAACAAAATAAAATCTTGGAATACTAAAGAGTAAATGTTCTTATTGGTGCTTCCGGTGCGAATACTAAGGAGAACAGCATGTTGTTTCCAAATTTCATGAGCGAAATTAAAAATATAAAATGGCGGCAATTTACCCATCACACCTTGTATAAACTAATGATAGGACTTTTCGCTCTCGTTTAATCATTTTAAATGATACACGTAAAAACTTATATTGCATTAATTATAAAACAGGTGCGATTATATTATATTCAATCAGATTGACTGCAGATTCTTTGTCAATGATGCTGGTCAGACGTTTGGTATTAAGTGTCCTACAACTTAACTAAAGAGAAGCGTAAGATAATCCCTGGTCATATGATGTGGGATAAATAAAAATAGCAGCAATAAAAACAAAACTAAAACGGTGAAAAGATGAATGATTGACAGATTGGTTGATTTTGTTTAGCAGCATATCAACCTCTATGGGTTATTTAATGTCGAAATCTAAATATTTTTACGTAACTTTATACTTTCAAGGTAAACGTATGTTTTTTTTAGATATATAATTTGAATGAGAAAATGTATTGTTGGTATTTTATAAATGTATATTGCTAGTAATTTCAATACAAAAATGGACTATTGGTATTTTTTTTTTTACATATGTGTACTTTTATAATTTTTTAGCGTTGACTCTCATTTTTCTATGAAAATGTATTGTTGGTAATTTTATTATGGAAATTTACTGTTTACTTTTGTGTGGAGTTCGGTATTTGCTACTACTCCGGGACAGCTTGTACATGTGAACAACAGCAATTAAGTGTTACTTCCACGCTCCTCAAAACATCCATTTCCCGATCAGAATCTTTGCTGCCAGATGTACATTATCGTCATACCCAGGACGAAAGGAGGCTAAATGAAGTCAGCTAGAGACATCGGAGACGATAAATTTAAAATTTAAAATCAAAGGGCCCTTACATATCCAGCGTTTCTCTTGATGTTTTATCATAATCGACGTTTATTTATATTTTCGTTACCCCCACCCCTAAAAGCATATGATTTCATGAATGAAAATATGCTTTGGTCTACGGAAGTCTGGACGAAACACGTTATATAGGATTTTTCCAATTTTGTCATTCAATTACCCATCTTTAGACTGATATATAGAATCTTCTCTCAAAACAAAACTTCCACTATTCACTAATGTTTACGTAATTTCAGAATTCAAATAAATATCGAATCTTGCCTTTCTCGCTACTCTTTTGATTATACGACAAACATGTATCGCCTCTCGGGACTTTTATGGGAACTTGGATTAAAATTGACTCAAGTTCAGCATGTACCTTTCCCATTGAACCTAAAGTGAGAGGGTCAGCGTAAATCCTTGATGCTTTCTGGTGGTGTCACGAAAGGAAACTTGGACAATTTATGGCACAACCTGCATGTATGCTTGTGTGGCCTTACGTTGTGAACTCCTGTCAAACCTGAGGGTAGGTAAACAACTAATATTTCTCTTTACACATTTCAATCCCGTCCCTCTTTTTGTATTCCGTCTTCTTTGATAACAGTTCTTGATATAAATCATTCTAAACTGACTTCCAATATTTGTCTCTTAATTGGTTTGTTCCAAGTTGGCACAATGTCCAGTTAATTTCGAATTTCACGCATATTTGAATGGTTCCCTGAAAGATTTGGCAGTCAATCCCCTGACACTTGACTTCCTAAATTAGAATTATTATGGAGTACTAAAATACAATTATGAAAAAGTCGCTATCATATATATATATATATATATATATATATATATATATATATATATATATATATATATCATACTTATTATAAAACCCAGGTTGTGAGTGTGTGTGTGTGTGTGTGTGTGTCTGTACGTTTATATATTGGATCGGATTTCCTACATTTTTCAACCGATTTCAACAAAACTTCACAGGACTACATAAAATTACCTTGCGTTGGTTGTGACAGCGCCAAAAATTGCAAAAAAAATTGTTTTTGCACGAAATAATTTTGAAAGCAAAATTAAGAGTCATCGCGAGAATGAAAGGGGGACAACTCATGTCGAGTTATACTTATTATAAAACCCAGGTTGTTTGTGTGTGTGTGTGTGTGTTCATTTATATATGGGATCAGATTTCCTATATTTTTCAACCGATTTCAACAAAACTTCATTTTTTTTTTGGCAGGTAGTGTTTCTTATTGTCTTGCACACTTTTTCTTTATTTTTACATTGAAAATGCTTTAAAAATTCTATTTACCAGACAATTGTTTATAATAAAATTCCATTCAATCGGAAGACTCATAACGATTGAAAACAATGTTTTTGTTTGAGTTTGACCAATTCGTAAAAAAAAAAACAAAAAAAAAAACAAAACCAAACAAAAAAAACTAATTAAGACATGCGTGTCCGTCAACGTTAAACAATGATCTTTGTCAATTTTACTTTTCAGTCTTTATGATAGTCGATACTTGATCTATCTCTTACTGTTACATTCAGGCAACGCCGGGATCTATACTATATATATATATATATATATATATATATATATATATATATATATATATATATATATTGGTATTTTCTCTTACTTTTATATATATTTCGAATAAACCGGTAAGATAAACTATGCCAAGGATGCGTTTTCTCACCGGATCTATTTAAATTATACATTGAGGCGATCAAAAAGAAAAAGAAAATCACAGGGTTGATTATCTGCGGCGGCAATCTTAGCATTATAAGAATCTAAGATGATAGTGTGTTGATAGCAGATTAATAAATGAAACTGAAAGAATACTCAGGCAATGTAGTAACGGAAATCAAGAAAGGGCTTTTAACTATAAGAAGAGAGAATGCGTGGTCAACAGCAAGAGAGACAGTCCAAGAGATAGACTACGTACTAGAGACGTCAAAGTCAAGTATGTATGGAAAGTTAATCCTGTAATATAGTAAGAGACAATGGAAGATGCGACACAGAAATCTGTAGACGCAAAAGAATAGCGAAATATGCCTTTCAGAAACAAAGCAAAGTAGTAAGAGATGGCAAAATATCGTTTGAAATAAAAAGAAGCATAATCAAGTGCTACGTAATACCCAATACTCTTCTATGGCAAGGAAAGCTGGACAATATCGTCAGATGGAGAAGAGCAACCAACAAAGATGTAGTTTTACCGAGCAATGGCACGAATAAAACGGACAAAATATGTGCAAACAACAAGGAGGGTGTAATTAGAAGGGCATAAACTTAAAATCAGAAAGGGATAATTGAAACTTCTAGATACATTATGAAGAAAATAGGGCTTTGTAAAATAAACCTTTCTCCTAACGTACTGAAAGCAGAAGGGGCAACTGGAAATTGCGAGTAGCCTACTTTACCTAATTATTTGGGGTGAATGGGTGGTAGAGTGGAAAGAAAGAGGAGTGGTAAAACAATTTAACGTCACTTAGAGCAACAAATAAAAGGAAGTTGTGGAGCGCAATGTTC
Source organism: Acanthosepion pharaonis (assembly GCA_903632075.3). Taxonomy (NCBI): domain Eukaryota; kingdom Metazoa; phylum Mollusca; class Cephalopoda; order Sepiida; family Sepiidae; genus Acanthosepion; species Acanthosepion pharaonis. Next base: position 2,810,601 of record CAHIKZ030003813.1, read on the forward strand.
TCCCACGTCCTGAAGGGGCATGACAGATAACGTAGGTGATTTTCATTATTCATGCTGTTTGCATGTAAAGAAGACAATATGAACAATTTAAAGAATCTTTCTTTTAACGTCCTTTTTTCATACCATACTTTTGCGTGTTTGGAACGAAGTTCTGAGTGAATTTTTACTCACTTTTCATGAATATGAAAGCATTTTCTGTTATTCTTGCTTTTATAAATACTTGTTTGAAGGTCTATGATATTAATGCACTTGTTTTAGGCTACTCTTACCAACGGTTGTTTATTTACTATTCAAATGATATCTGTGTAGTTTTGCCAAGTTCATTTTTTACACAATTTTTTTTGGTCATCTTTTGAAATCTTCATAGATTTATTCATTATTAATTCGTTTAACATTGGTACCAGGATTAATCTTAATTCTGATTTGATTTCTTTTCAATGTTGACATCAGTGATAGTAATGCTAATGCTAATAATAATATAAATAATATTAATACTAATACTTTAAATTCGACTGAAGTGGTAGAAATGTTCTATTTTACGCCAATTTCCAGGATATTTCGATGAACTTGCATAAGGAAAAAGCTACAAAAGATAAATTTACGTGGCGGATTGAATGGTTCTCGCCCAGACTAAGAAAAGACTTTAAAATAAATATTTGCTCATTTGATCAGATTTCAGGAATTTATTTCTGGTTGAGGACTTTTTATAATCTCCTCCTTCTCCCCCCTTCCTTTATAAAAACAAAAACAAAAACAAAAAACAATGTTCTTATTCCCATGGTATTGGTTAAATTGTAGGAAAAAATCACTGTTACTCACCCAAAAAAAATAGTTAAGAAAAAAAAAAAAAGAATTGTTGTTGTTATATTTATAATTATTCTTACATTCCACAATATATTTTAGCTTTAACCCACAGAGCAGATAAATCGTAAAACAAAAGTTAAATGTCAAATCCACCAAGTGTTAATGGCCTTAGGTCAAGTATCACAAATCCTTCGGTTACGGCACCAGTTAAAGAAATTTATTGCCAGTGAAAGTGTTAATTATAATAAAAATAAAAGTTTAGCCAAATAGAAAACTGTTGTTATTTAAGTATTAACGAGGAATATCATTTTTATTAATAACTCCACCACAAGTAAGGCAATAATGACACTAAGACACAAGAGAGAAAAAGAATATCAGAAAAAGAAGAAAAAAAAAACATTAAGGAGAGAGAACCTAAAATAACAGGATTTGCGAAGGTAGAAGACTTTATATTGCATTTAGATTTGTATCAAATTTGACTGGACGTCGGAAGATATTTCCACAAGCCAGAAGTGCGAGAAAAGAAATTATTAGCATAAAACTTACGGTTATATTTATTAATTTCAACAGTAAAATGCTGAGACATAACTGCCAATCTAGTACTTTACTTAAATTTCTAAAGTCGGGGTACCAAATAGGAAAGCACATCAGATTAATTACCATGAAAATATTTACATAGGTACCTCGAAAGAAATGCAATACCTAAGGTTTAAAATGAAATTTAAAAATGAAACCTCTTTTTGAAGCTTTTATTTTAGTTTTAATTTCAAGCAAGTAGATTAAATTTAATATTTTTAATAAGCAAAATACTTTGCTCTATTTAAAAAACCCAATTTAAATTGATTGGTTGGATTTTTTAAATCGCTAAAAATCAGATATTTTTAATTAGACATTTTTATCCATCTGTTCGCAAAATGTAATTCTCTTTAATAAAACATATTTTAAAATGAAATATACCTTTCTGAAACATTATTTGAGGAATACTTTTTTTTAAATCCTTTCACCACAAGCAAGAAAATAAAGACACTAAGACGCAAGAGGTTACTGAATGTTAGGGAATATGAGAAAAAGGGAGAGAGCACAATAAAAAAACAAGAATTAAGAAGACTGATATAACGACATTGCATTTACATTTTTGAAGATTAACGTTGACAGGGAAGCATGAAGCCGAAAGAGAGATCCACGTGCGAGAAGTGCATTGGAAGAAACTGTTTACATAAAACTAACGGTACCATCGAGCCATTTCAATTGTAAACTGATGAAACTCTGCCGCCAATCTAGCACTGCGCTTAAATTCATAAAGTCCAGCTGCCATAAAGTAAAGTTTATCAAAACAATTGCCTTGAAAGTATTTATAAAAAAAGACACAGAAAAATTACTTTAAGACGGGTAGGAAAATGACTGAAGCCGAAATGCCAGGTAAGAATCAATAATATTTCAGATTCTTTAGATTTTATCACGAATCTATATATCAGCGGCACCAGACCAGATGTGGCAGAAAATTTCAAAGCGAATATTCACAGTGAACTAGTTTTCTTCGTTGCAGACTTAGCAATTAAATCAGTATACACCTCCGACTTAATGTCAGCTGAAAACTTTAGTCCGATAATTCGCAATGAATCACATTCTTGGAGGTTAGCATCTGCCATGCTGATAGTAAGTAAAAAAAAAAGTTCTCCCAGATGATTAAAAGAGAGCAATTTCTTTTTTGAGGGTTAAAACATTATGAACCCAATCCTTGCCCCATTTAGCCACAGAAAACAATTTTTGTAAAATTTCATTATTCATCGATTTTGTTTTTTTAAGACAATAGTTCCTATAATATATCTTATTCACAAAAACAATTAAAAGCTTTTCTAAATAAATAATATATTTTCGCTAACTGGGGATTCTGTTTTATAAAAATTCGGATGATTTAAATTCTCTAATTTCTGCATATAACTAAATAATTAAATAACTTAATTAATTAACTTAATAATTAAATAACTGTCTGTGATGTGGGCGATCCGACAGATGTAAAAAATGTTTTTACCAAGATTTTCTAAAAAAAGAAACATTTCTGAAATAATTTTAGTCATTTGTAAATAAGTCCTAAATGTTTGATTATATTCCCATGAATATTTGATTTCCAAATATTTGTGTTTTTCGCCACAAAAAGACGCCAAAATTTCGTATACTGACGCAAGAAAAATAAAACTGCGAACGTTTTAAAAAAGACGAGAAAATATAAATTGATAATTAAAAATCCATTTTTCGTCTTAATAATAACATAACGATTTTGTTTTTATTATGTTTGGGGCTTTTTACATCATGTATGTTCTTTTTTTAGCATGTCTTTGTAGATGCCTACATTTATGGAAAAGGTAGAGTGAAGCGGCGTTACGACAGTGGGAATATGACTTCTGTGATAAGAACTGCGGATGTAAACATTTTGAATCATAGATATGACAGTTAAAAGATAAGCAAATATATTTTTTTTAAATTTAAGAGAAAAACAGAAAAGTTTATGAAACAGAAAGGTTATGATCAATTGACACGACCCAAGAATTCCTAAAATATACTCTCTTTTTTGTCTCTTTCTCTCTCTCTTGATTGTGTAATTTTGATGGTATCTGATGTTAGCATATGTACACCTGAAATTGTGAACCCGAACATAAAAGAAATATGAGCTCTTCACAACCCTCACAGGTAGACTAGTGTCTACGTAACGTTATATATTTCTTTGGCATTTCCTTACTCTTGCTCCACGAAAAAAAAAATATTTTAAAGAATCTCTGCTAAACTTTTGTGTTTACAACTCTATTTACTGACTAAAAAAGAAATATATATATATATATATATATATATTCAATAATAATCGACTCTCCCGTCGAGATTCGACGTATGAGGGTCAAGCAGATCAGTTTCCAGGAAACCGACAGTGGCACATGCGATTTGATTATAGTGGTGAAGGCCTCGTGCAGAACCATCCACACTTTTTGAAGGGACGAATACAGAGACCTGGTGCACCGAATGCCACAAGGTTCCCAAAACGACCCTCCGCAGGTTTTGAATTCAGAGTTGTCCTTCTCCTAGACAAGTTGCCATCCAAGGCTATAGAACCCAGTTTGTCCTGCTATTTTACCCATAGCTGGAGGGAGAGGAAGAGGATTCATACATTACCCAAGGGTATTAGCACGTAAGTGAATGTAATGGATTCGACTGGAATTCGAACTCGGCACTGCGATTTTCTTTTTCACTCCATGTAACCTTCTTGCGTCTTGATTGGATTGATTTTCTTTTTTCCATCATCATCACTTTCCATTCACGAAATCTTTAAAATAAACTTTTGTAAGTACTTAAAAAAAGAAAATCACTCCAATCAAGACGAAAGAAGGTTACATGGAGTGAAAAAGATTGAGAAGTCATTTGTGAGTAGAAGTGAGGTAAAGGAAAATAAAGAAATAGAGTTAAGGAAGATAGAAGATGGCGATTGACTTTGCTTTTAAATTTATGAAGAGGTGGCAGGGCAGCTATACTTTGGAAGGGAGTTCCACAGGTGAGAAGTGCGAGAAAAGAAACTGTCAGAATGGAAGTGGTGATTGCAATCTCGCTAGTTCAACAGTAAAACGGTGAGAGTATCCTGCTTTAATGCATTTGTTAATAATTTTGCGCCAAGAAAGAGATGCTGCTTGTTTTCGTTTTGCAATGTATCCAAACACTGAAAACACACACAGACACACACACAGACACACACACACACACAGACACACACACACACACAGAGGCGCGCGCGCAAACACACGATGTCTAGAAAAATGCTAAAATTTCTTCTATTCTCTGTGTCAATAAAGGAAGAAACAGTCCAAATATCATTGCATATAAAAAATTTAAAGGTGAACAATCTTTTCGGATGCGTCTGTATGCACACACCATCTGCAACGTTGCCTTCCTGAGACCCTAATTTCAAATTTATTGTTTGGTTGGTTGCATCTCGCACTTCTCAGCGGAATCCATCTCTCTCTATATACTCTCTCCTTCTCCCTCTATCTCTCTTTGTACTTCGTCCCTTGGGATGATCTTACAATAAGTATAGCTTGATTTACACAGAAAAGCTATTCAAATAATCCGTAACCACAACTGGGAACAAACCGCCTGAAGGACGTGTTCAGTAAATGCTCAACAATAGAAAGAGGTGCACAAAGATGTGTTCTCTCCCCGACTAGAAGACCTACCAGGATTTATTATCGGCGGAGGTATCCTTCATCACATGCGCGATGCAGATGATATTGTATGGTGAGCTATTCATAGAGAAAATTGGAAGAACTATTAGACATAAAAGTTGAAGAAAGCGACAACGTAGGATTAACCATTATCTGTAAGAAGAGAGAATATATGTTCGTCAAAAAGAGAAACAGCCTAATCTGGTTTTGAAGTATTGGAGGAGTCAAATCAAGAATGAGCGAAGATCAAACTGGTGCAGTATTAAACGACAGAACCTACGGCACATAAATCATAAGGTTTGTAGAAATAGCGAGAGTATTAAAGGATTGGAATGTGCTGTTAGAAACAAAGAAAACGGTGATGGGTTCACAATATGTAACCTCCAATGAATGCTGGGCAATTTCCTAACAGATAAAGATGTTTCAGTTGATAGAGATTTCGAACTGCCCAGAGATATTGTGAATACCATGACCTATCGGCAATCAGAAGCCAGTGGATCCAAACTGGAGGAAGATCAATGTGTGTATGGGCAAAAGGAGAGGCAAAACTCAAAAGAGAATTTTTATGCTTAGTAATTTAAGCAACTTCCAGAAATATATGTTCAGTATAGTATTATAACACTTTATCAAATAAATTAAATTACCAATAAACAACTTATATCGTTATAGTAGCAATGACAGTATAGTTCACAAATAAATTTGCGTTGATCATTTCTGTAATTTAAGGATATTAATATGTATATTAACTACACACTTATAATATAGTTTATAAAAGGCAGAGTGAAATTTAGGATAAGTGATGAAGAGAGAAGGCTTGGAGATGTTAGCACTCGCAAGACATTAAAAGAAGCAAAAGAAAATAACGATATATATATATATATATATATATATATATATATATATATATATATATATATAGAGAGAGAGAGAGAGAGAGAGAGAGAGAGAAGGAGGGAGAGAGAGGCACGGTGGAGTAATGGATAGCGGCTTGGATTGAGGAATCGCAGAGCCGAGTTCGAATTCTAGTCGAATCCATTACATTCACTTACGTGTTAATACCCTTGGGAAAGTTATGAATCCTCTTCTTCTCCCTCCAGCTATGGGTAAAATAGACTAGGAGATGGCAACTGGTCTAGGAGAAGGACAACTCTGAATTCAAAACCTGCGGAGGGTCGTTTGGGAACCTTGTGGCATTCGGTGCACCAGGTATCCGTATTCGTCCCTTCAAAAAGTGTGGATGGTCCTGCACGAAGCCTTCACCACTATAATCAAATCTCAAGTCGTTGTCGGGCTGTCGGTTTCCTGGAAACTGATCAGCTTGACCGTCATACGTCGAATTCGACGGGAGAGTCGACTATATATATATGTATATATATATACGCATGCAATATATTCAACGAAATTCGATACATATAAACATGCATACCCGTATAGAAACACTCACACAAACATAGGCAGAAAACGAGAAAAAAAATCAACCAAACAGCAATAAGCAGCGCATAATTTATTTTATAACTTATTATAAAAATAATGGGAATAAGAAAAACCGCAGTCAATTGCTGAAACCTCCTGAAGAGTGAATCGAAAAATTAAAAAAAGGTTTTTGTCTGAAAATATATATATATATATATATATATATATATATATATATATATATATATACTGCCCCTCCAAAAGTATTGGAACGTCATTCCTTTTTTTTGTTGTGCACTGAAGTTCTGAACTCTTGTCTCATATTTATCTTTTGATGTTAAGCGTAAATGTCTTCAGTAATCAGAAAAAACAAAGGAATTGGAATACTGTTCCAGTATTGTAGGGGACTATATATATATATATATATATATATATATATATATATATGTACACACGCAGATGTAGATAGATACATAGATAGAAAATAGATAGATGGATAGCTTTAAGTTAAGATTCTTTTTATTCTTTTCGTCAGAGTTGATTAACTTCACACTGGTAAAATGTCACTGTGAGTACACTATCCAGTTTTATTTTGAAATCTTCCAAATATACTTACAAGATTCAATTTGTAATTTAAAAGTTTCATTCACGAGCTTGGTGAGTGTTAGTGAATATGCAACCTTCACCAACGCAAGGGTTATGAACAGTTGAAATGCTGAGTGCAAAGTAACAAAGTTAAGTCTGTCAGCAAGAAGACTTCACAATAGACTTTTTCTGTTTCACTCCAGTTTATTGATCTCCCGTTGTGTCTACAGACAATTGTGCAACTTTGCAACAATAAAAGATGTAGTGAACTAAAATGGATGAGAGAAAACATTGAAGAATTGAAGGCAGCTATTGCTTAGTTCTGTAGTCTCATTCAATTCTTAATGGTCCTGTTTTCTTTGATTCTTTTGGAATCCAATTTGGCTTTGGTATAAACCTCTTTAAAAAGAATTGGATCTGGAAGACAGTCTCATAGTATCTACCTGTTATATCTCGATATTGATGAGTTCGGAAAAGGAAAAAACGGAAAGGAGACCCTTACTTTCTCTCAATGAATAAAAATTTACAATAAAAGATGTCTTCCTGCCATATCAATTTTAGAGAATTAACAGAGATTCTCCTGGAATTAGCAACAAAACATTAGTTACACACGTACACATACACACACACAGGCACAGGCACAACTGACACAGACACACACACACACACACACACACACACACACACACACACACACACACACACACACACACACACACACACATATATATATATATATATATATCATATGCGAAGACGAACGCAAACATTCATTGTGAAAAAAATGCACCAATGAAAATTCCATATGAAAAAGTAAAAAAGACCATAAGCAGTCAATGATTGCTACCTCCTGACGACTGGATGAAGTTATTTCTCGGAGGCCTCGTCTAGGAAACTCTAGAGTCGGGATGCTGATGACAACATCAATCAGCTAAGTAACAAACGTTTTACTTGTATCAGTTTTCTCTCACACACAAACACACACACACACACACACACACACTCTCTCTCTCTCTCTCTCTCAACACCGTGATTCCCCACTTGATCAGACGTTTAAAAATGGTTTTACTTTTTTGACGTTGAAACAAAAATGTACAATTTTGTAGTGGATATGTGCATGTTCTAATGTAACACTGCATAAGATAAGTATATATATATATATATATATATATATATATATATATATATATATATATATATATATAAGCAAGACGTCTTTTGTTCTTAAACTTAATTTGAAATTGCAAATTTAGTTAAAGAAAAATTTAGTTTTGGTAAATGACTATAAATAAAATATAGAATAAATGCGAATTGTACCTTTTAGCCAAACAAAATGTTTGATTGGCCTTTTGTGAGGTTTATAAATATTTTGTGCATTATTTAAGCCGAAGCATACGTTGAATTCTAAGAATAATTCCTTTTTTTTTTGCGAGGGAATACTGCATTAAAAATTTTTGTGAATGACAATTATTTTTTCCGGACACAAGTCCTAATATTTAACTCTTTTTAAATTAGAGTAAGTAGAGTTGGATTCGTACTTTTCCCAAGAGTAATCGCACAGAATTGAATGTAAGGATCCTGATTGGAATTTAAATTCGATTCTCGCTATCCATTGCTCCACCCACAAACAACGGAAATTAAAATAGGTGGAGGTTTAATATGTGTAGTTAAAGCCGAAAACTGATCCGTAAACAGCTTTTTAATTTTGCCTATCATTTGTTTTCTTAGGACATTAGGGAAATTGATACAGGTGGGACGATCATTCAGAAAACCTGAACACTTTGTGGTATGTCTCGCCTGCGGAGCCAACATTGATCACAACGTTGAGATCCAGGAGCTATGTATTTATTAAAATCCTCATATGTTTGTATATGAATTAAAAATTGTCCAGTTTCAGTGGCATTACGTAGTACACATTCAGTGCGTTATTTGAATAACTATGAAATTTAACTATTAAACTTTTGACAAGAATAAGTTCGAAATTAGCAAAATAGCTAATTAAAAATAATATTTAAGGCTGAATATAGAAATTATCTATAACCATGAAGCAAAATCCAGTAAGTTAGACACTATACATGGAACCTACTATAAAAAATAAAACCAAATTATGCGTTTTTATTATTGTGCACAGCTCAATAGATTTTAAAATTACGTGAACAAAGTACAATTCAAAATTTATTTAAAATATTAAACCCCTGACCATTTTATAGAGAATTGTCAAAAAAGTAATTTAACAACTAAAGACTATGTTATATCTTTGTTATTATTAACATTTTAAACCTAGTTTTTAAAGCAATAAACATTGCCGACTGAATCAAGAGAATATACAGTAATAGCAGTGTCATGCTAAAAAAAAAAAAAATTAAAAAACTGATTCTTTCGGTTACGTAGGTTAAACATTACAAAATAGTTCTTTTCAGTCACTAGACGTATTTTTCACTACTTAAGCGGCCATCTATTTTCACCCACTTTCTTCAACCCTCACCATTTGTGTAGCAAAAAGAATTAGATATTTACCAAAATATTTCACTACTTTTCTCGTGTAACGTGGGTCCTGTTACCTTTCTGTAGTCATTCTGATATTCATTTCTTATTAAAATAAATATCCGTCTTAGTTTCATAGCAGAATGTGATCTTATTCCAAGCAATTGCGCCCTGTAAACCAAAGTAATCTTGCCATCAAAGCTTTAATTCTATTTCTTAGCTGAAAATAAAACACTTTCAAACGACGCTTTTGGTCTATGTATGCTGACCCAGGATTATAAAGCTACATAATCACCATGATAATTGTTATTGTCGTGGATTCTGTAGCAACAACTAATTTTTTGGGGGGAGGGGGGATGGAGTTCCTCCATACAAACGATTTTGAATTAAGAGTTATTGTTTTCTTTGACTTGGTTGCCAACCCAATCTAGATGGCCCAGATTTATCAGCTATTGGTATACAGATAGTGGGTTAGAAGAGATAGATTCATTATGTCCCATGGGTACCTGTGCGAAAGCGAATCCAAGAAACTAAGAATATAGAATTTCTAACTGACACCAAATCGAATGGGTTTCGGTCCTGGTTAGAGACATTCAGAAGTCTAGTCACACTGAGGAGCTGTGCTACAGCGAAGCAGTACCAAATCTATATATATATGACAATATATATATATATATATATATATATATATATATATATATATATATATATATATATATATATATATATATATATATATTCTTGGTTTTTGTACCCAGTTTCAAAGTAGATAGCAGATACACCAGACCAAATGGCAACATATATATATGCATATATATATATATATATATATATATATATATATATATATATATATATATGTGTGTGTGTGCGTGTTATACAGGTCACGATGGATAAATTGCCGTCTATATTATATAAAATAAAAATAACATTATAGATATATTTATCAAAATTACAAATATATATATATATATATATATATATATATATATATATATATATATATATATATATATATATATATCATATGCTAACTAGAAAACATTATCAACAAACAAAATATAGGCCTATACAGAGACGACGGATTAATAATACTAAGAAATAGTAATGTTAGAACTACGGAAAAATTAAGAAAACAAACCATACTGACCTTCAACACTTCCGGATTCACATATTTACATAAAATCAAATATAAAAATAGAGATCTTTTTAGATATAAGATTCACTTTAAACAATAATACATATAAACTACATACAAAAGTAGAAACAAACCTATATATATATATATATATATATATATATATATATATATATATATATATATATCAACAAAAAACTCCACCCACACACCTAACACATTCAACCACATACGAACTACAGCAACATTAAAATATTCAATAATAAAAAATAAATACCCGAATCAGTACTAAGAAACAGCGTCTACTCAAACAAATTCGAATACATAAATGAAAACAATCCAAACAAAAACCCAACCTACAATAATACAGTAAAAATACAAACAGATAAGATATTCTTCAATATAATTGAAACACACTTCTCCCAAAATAACAAGCTATCAAATATCATAAACAAAAACACAGTTATGGCTGCATGAACCACATGGGTAAAATAGTAAAAAAATGCCATAAATAACGACTATGAATATATCAACAGAAACCAATGAAATAACACAAAAACAACAAAAGCAACTGTCCACTTAATAAATGTCTAACTAACAATGTAATATAAAAACCTACAAAACCTAAATAGCACCAACACAGACGAAAAAGCCTATATAGAAGCCACAGGAACAACCTTCAAACGAAGATTCAACAACCACAAAACATATTTTAAAAAAGAAAAATACAAAAACACTAGAGCACTCTCAAAATACATATGGAGGCAAAAAGAGAATAACATCAATTTAAAAACCAAACGGAGAATTATAAGTAGAGCACTCTCACATAATAGGAAGAGCAGAAATTATAAACTATGCTTCGAAGAAGAATTAGAAATAAATACATTTAAAAATTATGTTAAACAAGAAAAAAAAATAATAGGAAAATACAGGAATTCAAATAATATTCTTTGTTAGCTAAATACCTATATAAACAGAGCCCCGCAAATATATACTTAATTTCACCCAAATAAAAAACAGATAAAAGTATACATATACAGAAACAGAAGCACTTAAAGACACAGAAGCACTTAAAGACACAGACGCACATCCACACACAAGTTCAAAAACCTAACCACGACGTAACAAAACATACGGAAATACACATCAAGTCATATATATATATATATATATATATATATATATATATATATATATATATATATGTGTGTGTGTGTGTGTGTGTGTGTGTGTGTGTGTGTGTGTGCGTTTTGTAGGCCAAAGATGATTTTTTATTTAATTTTTCTATTGTTCGGATCATTTACTATTGACTTCCAACTAAATTAATTACACAATATCTCCATGGTCTACAGATCGTTTTCCACATTTGTAAACTATTATATAAATTTTTCTTGCTGATAGGATTTTATCAGGTCTTCATGTCGCCGTTTCTCATCTCCTGACATTTATTTAATTATTTTGAAGAGGTGACACTGGAAATATACGAAATAAAAGATATTGCATAAGCACAAATAAAGCCCTATCAATGCAAAGCTAAAATACGTTGATAACACCTTCGGAAAGAAAACGAAAATAGTAGGATGACATGGGACAGTATATTTTCTAATTTTCATCGGAAGCCAGAAAAAGCATCTGAAAAGTAGAAAAATTAAGTCTAACATCTGAACACATTAATGCCACAGTAAAATCAGCTAATATTTATAAATATATAAAATACAGTATCACATATAGGGGTTTATGATAATCCTATATTAATTATAGGTTTTAAGCGTTAATTATAGTTTCTACGTATTAATTAATGCCCTTCATCCCAGAAGTGCATCGACGGGATTTACTGAATCGAAAAAAAGACATCCAATGGTCTTCATTGAAGTCAACTAATACTAAATATTTATTCCAAAATATACACTCTTCATTTGCCTCTTTCTATCTACCTTTCTCTATCTGTGTTTTGTTTGTCTGTATTTCTGTCTCCCTCTCTCCTTCTCCCTCCCTCTCTCTCTCTCTCTCTCTGTATATATATATATATATATATATATATATATATATATATATATGAGATAACGATATATGTTAATATATATCAACAACAGTATTGGAGAATTTCTTTGAGAAAGTAAAAAAAAAGTTTACTTGTGACGCGTTGGTCCTTCAGGACATGATCGGAATATATTTTTTTTTTGCTGGTAGGACTACACATGCACACGACAGAGGGGTTCTTTGAGTTTCAGTTTTTTTTCAGGCGAATTCACTTAGAGTCTTTTTCTTGCCATCACTTTTGTATGTAGGTATTTCAAACTTACGGTAGTGGAGAAGTTTGAAAGTGTTTTCAATAAATTTCTCTTCTTCCTGTAAATAATCTGAGTTACATATTCTTAGAGCTCTTAGGTAGAATCCGATAATTATGTCAGATTTTATTTTGTTATGATGGGGATAGAAATTTATTAATTTGTTTTTTCTTGGTTTCAGTGGACACTGAGTTTCAAACTGTTGTTAATACGGTGTAGTTTGCTATCTAGGAAAGGTAAATAATTGTGTTCTACTATTTCGCATGTAAATTCTATTGTGTTCGATTTGGCTTAGTTGACCTACTAGGTCAAGGAAATCAGTATCACTAGGATATATAATTAGAGCATCATAAATCTAACGAAAGTATATTGTTTAGATAAAATATTTTGGAAAGAACCGGATTCGGGAAATTCTACGATTATACATGCCATCACTGAGAGGCGATACATAATCACAAAACATCGAATGGACATTTAATGACTATGTTGACATTTAATCATAGGAACAAAAAAAGAACAAGAGAAGAAGAAGCATATAATCTAGATGTCCTGGATCACAGGAAAAATGAGATTTTAAAAGCACCCGAATTTATACTCACTACAAATATAGAATGAACCAGTGACATACTGTTTCAATGTTGGAATCTGTTCTTTTTAGTTTAAAGCACGTGCGGTTTACTAATAAAGAATAGGAAGTTACCTTGTAGCGTTCAGTTAGAGTTGAACAATCGGATACGAGCTTGCCTTGGGACATGAAAAATATTAGGTATATTTGTCTCCAAATAGTATGAGAAATGACTAAACTATAACTTCATAAGTTTATTTTTCAAACTAAGCAAGGAAAATAAGTCATTTTTTAAATAATCAACAGAAAAATCTGCGGGGATTAAGTGATTAGTTTTATGCGGCTTATTAATCATTTTCAGGTTATTTAACGTCATAAAATATTTTGGAGCAATAATAATGATTAGTGATCTCCTACAGAAGGTACAGAAGATAGCGATGGAGAGTGAGAAGGAAGATCTGAGCATAAACATCAAAAAGACAGATTGCATTATCATCAGTAAAAGGATGAGACCGAAATGCGATTTGCAGGTCGGGAACACTAGAATCAAGCAAATGCGGAAGTTTAAATATCTGTGAAACGTTTTGATGGTAAGTGTCACATTGAGATCCATAGACATATTGGGATGGCCAAGGACGAATTCCAAAAGCTGGGCAGCGTATTGCGAGGCAGGAGGATTTCTTTGATAACAAAGAAAAGAATACTGAGCTGTTACGTGACATCTGCTCTTCTTTACGGCTGTGAATGTTGGATGATTTCCTCAAAATGGAAGAAGAGACTCGAGGCGACGGAGATGTAGTTCTACAGAAGGATGCTAAGGATATCATGGACCAAGCGTGGGAGCAACGATGAGGTCTTAGAGAGGTTGCAAACAAGGAGGAGGTTTATATTTAACATCAGAAAGAGGCAGCTGAAGTTTCTGGGACACATAATGATGAAGGAGGTCCTGGAGAATCTGATACTCACGGGTCTAATAGAGGAAAAGAGAGACAAGGGAAAACAATGCATGACATAATTAGCGGGCTTAAGTAAATGGATGAAAAACGTGGTCTGGGGGATGTAGCAATGGGAAGGAAATAGGTTGACATCTGCAAGGGATAGAGGGAGATGGAGAGTCATGATCGCCTACGTTCTGAAAGAACATGGCACATAAAAAGAAAAGACAGATAGAGGTTCTTATTTATTAACGTAAAACTGGTGGAGTAAGTGGTGGATTCATACTTATTCAAAGGCCATTTTCGCGGAGACATTCTATTAATAGGCTCTAATTTAAAAATCAAATTGAAACTGATCACTCTCCTTTGAAACTTATCTCATATAAAAAGACATATTTCTTTTGATTTTGAATCGAAAATTTACCTTACCGTTGGGTTACAGTCGTTATTGTTATATTAGGTTGGTGCAAAAATAATGAGGTAATAATGTTGTTATTTGACGTAGTTTTTAACGTCAAAAACGACATTATTACGTCATTATTTTTGCACCAACCTAATAAATAATAGTTAAATAAAGTTAAATTTATGTACTTTATAAAATGTTTTTATATTATGGCTAGTAAAGCATTTATTTTCGGAACACCCCATGTCCACATTCCTAGAAGCCACCTATTTTCATCTTTTAATATTTTGAATAAAAAAAAACTCGTTAATCTTTATTAAGCTTTTCTGTTGAAAGAAATAAACACTTAATAATATCAAAGCTCTGTGGATCGGGAGATATATGAGAAAATCTCCAGCCTAATACCTCACTAATCTTAACAGAAAATACAGGGAGCATAATAGTAGCATTTGAAAAGGGAAACTTGAAGCTACAAAACCTACTGTCACTCCTATTTTTGTGAATTTGCCAACGACGTATAAGAGCGAAAAAGCCGCGTTCGTAATGTAGCATGTCACACACATCACAATTCATCAAACTGCATATTAACTGTGCTTACATCCACTGCTTGGATTCGGTAAACGTTCAATAACAGTCAATGAATTTCAATGGGTGACGTTTATCGGCATAACAGAAATGGATACATCTTCATAACAGTCACTTTCCTGTCATTAGCGACAGGAGTGTTCAATCTCCGTTGGCATAGCATCATACATTCGCCTCTGACGTCATAAGCTAACATAAACAGGTGTATTTTTTAAGGAGAGACACTCGAAGAAAACGTATATATTCGTGTTTTCAATCCAGTCTCGATGTCTTAAATGTTAATACTTGGATAGAGCTGAGAACCTTAAATAATAATTTGAATCATAAAATATTCTTTAAATCTGTGTATGGTGATGTAAATCCTCTTATTTCAATGCAGAAATGTTTATATATTGGGTAACCTAAACATTAATTCTGTTTCTATACTTTAATAACGTTAAGAGCGTTAAATTGTAAATAGTGTGTTTTTTAATTATCTCGATGAATTTATTTTGTTTATTGAATCTAACACTAACATATTAAACTACCTATTTTATATATTTTGCTTTGATGTTAAGAAAAGTAAACAAACAGAGACAAGTGAATAATAAAGAATGCTTTACCAATATTAAAAATCAGGGAAAATTTGATGAACTCGATAGTTAAAAAAATGGTGGTCTTGAAAATAAGAAAGGTTATATGAGGAACGCTGATCTATATGGGAGAAAATACTATGTATTCCTCATGAACAGTGACTGACTCCAGAGTCAAATCCTTAGGAGTGGACAAAGCACTGGCCAGATATTTCGATGTTTCCCTATGCCTTTCTATAAGGATCATCTGAATAAGAATAGGAAAAAAAATTCAATATCGATCTGAGAACAAAATGTGGGCGGAAAAAAGCTGCAAATCCTCTACTCTGGCGTCAAAGCCCTTTGTCTGCTCAAATATTGTTTCGACTGAAAGGTGGAGGACAATCGACAGAGAAAGAAGGCTCACCAAATTCTATTAGGATCAGCTCCAGCGATCAGGTGTAACCTGGGTGGAGTAATGTTCTATGCATTGTTCAAATATACAGTTCACCAAAGGCATTGGATGGATACCAATTGATAAAGGATGTGTATAAAACGGAAAAATTGTAATAGCTGATGATACACACACACTGACAAGGGCGAGTACACACACACAAACAAACACACACACACACACACACACACACACACACACATATATATATATATATATATATATATATATATATATATATTTATATTTATATAAGCATTACGCCACAAGAAAGGTGGGAGTGCCACTAGCACGCAAGGGGTTACAGTGGGTGGAGAACAAGAGTAACGAGGCGTGTTTGGGGAAAGGGTACAGAGAGGGACGGGGAACAAGATCAAGGTATCAGAAGATGTCGATTGACATTACACTTGAATATTTGAAGATTATAGTTATCAGGGAAGCAAGTAAGAGGAAGGGAATTCCACAGATGGGAAGTGCAAGAGAAGAAGCTGTTTGAGTAGAAGAGATAGTTACATTTAACCGTTTCGACAATGAAAGGGTGGGACCGAGATGCCATCCTAGTAGCTCGCTTAAATTCATGCAATCTGGGAACCAGCAAAAGTAGCTCGTCGGAACAGTTGTATATAATATATATATATATATATATATATATATATATATATATATATATATATATATATATATATATATACGAGATAGAGGAAAGCCACGACACCGCTGTGAGAAAGCGACTGTAGACTAGATACAAGATCCGGACATATCAAATTGTATATCCATCTCTGGATTTTGTTGAGGGCCTAGAGACGTACAGTGGGGGCATCAAATCATATATAACAGCCATATTCCCTGCAAGGACTGATGGTTGATTTCTTGAATTGAAGGATGGACTCAGGCGAGAAAAACTTTGTGACCCGACATAGAGAATCAACTTTCCTTGCGGTAGATGAAACTACTGATTCAATTTATTTATCCCACCTCGTGTCAGTGGACAACCTGAGACCAAGCATGTTCAACGAGGTGCTCTCGTGGAATTGGGCAGCAGCCATTCTGATGGCAGGCAATGAGGGATCTCTGTGGTGGGTAACTGAGAACAGTGTCGTTTTGGAGGCATTGAAGCTTACAAGCATTTCTTCCCATGTCAACCACAGATTGGGTGTCTTTTGCGAGACCAGCGGTCAGGATAGTTTTGTCAACGATACCAGATTTACTATAGAAGCAGGTGTAAATATTAGTGTCGTCCGCGTAGATGGCTACTTGGGAACTGATGACATCGGAAAGCTCGTTAATGAAGATGAGCAACAGTGTAGGACTCAAGATAGAACCTTGAGGTACGTGATGAAGGAGCTGGAGGAGAACCCATTTAGACGTCTTTCATTTTACGCTTTGACAGAAATAATTATATTAAGTCAATATAATCGTTCCGTAATGCCGTATCACTGAAACTTACGAAGAAGGCCGGCATGTCAAACCCTACGAAATGCTTTAGGGATATTTAGAGCTACAGCTTGAGCTTCTCCTTTATTGTGAAATGCTTGGTATACAAATTCAGTCCAGTTGTGGCTGTGAGCACGTCAGCAGTAGATCGAGCAAAGCGGAAAACCATATTTATTGTCTCAGGGCAGATAATGGGAAAGAAGGTTCTTAATCACTTTGGCGGTGATTAAATTCTCGAAGACTCTACAGAAGAGTGGTAAGAGACGGATAGGATGGTAGTTAGATAGGTCAGAAGAGTATCTAGAGTTCTTAAAGATAGACACAGCAGATGAAGATTTCCAACAGGCTGGAAAGTAAGAATCGGTGAGGCAGTAGGTGTATCGTTTGGAGAGAAGACGACCCAGTTCAGGATCACATTTCTTCAGGACAATGACCGGTGTTCCGCGCCCACTACTAGCATTATGGAAGCCTAATTTAGAGATGATGTTCGATACCATCTTTGGTGTTATGTGCGTCTCACTCAGTAGAGTCACAGTTTTGAGCGGGGGAAAATCTGATGTGGGTAAACCAGATGAGTCTAGCGTTGAATTGGATGGGAATTTCCGAGCATAGCATTTAGCCTTGTCAGCTGAGGTATTGTGGGTTTGTTGTTGTCCAGTACACATGGCACAGTGGATAATGGCGTTAGTTATATCCAGTGACATGACCCAAGGAGTATGAGTTCAATGCCTGCTTAAGGCAGTTGAGAACTTAGAGGGGAATTAACAGGAGATAACTGATAACTGACATACATTAGACATGGCACGTGGAACTTGAACAGTCTATTCCAGCAAGCGAAATAAAGCGTTCAGTTCGACATTCCAACTAACTGAAGAAGTCCGGAGCGTACAACGGCCGAAACGTTGTGATAAAGATGGCAACAAAGATGAGGACAATAGTCCGAATAATGTAAATGTACATAATACGTCATCACAGAAATATAGACTGATTTATTTTCAGTACATCAAAAGTTATTTTAGTGGATACTCATATTTGAAATAGATAACCCGTTTTTATTTTTTATTTCAAACAGTATATATTAGGAGTTTATTTCGAATACGAGTATATACGTACATCTTATTGTACATATTAAATAGATAGTGTACACTCTGGTCGATTTCGACGTAAGGCCCAAAAGTTTAATATTAGAAGTGAGTCGCTAGACTACATTTTCCGAAAGAAATGACTATAGAGAATTCGTGCACCGTGTAACAACGAATTATTAGACTATTCGGTAATTAATTACGTAAATATTAGTCTGTTAATTAAATACGTATTTCCCCGTTATGAATTAGGATTCAACCAACAAAGGCCAAACTAATGTTCAGTCATCGGAAAGTGTGTCTCCATTTGTCTTATTACCACTTCTGTCAGACAGAGTGTCATTTATACTGCATTTAACACTTCTTATATTACCACTTCTGTCAGACAAAGTGTCATTTATACTGCATTTCATTGGGAAATTGTAAAAACGCGCAAGAGGAAATTTGGTTTTCTCATACCCTTTCGCTTGAGAAATTAACGCAAAATTCCGTCACAGAGAGCAGTCTTTTAACCAGGAATGCCAAGTCTCAATTTTTGCATTATATCTATATTTACCCGGCCTCCATACCAAAGCTGGATGTGACACAAGGCTGTTTTGGCATGGGAAGCGCCATACACATTATTATGCATCTGGCCCAAGGAGAAAAATTGAATTTTGCCCAGCTCCGGCGACCACGCGGGCATTGATATTGCACCGATTCAACGAGCGGTGAGGAAGGTTCTGCCGCAGGGTTGGAATCCCCTGGGCTGAGCAAATTCTCCGATTGAAAATGAGGAGAATCATAGCTCCACTTAGAGCATAGAGACTTTAACCACGCTTCATTAAACTCTCATTGGATAATGGTTTTACTGCTGTGGAGAAGTAATTTTTGCATCTCAGGCAACGGAAAACATAAAAAAGAGAGGCAGTCACAAAATGAGGAACCAGTACCAACACCAATTTCGGGTTTCTATCCACAAATGTCCTTGCTTTGTATCTGGACGCGTGTCGTCCATTATGAGCTAGTGAATAAGGAACCGCTTTTATTTGCAGCAACTTGGTCGAGTAAATGTAGTATAAGTTTGAAAGTGTTCTGCTTTGGTAAACAGAGGACGTTATTCTTCAATATGGCAATTCGAAGGCACACTCCTTGAAGCAGAAATGAGATCGTTTGGCTGGGAGTCTCATCTACAGACACATCAGATTTAGCATGTAGAGATTTCCATTTGCTTCTATCACTAGAAATGGCAAAGTATCTAGAAACAAATAACATAAAAACGAGGAAACAAAAATTAACCATTACGCTGGGCTGCAATCTTTGAAAATGTTAGGTTGTATAGCCAAAGCCAGATCCAGGACATTCTCATAGCTGTTGGAGGAACCTCTCCTCGATTAAATATCTTCACTCTTGGTCATTTATCTCTAGATGTTGGTTTACAACCTAGAGTTTTTCATCTCCTATACCGGTTGTCAAACAGGGCTATTGGACCAAGTCTGTCCTGCTATTTACCCATAGTTGAGTGGAGAAGGGATAGATTTATAGTTTTTCGACGGAAATTTGCCCGTAATGAAACCGAGTGGAATTATAATCTTCGATTCCTCAATCCGAGCCCTTATCCATTACTTCACAGTACCTTTTTTTATTTTGTAAATAATATTTAAATGAACATAATTTACTTTTCTTTTTATATCCTTTTTGGTAAAAGGTAATTAGTTTCGAACGCTCTAATATTTTCACATTTAAAATGGATTACGTAAATAGCTTCCTGTTTTAATGTTCTCAGAAAAATTGCTTTGAATAGCCTACTCGTTAATCTATTTTAAATTTTATGTTGTAAGATTATATGCAAAATGAAGGAGAAATGATGTAATATTTCATTGAAAAAAATCGTCATTTTTAATTATTAAAAATATTAGAGTAATTAATCAAATCATCACTAAATTGTAAAGAACAAAAGGAAAATATTAATGAACGTCTCAAAAAACGCCCACACTGAGAGAAATTGTAAAGTCTCAAATCATGAAAGGTCTGAGAAAAAGAAACTTTGAACGTCAAAACATGAAATATAACTGTTTTTGCTTGAAACCTTTCAATCTCCGCGCTTGTCAAAACTTCATGTTTTAAGAAGACCATGTGATTGGCGATTGGGGTTAAAGTGTGCAAGAAATCAACTTCTGAAGTAACAGTCCTTCATCAAACTCACTCTCTATCAAACATTGACCTCCCTCTCTCTTTCCCTTTCTCTCTCTTTCTCTCTCCCTTTATCTCTCTCTAACAGACATATATAAATATAAAATTACAAGCGACAACTGACTAACGCTACACACACGCGCGCGTCGGTGTGCATCTATGGCTCAGGCGCATCAGTCAACTCGGATATTCGAATTAATGTGTACGGAATCAAGATTTAGATATCTTGTTGATAAAGTGCAAACTAAGTTCATTTTTTTTTTTGCATCAACAAATGTAGTGTTGGTAAGAGTTTAACTTGCTCTAGGGATGACCTTATTTTTCTGTTTAAAATTCAATTTACGTTTTTTCATGATTTTTATTCTTTAGTTATGGTAAGATGAACTAGTGACCAGTGTATTTGTCCTTCCATATATGTCAGGTTCCAAATATTTATAAAAAAAAAAAAACAGTAATTACTGTTTACGTTATAAAATATAAATCCCGATTTTAAATAAAAATCAATTAGTTTATAGTTTCAGGTTCGTTTATTTTAATACATATTTATTTACATTATTCGGACTATTGTCCTCATCTTTGTCGCCATATTTATCGCAACGTTTCGGCCGTTGTACACTCCGGCCTTCTTCAGGTTGTTGGAATGTTGAACTGAACGCTTTATTTCGCTTGCTGGAATAGACTGTTCTACTTCCACGTGCCATGTCTAATGTATGTCAGTTATTCAGGTGGCTGGAATGTCGAACTGAACCCTTTATTTCATTCACCGGGGTAGACTGTTCTAGTTCCACGTGCCATGTTTGATGGATGTCAGTTATCAGTTATCTACTGTTAATTTCCCTCTGAAAGTTCTCCACTGCCTTAACCGGGTATTGAACTCACACTCTTTGGGTCCTGTCACTGGATCTAACCAACGCCTTTATCCACTGTGCCAGAGGGAAATTAACAGGAGATAACTGATAACTGACATCCATCAAACATGGCACGTGGAACTAGAACAGTCTACCCCGGTGAATGAAATAAAGGGTTCAGTTCGACATTCCAGCCACCTGAATAACTGACATACATTAGACATGGCACGTGGAAGTAGAACAGTCTATTCCAGCAAGCGAAATAAAGCGTTCAGTTCAACATTCCAACAACCTGAAGAAGGCCGGAGTGTACACCGGCCGAAACGTTGTGATAAATATGGCGACAAAGATGAGGACAATAGTCCGAATAATGTAAATAATGTACGTAATACCTCATCTCAGAAATATAGACAGACTCTAATACATATTTCTAAAAAAAGGCCATTAATCCTCGTTTATTTTAATTATTAAATAAACTATTAATCCGCTTATTTTAAATATAAAATATAAACCCCATTTAGTTTACATAATATATATATATATATATATATATATATATAAAATAAACCCCGTACTCTCTGTATAATATATGGACTGTGCTAGCATTGCGTTAACCAGATATTTTATTAAAATTTAAATTATGTAACAGCCAGTCTCTGCTCAGCACCTGAAGTTTTCTTTGTGAATGAAACTCCGAGGCGTGCTACAAGTGAGGAATAATAGGTATATTTATTAATATATACTTAATTGCTCTGTTATATCGAGCACTATTTTGTTAACAGCATCACGCAATGTGCGATAGCTTATATACTTACATATACATATATATTTTAACGCAAATACCCTTGAGAAAATATGAATTCACATAAATTCACCTAGATATCTGTTAAACATCAAAACCGTATGGGATGTCTAGCCTTGGTTGCCAAGAAAAACTCGAGGATATCTGTTTGAAGTATTCGTGGTATACTCTACACTAATTTTCTGTTATCATTTCATGGATTTTTTTAAATGTGTCATTATCCTAACAACCATTTGTCTTATATAAAAGGGTTATATATACAACATTCTCCATATATATATATATATATATATATATATATATATATATAGATAGATAGATAGATAGATAGATAGATAGATAGATAGATAGATATATACAGTGTGTTGCAGCAAAATCAGACGCTTGAGTTACGTACTACATTATTTTTTACCATCTCAAGGCGAGCGCAAAATGAGTCACACGATTTAGCGACCATGGCCTTATCCATAGCGGCGAACGCCTCCACGATGGCAGCCTTCAGAGCGTCGACCGTATTGTGGACGTGCTTGTTGGTCTTGCCCTCGATCACGCCCCAGAAGTAATAGTCAAGGGGCTTTCAGTCGGGTGAGGAGGGCGAACAGTGGTGAGAAATATTGTTGGGCAGTGACGCCTGGGTCGTCTTGTCCTTGTGTGCAGGAGCGGACTCCTGCTGGAAGACGTAGCGGCGATCTTGTCCATCCAGGTCTTCACCACGCTCCTCAGCACCTTCTGGTAGATCTCAGCGCTGACACTCAGGTCCTTTTGAAAGAAGAAACAAAGGCATGACGTCCTTCTTGCTGGAGATGACACCAAGGACCATGACGGAGGAGGGAAACTTCGTATGCTTACAACGGGAACTTCCTCGATGCCTTTGCAGATCCACCTGCTGTTCTGCCTGTTGTTCGTCTGGTCTTGGATGAAATTCTTTTCATCAGAGAAGAAACTCGGGATCCCGGCGGACCCGTGCTTGAGCTCAGTCAGCAAAGCTGCCGCCTTGACCTTCCTCGACTCCTTGGAGGCATTCGTGATGAGAATGCGTTGAGACTTGCGGTAGTAGGAATAACCAATTGTCTTCTTGATCGTTCGGCAGATCATCGACTTGTGACAGACCATGTCAGCGGCGATCTTGGCATAGCTCTTGCTTCCATCATTGTTGACTGTCTCCTTGACACCGGCGACGAAGTCGTCAGTCCTAACGAACGTTGTGGGCCTTTCGTTTACCAGTAAACTCGTCCTTGTTCTTACACGCCTTTCCCTTCCTCCAAATGTCCATGACCATGGTCCTCTTGAACACAAACCAGGCCATCACTTCCGCAGGCTTCTCCCCGGCGCGAAAAGAAGTTACTATCGCTGCTCTGCGATCATATTACATCCTGGAATAGGGTAGAGAGAAAAAAACGTTAGTTAGTTGTCAAACTTTCTGGTATCTGCATATACAGTTTTTGTTTTTATTGCCTATTTCGTTTTCTTTTTGTCAAGTGTCGGATTTTCTGTATATAATACTAATTTGTAACTGGTAGGGACAATTGCAAGGAGGATATTAATCTAGGGAGAGCTAAATGTAAACTACAGAGCATTATAATAATAATCGAGAAGAAAACCTTAAAGATTCATTCCGGTTATAATTTATTTCGTGAATATCTATATATCCATCTCTTCAGATGTATGACGCATTCAGCGGAGGAGGGCCATATTCAACATTTGATAATTTTGCGGCAATACACGCATAGAGGATTTAGGCACTTTTGATCAGCATTTGTTTTCATATTTAGCCGTAAAGAATTGTAAATGTAGGACTTCCTTACACTTAAGTAAAATAATAACAATAATTATATTAAGAATTTATTACAGGAAATATCAAATTTTACGTAAATGTTGTTGACAGTTATGTATTTAGTTACAAAACAACTAAATAAATATAATATACATTTTGATGCTATATTCGATTTATTGTTAGGTATTTTTCATTTTCTCCTTTGTTACTGGCAGCTTTTTAGAATACTTTGGCTGCAGTACTAAATTTCCTTAGTTGAACAAATTGGAGCAATTTCGTTTACGCTTTGTTACCTCTCTTTTCCATTGTTGATTTTATATCGCTTTCTGAAATTTTGAAATTTTCTGTAAAAAGGAATATTTTAAATTAATATAAGACCAAAAATAAAATAATTTTGACAAAAAAAAAAAACAAAAAAAAAACGATTTCATTATAACTATGTAACAATAATATAATAACATTCCGCAGACAAATCTATGGTTTATCACACCTCATTACATTGCTAGGTTACGAACTATAAACCTAAACTTAACTGGAAATATTGTGCAATCGGCTCTAATTTTTTTTATTTGTAAAATCTTTGTATATGATATAATGAATAATTTGTAGGGAAAAAGCAAATTTCAATATTTTGTTGAATACGCCCCCCCTCCGCCTAACGCACCATATATATATATATATATATATATATATATAATTCATCAAGTTTAGACCTAGAATCCTCAACATACACACATGCAGAAAAGAACTTGATCTAAGATATACCGGATCAAATGATGGTTTCTCCTTCAAAGGAGGACGCATGATTCAACCCTGCCGGAGAGCAGATTTTCTCGGGAGATCAGGACGATAGATGTAATAAAAGACTCTTCAAAATAAAAAGAGAGTCGATTACAAATATTAGTATCCACAAAAACACAATTGAAGTAATAAAAAAGTTGAATTAAAAAAAAAATCCATTAAGACAAAAACACACATACACGCACGACCACACACACACACACGTAACAAGCTAGATGGCGAAAAATTATTTTACATAATAAATACATATTTTTCAATCATTTTAACCGAAGCAAGGCGGGAACGCAGGGGTTAATGAGAGTGAAGGCGAGAGATAAAAACACTGGGTATACGGGGACCAAGGAAAGGATAAAAGCTGAACGGGGTTCAAGAAGATTGCGATTGTCATTATATTTAAATGTTTGAAGATTGTAGTTGCCTTGAAAGCAAGGAAACGGAAGGGAGTTCCTCAGATGGGAAGTGCAAGTAAAGAAACTGTTGGAATAGAAGTGACAGTTGCATTTAACTAATTCAACAGTAAAATCGTCGGATCTAGATGCCAATCTTGTAGCACGCTTAAACTCAGGCAGTCAGGACACCCGGGAAAAGCTCGCCAGATCAATAGCCAAGCATATATTTGTAGAAAAGACAGATGGAAGCCACATCAAGTAGGGGAGAAATTGAGTGAATTAGATTTACCAAGTCAGCATCTATTACATTACAGGTCTTCTTTGGATTTTGTCAAGAATTTCTAGATGAACTGCAGAGGCACCAGACCAGATATGGCAACAGTGTTCAATGCACGGAGGAATGGTAGATTTGTAAATGTGCAAGTTGGATTCTGACGAGAAAAACCTTCTGGCACAACACAATGAACCAACTTTTCTGGCAGTATATGCCGCTATTAATTTAATGTAGTTGTTCTACTTCAGGTCAGCTGAAAATGTGAGACCAAGAAAACATTGTGAGTCGCTCTCAATGATTGTTGATTGTGAGGATGGAAGTTTCTCCGTGTTGGCTAAATGAGAGCAGTTTATCTTTGGAGACATAATTTACAAGCCATTTCCTACTCTAGTTAACCACTTATAGGAGATCCTTTTCAAGATCATCGCCCAGGTTAACTTTGCTATTGAGAAAGGTGTAAATGGTAGTGTCATCTGTTGGGAACTGATGACATCAGGAAGATCATTGAAGATGAGAAACAGCGTATGAATCAGGATAGTGTCTGGAAGCGAGCCCGTTCAGCACGACCTTCATTTCACGGATTTGATAGGAACGATTGGATTAAATAAAACATTCGTCCTGTAATACCGTATGTCGTCCTGAAGCTTGCATAGAAGACCAACATGCCCTAGCTCGTCAAACACCTTTGAGACATGTAGAGTCACAACACGAGGTTTGCCGTTATTATCAAGAGCTTAATATACACTGCGTGCCAAATTATTATCGTATATTTCAAAAACCGTCCAATCAATTCACACAAAATTGGCAACACTGGGATGCGCAATCACTGAAATTTTCGTACTGATCTGCGCAATGTAAACAAATTCGCGCTATATTTGATATCAGCACGGTAATTTGAGCGTGCCTAATTATTAGAAAAGTATAAGAATTTAGTGAAAAGATGGGCCATAAAAGCAGTTTAAGTGATGCTGAAAAGAAAACTATTACCTAAGAACTCTCAAAAGGTAAATCTACCCTAGAAATTTTTAAAATGATAGGGAAGTGTCATCAAACAGTGAAAAATTCACCGCCGACCCTACACAAGTACGCAAAAGGGCATATAAAGGGAGGCGAGGGTTATTTCACGTCGTCTCATGTCCCGACTTAAATGAGAGGCCACGAAGGACCTTGGATATACCAGTCAAGAGCTTTTCAGTCGTATTGGGGATCCTACTGTGTCTAAAATTACTCGGTGTCGGTATCTGAGGGAAATAGCAACAACAGTCAAACCTGTATTGAAGCCTCCGTTGACGAGAAATCACATTCAAAATCGATTGAAATGGGCCGAGGACAATGTGAAGATTGACTTCTCTAAAGTTATGTTCACAGACGAAACTTGAGCAACACTTGATGGGCCAGATAGATGGTGCAAAGGCTGGGTAATGAACGGATAGAATCGCCATCAGTGTTTGAGACGCCAACAAGGCGGCGGAGGCATAATGATCTGGGGTGGTATTATTGGAAACACATGGAGAGTACCAGATGGCATCAAAATTACTGTTGAAGCATGCATAGCGTTTATACAGGAACATATTGAACCGTGGATGAAATGCTAAGAGTTGCCTTCAGAAGGGCTATTGTTTTTATGCAAGATAATGCTCCCTCACACGCTGCTCATAAGATTACTGAATATTTGAAACAGTTAGGCTTCGATGGACCTCGAAAAATGAAGTGGCCAGCAAATTCTCCGGATTTGAACCCAATCGAAAACCTTTGGAGCATCATGAATCGAAGACTGTACGCCAACGGACGACAATTCAGGAGCAACGCTTAGTTGTGGGAAGAAATTCTTGACATATCTCGCGGCATTACAGCAGATGACATCCTGCAATTAACAAATTCTATGGATCGTCGACTTTTCCAAGTAATTTCAAAACAGGGAAAGCACATTCCCTTTTAATTTGTTTAAAAATGTGCCTTTGTTTGTATCTGTTATTATTTGTTTGATTATCTTATTTATTAGCTTATTTTGATCATAAACATTCACGATCAACATTAATAAACGTTTTGTTTGCTAAATTCTGGGAATTTTACTAAATCTTTTTAATAATTTGGCACGCTCAAATCACCGTGCTGTTAACAAATATGGCGCCAGTTTGTTTACTTTGCGCAGATCAGTACAAAAATTTGTGATTGCGCAGCTCAGTGTTGCAAACATTGTGTGAAAATCTTGTGTGAATTGATTGGAGGGTTTTGAAATGTTCGAAAAAAGTTATCTCTAGAATAATTTGGCACGCAGTGTACAAATTAAATAATGACCGTAATCCCGTCAGCGATAGACCGGGCAAAACGGAATACATATTATGGTAATGAGTATGTATCTCGATAGAAAAAGGAAAAGTCTGGGAATTTTAAATTTTTTATAGTTTAAATGTCTGTTAGTCTGTGAAGCTACATATTTTCTGTGTCCAGACGGATACATAGCGATCAAAGTTAAAGGATTTTTTTAAAAGACATTTTATTCATATTTTCCTTTTCTGAGGCCGGAAGATATTTTTACCTTCATTGTTCCAAAATTTGAATGAAATCTTATCTATCTATTTATCTATCTGTCTCATCCCCTCCGTTTAAATCTATCTATCTATCTATCTATCTATCTATCTATCTATCTATCTATCTATCTATCTATCTATCAATGCATATCTATATCTATCTATATATATATATATATATATATATATATATATATATATATATATATATATATATATATATATATATATATATATATATATATAGATAGATAGATAGATAGATGTAATAAATGTATAAAATATAATAATAAAAAATGAATAAAATAACTATATAAAAGATAAATATATAATATATATATAAAGTGTGTTCAAATAATTTGGAGGTATTTTAAATGTGAATTAAGTTTAAGCGTCTAATGACTTTTTTTCTTTTTCTTTCGGATTTAACAACTTTGAAACCATGGAAAAGATTAACAATCAAATAACGTGTTAAAGTTATCGAAGCCTATTACGAAAATGGACGTTCAAACAGAAACGTATTTCGCGCACTCAGCAATTTTTTGGGTCAATAAAATCGACCAACCAAGAGTGCAATTAGAAACGATGTAACTTTGTTGTGAAGAAGTTCAATTCCTGCGCGCGATGACGAATAGAAGCTTCTGCATTTTCGGTTACATTCTCGTGCACTACATCGGGTGAACGGAGTAAACGAGCACTCAATGGTGTTTTCACATCTGCCACCGACCCAGTTTGTCTGAATTTAAGAATCATCTTTCCAATTTTACTTCGGAAACTTTAACACGTTGTTTGATTGTTAATCTTTCCATGGATGAATTTTGTGATTGCATTGTAATTCTCTTTATTCAACAAGCATTATATAAGAATGCTAATATTAATCTCTTCATTAAATGTATTTAAGGTTTTATCCCATTTTCTAAGTTATTGATTCGTTCGAATCATTGTCAGTTGGCAAAATAGGAAAGGGTACGATGGATAAATTGTCGTCTGAATTATGCAATAATGAAAATAACACAGACATCTCATTTTAACAGATATATTAACCAAAATTACACAAATATCTTGAAATACTGAAGAGTAAAATTATTCAATAAAATCGCCTATGCCTTCAACCACGGCCTCCGGACGACTTCGGAATCTCCTGCATTCTTTTCTGGACGGTCTCCTTGTTTACGTTGGTAGATGCTGCCATAATCCTTGCCTTTGGTTCATATTTAGTGTTACAAGAAATTTTGTTGGTCTCTCACCCAACTGCGACCCACAAATTATAATCAAGAGTAGTTAGTTGGGTACATGAAAAGGGTGATGTCGTAAAAGAAATTGTACGAAAACCATGATTTCTCCTGCTTGTGTGGCATGGTGCAGAGTCCTACTGCCAGACTCAAATTCTTCCCGTAGCCATCCACATGATCCAGATCAGTACTACCTTCTCAAGACACTTCTCAAGGCCTCCAAGTTGAATATGAAGCCCTGTGGGAAGATGAATGGAGGTATAACGTCACCATCACTGGTGCTCAACCAAACACCTTCGTAATCACAACTGGACTTATCCAACTTTTTCCGAGTCCTCTGTACTGTCCTTATATTAGCACCCAAACATTCCGAAAAGTTCTCATTGGCGCTTCCGGTGCGAATGCTAAGTTGTAAAGCATGCTATTTCTAAATATCTGGCGGATTGAATTTCGTCATGGTGCTCTTTTTTTCACAGACGATGCCCAACTGACCCTATTATACTGTGCAAAATCAAAAATAAACGACACACATGTTTAAAAAATGGCGACAATTTACCCATCGCACACTGTACATGCATATGTATTTTATTTTTACACATTCATAATTGTGCCTGCTCAATATCATCTGTGCTTACCTATGGTTTATACAAAAACTATTCTGAGTTTCTGGAGAGACCGCATAACCAGTGCGCTCAAAAATTTGGTCACAATGACTTATGACTTCATGCGAAGGCATCCATTAATTGTATCTGAATATTTCAACCAGCGCAGTCTCTCTCACAAGAATTGAATGAGGCCGTAAGATTATTTTCAGGCAATTTCCTACGATTACACATACTGGATACATATCATCGGGCCTATAACACCAAGACGTTACTTTCGGACAAATCTAGAATCCTCGGATTTGAAACCGATTCCCGTAGTCGGAAAACGAAGGTGCTAATCACTCGGCCATTTTGAATTATTCCTACAACTTCTATTTGTGAAATCATTATCAAATTTTTCCAGTTTGCTTATAAGTAATCTCAAATTTCAGTCGAATTTATGAGAAACACTACTAATTCATAATGATTTTGTTCGAGAAACATTCATGCTATTTATACTATTTTTATTCGAACTGTTGTTTGCAGATGTCGGTGTAATCACAACGTTTCAGCCTTCGGTCTTCCTCAGGGTTATATTGATCGGGGTAACCTACATGGAATTCTGAACTGAGCCCTGTATTTAATCTACGAGGGTAGAATGTTATCGTTCCACTGCTTCTGTCTAGAGATGTCGCCTAGACATGAGAAGTGTAGGTAATCAGATCAAATATAAAGGTGAGGAAGGCCGAAGGGCGCAACTGCCGAAACATTCTGATGAGAACAAAGATGACGACAATAGTCCAAATATAAATAGTGTAAATAACGTGAACTCTTCATCCCAAAAATTCAAACAAAAAACATTAATGTTGCCAGTTACAGAAGATGAAAATTTGTGATTATTTTCATCCGGATTATATGCGAGTTGTTGGTTAAAAATTCTAGGCTCTAAACACCATCGTTGATCCGACTCAGAACCAATCGCGATCAACTGATGTACTCAAAGGGAGCCACTGTGACTTGAGCGCCTGTTGGGAATGTAACTCAACCAACACCTTAAGTGGAACTCGTACATACGAACCATTGCTAAAGATGCTGAAAAAAATCATTGGTTTCCTGTTCCGCTCCAACAAGTAACTAACTCTTCCTGTTATCCTCTTCCTGTTATCTGTCTACCTTCTCAAGCGCCATATGAGTACCGTTGCCATATATGAAGAGGAGTTGCCCAGTCTTCATTTTCTCCCTTCAACAAAAAGTCATTTTGCGTCCTTGTGGGTGACGAATAATTTTCCAATCAACAACCCCTTTTCACCAAGACGGAACGTTGCAAGTCTTTCACATCTCTATCGCTATATCCATGGAAAGTAATCAGATGAACTACACTCTTTCGTTCCACCAGTTGAAACATTCACAGCTAAAAACCACTGAGTCACGCACATTGTAAGCGAACCACATTCGTTCCCTTCGTATTCCCTTGGTGAGATGTAAGTTCCACTCAGCCAGATTCTTTCCACGAACCGCTGCCTCGTGGAAACGACTCCAAGAGGGATACTTTCGCCACCACTACAATTTTAACCTATTCAAGTCTAGGGTTAACCATTATCTTCCGCACATATCTGCATGAGCTGGGCCTCTTACTCTGTAACACTCCACCTCGAGTGCCCATCGGTCCTTGTACAGGGTGAACACCAATACAAAAAAACGAAAGCAAAACCTACCAAACAGCAATATTTGAATGTCCAAATATCAGAATAGTGATTTTGGAAAGTAGGTCAAAACTAGAATCTTCCATCCTTCCGTATATATATATATATATATATATATATATATATATATATATATATATATATATATATATATATAATGTGTATGGCTTTGACTTTTATAATTGAATTAACGTCTTTGAGCAGAAAATATGCCATAGAATGCTCCATAAATAATGAAGTTCTAATTTGAAAAAAAAATCGAATCATTTTCTTATTCATAATTAATTTAGTCGCAGTCAACAAAGTAATGAAACGCCACTTTCTTCTCGAGAAAGCATCAGTCAAATTAATGTCGCAATTAAATGTGGATAATACAACACAAAAATCATATAAACAACAGTGAAATAAAAATCTATTTTCGAAGATAATAAAATTGTAATTTTTTTAAGGCAAAACTGTCAAAATAAATGAATACCAAAAAAGAACAAAGACCACAAACAGACGTCATACCGCATACACGCATTTACACACATGATCGTACATATATATATATATATATTTATTTATACACGTTTCATTAAATAATATAGATAAGTGTTTTCTATTTATTTTAATAAAATTTGTTCGTAACATCTGATAAGTTTGATAACATTATCATTAAACGAAGAAAGAAATTCACAATATTGATCCATATTTTTTTAATATAATCTAAGCTTTCGGCTTACTTAAGCCATTATCAAAGATGTAAATCACAAACATATTAAACAATATACGGACACGACAGTGATGATAGTCTGTCATTGTTTACATAGTTAATCACTAAGCAACGATAAACACGCGCATATAAGACGCTAGAAGCGAAAATCGCACAGCATCTCATGACGTCACACATGACTACACGAGAGTGAATTGTAGAATGAAGTAAGGAATGCCGTTGGTCTAAACCAAAGCATTCTGTTACCATATTATAGACATTTAAGAATATTTGTAGACATGCCATAATTGATTTTGTTTAGGTTGGGTTTTAACTGTTTGATGTATAATGCTTCAAGTATTTTTAGTTTTTGTCTATTGTTTTCATGTCGAAGTATAGTTGTGTTTTCGACAAGTATTTTACGGAATTGTGTGTGCGGGCAGGCATGTTGTTTTAAATGCCTAAAAATGTTAGAGTTTTCATTAAAATGTAGTGTCAAGCGTCGTGAAAGCGAGTTTGTGGTGTGACCAACATAAATATTATTTAATTCGTTGGAGATACACTCTCCCAAAGGGCACTTGAATTTATAAACTATGTTGGTTTTTGCAAATCGCTAACCGGGGAGAAGAATCATTGCGAAGTATTAAGTTGGATATACTAGATTTAGTGTAGTATATGATTAATTTAATTTTTTTGCTAGGATCTGTAGTTGATATATTAGAATTTACTAAATTTTTTAGTATGTTTCCATCTTGTTTATAATTAGTATGCATTTGATTACGATATAGGAGATTAATATATTTGAGATCAGTAGAAGCAGTATTATGTACAATTTGCTTATTATTGAGATTTCTAAGAAAGCATCTTATTTGTTCATCAACTATATAGTTTGGAAAGCTATTATTAATAAGTGTCTGTTTTATATTCTTTAGTTCACTGTAAAAAATATATATATATATGGGGGTGCGTGCGTGTATGTAACTGTCCATGTTTGATTAAGATAATTCTTAGAGAAAATAAATTTCACAAAGATATCTCTCTTAGTCTGGTTAACCCCAACAGACTTTGCACCAAATAGAATTTCATTTCCACTTATGAAGGAAATAACATTTCTCGTTAAGATCTTTAGAGGCACATACATGCTAAACTTTTATTTTCCTATTCATAGTAAAAACAAAATTTTTAAGGAAACCATCTATCAATTATATATTTAGTGCAGTTCAGATGAGGTATAATGTCGAAATTATGGACTACTTCTCCGTTTGCCTGAGATTATTTATTAAATGAGATTTGGCCATTGATAGGTTTCGAACATGCGTCCGAATTAGGTAGAAGAATATATATATATATATATATATATATATATATATATATCAAATATGGCAACGTTAACTATACAATGTAGTGCTGATGAATGTAGATATTAAAGTACTTATCTACAATCTTGCAAAAATCTATCATATATGAAACTTTTGGTTGCGTGATGGTGGTAGGTAAGTACCTTACTCTTTTTCTCTCTCTCTCTCTCTCTCTCTCTATATATATATATATATATATATATATATATATATATATATATATATATATATAAAGTGGCTTTAATTGAACCTACTTCCATTATTTTGAGTGACAGTGTAATTTGCACATTGATTAATTAGACACCGTTGAGTTACATATATCTATCATTTCAATCAGTTGTGTAAATTAGTGAAGACAACAATTTTTGTCTTAGAAAAATGCTGAACACAACAAGAATTGTCTTACAAAAAGCAAAACGTTGATGACGACATTGTTCTAATATCGAAAGTACTCGGAATAAAATAAACATGCATCAACATGGTAATTTTATTTCTTGCCTTAAAAAGCATACATTGCCGTAAATCGGTATTATTTCATGGCGGAGAAGCATGGATCAAGGAATCCAAAAGCTAGTAATGTTCTCGATGTTCTCCAAGGATCATTTGACGGCGAAGAGGTGTCTGAACTGATAAGAATCTACATTTTGAGCAAAGTAAATAATATTGTCGATATCAACGACCACGGAAGATACAGTGATGATGGACTGATGGCGGGAGGATAATAAAAGAAAAAAATGATTCCATCAGGAAAAAAAAAACTACACAGGATGTTTGAAGACCTGGAATTCGACATAACAGAGGAAATCAACAGGAAAGTAGTCCAACTTTTAGACATAACACTAAACATGTTGACTAAAACTATTTCACTATACGTCTTTCAGATACGTTAATACCTCATCCAACCACCCGTCAAATGTGATCAGATATATTCCGTAAGCCGTGCAAAGCAGACTATCGAAAACTTCTTCAAATGAAGAAATATTCAAGGAAATAAAAAAAAATACGTATCTGTCTTAAGAAAGGAAGGGCACAATATCATTCTGTGTTTCAAGGACCAAGTAAATCTAAGAACAGGTAACAATAGAAAAAAGGAATGTTATCGGGTTCAAACCCTCCCTTCAACTTACAAGAAAGAACTAATATAGGGAAAATATTTTTAGCCTTTTAAATAAACATTTTCAAAAAAAACGTCCAAGTTGTACAGATTATTTAATCGCAACACAGTCAAGTTGAGCTATAG
Organism: Acanthosepion pharaonis; assembly: GCA_903632075.3. Classification (NCBI taxonomy): domain Eukaryota; kingdom Metazoa; phylum Mollusca; class Cephalopoda; order Sepiida; family Sepiidae; genus Acanthosepion; species Acanthosepion pharaonis. The sequence continues at coordinate 2,845,926 of CAHIKZ030003813.1, forward strand.
TTGCACTAGCAATCTAGGAAACATTATTAAAATTTTGAACAAAAGAAATTCAAATCTTGAAGATCATGTGAGGAGTGGAAATAAGGGCCTTTGTAATAGCAGATGAAAAAGTGCCCTTTAAATGGGTTATGTTGAACAGAAGTGTAGTGTATTGTGCCGAGGAAGAAAATGAGAATGGCAGTGAAAAACATACATTGGTTGTACTGCGGGTCATTTTAGAATGGTGATATAATTATACTTCGTCATTAGAATAACAAAACAGATTTAACACAAGGCTATCAAACTGTTATTGGAGTTTTAGAGAAAAAAAATGAAATCCGCCCGTTAAGTGGAATATTTTAAGAAAAGGAAAAACTGGTAAAGTGAATAGTGGTTCCTGTAAGTTGTGTCAGGAGAAGTTTATCATTGCAACATACAAGTGTTATGTTGAGCTGTTGGATGAGGGGTCCGAAGTTATGGCAAAATTTAGGGACATGAGGCAGTTGACTTTCTCATTATACTGTGGCACCAGGCATCCAGGCAGAGAAAGAAAGGCAAAAAGGGAAAAGGAAAGAAAAGGAGAAACGAAGGGAAAAAGTAATGCGAGACGGATCATAGGCGATAAGCGAACACACACACACGGCTTAAGAGACAATAAAAAAAAAGGGTTATTTTGGATAAGTGGCACATGACGAAAAGAGTGTCATTACAATGACAATGAGATTGAGTGGGTAGGGAAGTGTTATCTAAACTATTGGTACGAGAAGGCATATTACTATCAAAACACAAGCCACTGGCGAGCAATCATTGACCGATTTTCCTACTGGCCTGCGCGAATGGAATTGTGTTATCAAGAAATGTTCGCCAAAGAAAGTCCACTTGAAAACGTTAGATTTTGATAATTGAAAAAACACAGGTGTAGCTTGGAGCCTTAGCTGGATATGGAAAATTAAAATCCCACACAAGCCGTTTCGCTAGTTAAGCTCTTTTCGACAAAATAGACTTTTGCCCTGCGATAATAAAATTTTGTTATCAGAAACATGAACCGAAGGAAAATGAATGGAATAAGAAATGTTTTTATTTCTGCCTCGGAGACGTCAGACTGATTGAAAACTTGGAGAAAATTCTTTTCTGAGACCATGTCGGAAAACCAGCTGTCTGATGAATTGGCGATAAACTGCTTGACAAACGCCACGTGTTGAACAAAGAGTTGTCATATTATCCGTTCATGATAACGGCGATTTAATTAATTTTTTTTAGTTAAGCAAGGTATTTCTTTTTCAAAACAAAGCCGCGGGTCGTTCACGCCCGACTAAGACGTCATTGGTCAAGTGGTGATCAAATGACGCACGAAGGAGGAGGAAAGATACCCGACCAAGACCTCATTGGCCGAGAGTGATCACGTGACGCACGAAGAAGACTGTCGACGCCCCCATCCAGAGTATAAGTATGAGAAGCCGCTACGAAGAAGTGGGGAGGGCAGTTCACGCCCCTCAGAAGCATGGTGAGAAAGTGGGAGTGAAAAAAAGTTACCAAAAATGGAAAAGAGTGGAAAATCCCTAACCAGAAATAAAAGAGGTGGATATGTATTTAGAATTATCGAGGAACTCCCCGACGCCAACAGACCCAACCCGGTTTTTGACGGCGTTAATAAAAACCAGGCCCCAACAGGCAGAAATCAGTTCAGTCCCGGACGGCAGAGATGAGTGCCCAGTAGTTCAGACCCTGGCGGGCAGAAGAGAGTTAGTTCAGTCCCGGACGGCAGAGTTGAGTGTCCAGAGAGTATGGGCCCTGGCGGCAGAGATGATAGACCAAGATAGCTGACCAAGATTCACGCAAAATTTTGGACTCCTCTTCAACCAAGAACAATTGTCTTGAAGAGCGACTTAGAACCAGACCACAGAAATAAGTTTTTCGACTTTCGTCCAAAGACACACCGAAACACAAATTTCTTGGAGAGCAGACAACTTGAAGCGTTAAAACTTGCCTAGCGAAAGTGACGTGTCACAATCCACAGAACGGGTCGGGAGATAGATGCAGTCTATCGAACAACTAGACATAAAGTTTGTTACCTTTTTCTTTGATACTTTTTGAGTTTTCATTTTACTTTCTTTTATGCATATTTGTGTGTTATCACCCCCATTGAACTCAATTTGCATTACGGCCCCAACCCCTGTTTGATCTCGTCTGTCTAAGATCAATTCACAACGTGGGTAGGCAGACTGGAGATCAGTGCAGTTACCTTGGTAACCAGGCGTTGGAAACGAGTTGGGAACGGCGAGGCTGATATCAAATCTAACCAGATTCCCACCCGAATCACCAAAAGGTTAGAACGTCACATTTGGGTGCCGCGATCGATACCAAGCCAGTTGGTCGTCACAGTACGAGACAACACGACTGACGCGACAGGCGAACGTCACGTTTGGAACAGCGACACCCGGACGGAGCAGCGAGGAGCGAACAGCTGGCGCCGCGGCGAAGACGTCACAATTGGTGCTGTTTAGGGACGTCACAACTGGTGTCGTGGCCGGGATAGGACCCTGGAACGGCCACGTCACAACTGGTGCCGTGGTAGATCAGGATAGAACGTCACAGTTGACGCTGCAACCGGGGGACGACGTCACAATACGAACCCATGTGAATTTGGAAAAACAATTATAATAATTTTATTTGACCACCCTCCTGCCGATCATTAATTCCCGTGGCGCTTTAAGAAATTAAATTCCTTGTGGTGTTGTCTGTAATTATTTCGCTGAGTTAACCACCTGAGGAGACCTTAGCGGTCAAAACCGTGGCAGTGTTTCATTCAGCGTTTAATTGTTTTAGAATATTAAATCGAACTTTTCATTTTTCTAGCATGATATTCAGCACGTTTTAATACACACGATTTTAAACAACTATTCTACAGTTTATTTAATACGTTATATATATATATATATATATATATATACACACACACACACACACACACACACACACATCACACACACATATATATATATATATATATATATATATACTTGTCTATATCAAAAAATTTCAATGGTCATTGCTCTACTATCGGTTTTGAGCCCTCTTTTGAATTAATGCTGTAAACGTTAGAATATATTATTCTCGTTCTCATTACAATTGAATATACATATATATATATATATATATATATATATATATATATATATGGTTGGATAGATGTGAATTTATGAGCCTGGGTTTCACGCTTTAGCGATCCAGGGTCACAAACTCACATCTATCCAACTAAATATATATATATATATATATATATATATATATATATATATATATATATATATATATATATATATGTGTGTGTGTGTGTGTGAAACCCAGGGTCACAAACTCTCATCTATCCAACCAAATATGTTAGCTCTATCTCTGATATTGAGCGCTTTCTAATAAGTACCGCGCATATAATATATAAATGATTATACATATATATATTTATCTATATTTATATAGACTTTTCACACACACACACACACACACACACACATATATATATATATAATTAATCACTTGGAAATGTGTATCTTTGTATGCGTGCTTGTATATAAGAAATCATAATTGTACATATGTTTTAAAATATTTTTCGTGCATTGATTAAAAAAAAGTAACTTGGGCAATATCTATAATGAAACCTTAGTAAACAATGAGACGAATGAGATATCATAGTTATAGAAAGATGTCCTCTGTTCATTGCCAACCAGTGCGGTTGTGATCCACCACTGCACACATCCTGAAAGACCAGATGACCCTTGAAATCCGGCGTCATCTTCCCTGGACGAAAGCGCAATCCTGGCACTCGATGGACGCCTTAACGCATGACATCTCTATGCCAAGTGTACGTACTATGGTAACTTTTGACCCGTGCAGTATACCCGCTAGCAATAACCTACTCAGGGGCGTCATGTGAAGTTAAGCCTAGAAGATTTTCTTTGTTGACAAGGAACTAAGAGCAGGTTAGAGACAGGGCTGATGAGATAATTCAATAATGTGTCAGACTTTTCGTATTCTTGCAGCCTATTTCTTTTCCTCTATTTCGAAAGGATTTTCTTTGCTTTCTTTCTTGCTCCACACTTGCTTCCTTTTTTTTTCTTCTGTTTTTGTATTCTTAACATATTTCTTTCTTTAGTTCATATTTCATTCTGGATTTATTCGTTTCTTATTTTCTTTCTCTTTTCTTTCCGGCAGCCATTATTTTCTTAAAGATGTATTATCGTTTGCTTCGTTTGGATCTACCATATTTCATTACGTTGGGATATCTAATCGATTTTCGGAAATACCTACTTTTTTGTCATATTTTCATTCTCGTTTCCTTTAATTTTAGTTCTTTTTCCCCCCTATTCGTAATAATTCTTATTTTTAACACATTTTTTTCGTTCACCTATTGTTCCATAAGTTGAGGAGTTCTTTCAATCAGTTTTTTTTTTATCTCATTCTTTATTTTTCGTTTTAATATCATTCATTCCAATATTATTAAAATACTTTTTCTTTTACCATATTTCTCACTATTTCATTTCCGATCGTTTATTTACCTTATTTCCACTGCGCTCGCACGTGATTCATTTATTGCCTTTCTTCTATTTCTTTCTCATTTCCTTCTTCTCGTCTATTATTGAAACGAAAAGCTGTTCCTTTCTTTTCATTCATTTTTGCTTGTTCCGACACGAGAGATCACCTTGTGAATATTGATGATAGTGCATACCACCAAGTTGGTGCAGGTGAATCTTGGCAAAGGTGAGTGACTTTTTGCTTGATCCCCACGACCGAACAGGGAGACAACAAGACTAACTTTGCCATCTTATTACATTAACCGCCCTCTGATGTCACAAACGCAACCAAGCCTCTTACGACAAACACTACTTCCGAATTTGCCTCTTAGTTCGCTGCTTGAACGAGCTGAGGTTTCATGCCAAGGGCATTTTTCGTGACATGGATATCTAGTATTGTTATTGTGATTGAGCATCGAACTCGAGGCCATAGGGTACTCGGGTGAATTCTCAGTGCTACGATGAAGACAGGATCTTACTAACTTTCCATTTTAACGTTTTGACTGTACTCTGAATGTCATCTTCAGATTTATCAGAAAGTTAAAATTATCTACTATACACAAATGCATACAAAATGATATAATTCTGATTTTAAAATAATATTCTAAGAAAACATTCTAACGTAACACTGTTTTAAATTTGAAAGTAATTCTTTTAAACCATCGTAAGAATCGTGAACCTTTGGCACTATACACAGGTAATACTTTTGAAGAATTTGAGAATCGTGAACTGGTGGTACAATACACAGGTAATTCTTTTGAAGAGGTTAAAAATCATGAACATTCCGGTGGCAGGTGGCGCTATACACAGGTATATTTTTTCGAGGAGTTAAAATTCATGTATTTTCGATAACCATAACCTTACCTTTTAAGGTTACTTTCTTACAATACCTTTTGTTAACGTTAACAGTAATTGTAAGCTCCTTGAGCCTGTTTCTCGTAGTTGTCCTGGGTATGACGATAAACTACATTTGGCAGCACGGCATCTGATTGGGGGGGGATTGAAGAGCATGAGACCACCTCTTAATTGCTGTTGCTCCTAGGTTTCCCCTGACCCGGAATGGTAGCACCTGTTAGGGTCCTAGCTCTGGCAAATAGTTAACCCTCAAAATGTGGTCAAAACACTATGAAATTATATGAAAAAATATAGTAAAATTACCAGGAAGATATTTTCATAGCAGCAATACATTTTTGTAAAATATATTACTAATGCTCTTAAGAGAATTAAATTTCGACGTTAAAGAACCTATATACTGCTAAACAAACAAACACGCCTTCCTTGGTCTGAATTCTTTATTTGAATATTTGCCAACGGTAGGCCTATTAGGATTGTTCAGAAAGACGTGCTATACGAGAAAATCAGTTTTTTCACAAAACAAAATCAGGTGTCGCGCGAAACATGAAATAGTCTTAGGGTATATATGGTATGCGATTTTAGGGCACCTCGAGGTGGCGTAATGGTTAGGCCAGCTTGTCTCGCTAGAAAAGTTACGACTGAGTAGTGAGTTCGATCCTCACTGGGTCTCTCACACTTTCGGCCTTGTGTTACATCTGAGCTACGCTTGGAAAATCACTATATGGTGCGTGATTTTCTGGGTACAGGCAAGATGCTTAAATACTCCCATAGAATGGCTATAATGTAAAGGCAATTTGCGTTTTTTTTTTTGTAAATACATTTGAATTTCTTGAACGTTAGAGTCCATGCAAATAAGCTTTTCATCTTTCCAGTGATGTTGCTTTATATATTCTTTTAATAAAGCAGAACTTTAGCCTTTACTTATCTCAGTCTTCCCTCTGAAAATGCTGATGATAAGGTATTGCATATATATATGTGTGTGTGTGTGTGTGTGTGTGTGTGCATGTGTGTGTGCGTGTGAAAAAGGGAGAAAAATTTAATCGAGATAATCACAACTCATGATGATACATTATCCAACTTACAAATGTCAGAATGATAAGTTTCGGTCTGTTTCATTGCTTTAATCCTAATCCAAAATAATCTCTCTCTAACATTTTCATCCTGTATAGTATTGTTGTTTTACTGTACTGGGTCATTTTGGGGAAAAAAATAGGAAATTCCTGTTTATTGTAAATAAATACCTGATGAAGCTGGCTGTGATTTCTCATGGACACCACAATTAGATAAAGCGAAAGAACACACCTAACACACGATATAATAAAAAATATCTCACAAAACATATCGTTTTCTACGATATTATATGTCTACGTCTGTATGGAAATATCTCAACGTGTTAGTTAAATAACATAGATTCTAGTGCCCGACATTTGTCGGTGTCTTGAAACTGTATTTAAACGCCTTACAGCAAGCAATTTCATGCTTCATAAAGAGGTATATATATGTCGAAGAGGAAATATGAAGCACTGAATTTTGTCATTTCTGATCTGGATTTCTGACTTGATATTTTCTGCACCCAGTCTATATCTCGTGTCTAGAGAATCAAGATTGATCAATCTTTAGAAAAAGTGATCAAAAGAGACAACTCTTTTTTTAAGCTGCATAACGTGGATAAGAAAATCCTCGTGCTTATTTTTGGTATTATTGTGGTCAAATGATCGAGTTTGATCGCGCTGTTTTTCTTGCTGCTGTTACAGTGGAAACATAGCCACCCGACTAGCAGTGTGCACTAAAAAGGAATTGAACCTGCAAAGAACATGCTACCTCATTGATGACACCTCACCGTTTCACCATTGCCATTTCTCGAGCTTTCTGAATCTTCTCGTCAGTGATAGAGGTTTCATATGCGTCATGCTTGTCCGGCCACTTTAAACTTCTCAACCCATTCATACACACTTCTGCGCGGTAGTGTACTGTCGTCGTATTGTGTTAAAAGCCTCCATCGAATTTCAGCCCCTGACACAACTTCCGACCAATATAATCGGATCACTGCTATTTGTTCCTCCTTGATGTACACCGCTTGCGGTGCGGCCATATTTACGCAGCAGAAAGAAAACTGGCGCGATCCACACCAAACTTCGATTACGTGACCTCAGTAGTACCATCTATAAGTAGGCAGGAGCAGAAGGAAATTTGACACACCTAACGATATGATATGACGTAAGTGCGGATGATTTTGACATTTATTTTGTTTAATTTTGTCCGACAGAAATCGGGCGATACTCTAAATGATGCTCTTTGTTTAGAACGTCAGCTGATACTCACGCTTACTCCAGAGCCTAGGTGGAACTCGTATATACTGGCTGTAACAGCAAAATTGTCCAAATCGTGTAACAGTATAATTATCCATCCCAAAATTTTTTTAAAAAATACTAAAATAATTGAGATTTTTTTCCAGGTTTTCAGATAAGACATTTAACCATCTTGACTCCATTTATCATAAGAATCACTGGAAAACCTTTTGAGTTATTCAAATAAAAAGAGAGTAGATTAAAACAGTTTTGCGTCAGATCCACTGTCTTCCTAGTGGTGCGAGGGGAAAAACATCATTCAGTTCTTCAGTAATGGTACCAACATTCATACTCTTGCTTCCACCGTCAATGTCTATTAAAGAACCATCAAGAGATCGGTGAATAAGTTAAAAAAGAGGGCAACTGAATTAGAACGTTACAACAGGAAGAGAAATCATCATTTCCACTTAGAGCTATAGAGATCAATTAGAAAAGATCCAACTTAATTCATAAGACGTTTGGCACGTGAGAGAAGAGTTTCAGCTATGACAGTCCAAAGAGCAGTGAGAAAAGACTTGAAAATGAAATCGTACGTGAGACACCTTGTTACTCAGGACAGAAAGTTAAAAGTTAGAGAGTGAGAAATCATCTTGAATAAGGTGGAAAATGAACCTGTGATAATATATATCTATTTGAAATTTATTTCAATTCTTCATGAGCATCCGATTCTTAGCTGTGATTAACTAATAATGAACATGTAATTTTCTGTTATGATTGATTTCATCACGATACTTCTGTTAAGCTTAGAGTGTAATTATACATTCTTATTGCTCAAAGTAGAGTCCATCATGTTAAAAATTCCTCGGATAATTCCTGTAAGATATCTTTAATCATTTCAAAGATACAACTGTTCAGAGCGTAATCTAACTTTAGACCATGTTTCTGTTACACGAGTTTGACAATTTTACTGTTACACCTGGTATAAACCCTGGCTTGATGTTTTGGCTTCCTTGTACCGGTCACCAAATGACCTTACGTCTTCTGTCATACTCTATCTTTACAATAGCCAGAACAGAACAAAGCTGCCACACCTGGGGGTAGAGCTGTTTAGTCCTCACTTTCCAGCCTTGAAAGTTCAAAAGCGTTTACAAGGCCTTACGGGTGTTGAATTATTTTCCAGTCTGAGAGTGTTTTTTTTTTTTTTTTGCACAGACGAAGCGTTGCTAGCCTCTAATTTTCATAGCAAATATCCAGACGATTTAGATTCATTAGGCTTACCATTTTAGACATTTACTGCTAAGAAACGCCATGCCATGTACACAGTGCCGAATCCTTTTCATTCCTTACCTATTTATTGGTAAAGAGGCCGTTCCAATTAAACAAACAGCCTCTTGCCCAGTTCTGCTGCAGAATAAACTCAAGGATGGCTGCTTCCTCGATCTCTACAATATCAACCAATACACATTGGTCGTTCTTTATCACACATATCCTCATACTACCTCATTGTACACCCTTATAACAAACACGTTCAGTAAGTCCTGCATGAGTGACTGTTAGGTTTTGTTTCAAGTGAACAATAGTTTAAAAATCAACAAATGTGAAACACACTGAGCAAATAGTGTTATGCATTTTATAAGCACCTGCAAAAGTGGCTTGCTAACCAGTATGTAAAAACGCATACAGATACGTGTAATGCATGCAACTGTACAGCTGTTTTATTATCCTATCGTTCTAAAAAAAATCTTATCGTTAGATAAGGGAAACGAACCTGAAATAAAATAAAGAAAGTTCGGGAAGATGATGGGAATCTTCCCAAGGCAGATATGACGAACAGATTTAAAAAAAAAGAAAAAAAAAAAGAGTTTTTCATTGGGGTTAATCAAGAATTTTTACGAGCCACGGTACCTCGAGGATATGGATGAATATCAATATGATTTTATAATTGAAGATTGAATATGCTGGGCTAAATTGCGGTCAAGAGACAACGGGATCTCAACAGAAATTAAAGAAAAAGAAAGCTGAACAAAATGATGGGCAACAAAATTATTTTTGAAAATACTTGCCTCACAAATAATAATACATTTCAGTTTTGTGGACTTCATGATTTGATTCACACATACACACACATACACACATAGACACGAACACACACACACACACTCTCATATATATATATATATATATATATATATATATGTATATAAATAAAAAGAAAAAATTCGCTTGAAGATGAAATAGAACTAATGCTTTTAATTTATTTGCAAAAATAAAATTAGGGGTTTTTAGCTTCTATTTTTGAAACATGGTTGGAACTGTGTAGCGAAAATAACCATATTTTAAATCAATTAATTTATAATATATATATATATATATATATATATGTGTGTGTAGTTTTAAGCTTTGTAATATTTATGGATTAAAATCCTTAATATCAATAGCAGAGTGTATGTGAATATAATTAATGAACATTGAGGTTAACAACACCCAGCGGTGACAGTCTGTTTCATGCTAAAACGCAATCTTCCATGGCCTGAAGAATGCTTTTAAGCATAAAACAGACTGTAGCCAAGGCCTATTGTCTTAGGTCTCATATATATATATATATATATATATATATATATATATATATATATATATATATATATATATATATATATATCATGTATGTGGATAACGAGAGAGAAAAAAGAGAGAGTAAAAAGAACAAAAGACATAAAAAAGTATAAAGCCAGACGGCCAGCTAATCAAAACAGAAATTTTTCATTGCCTCTAGAAATTAAACTAAGACACAATCGTAACTATAAAAAGAACAAAATGTGTAAAAGCCACCTTATACATACTGTTTTGTAAGAAGAAGGAGAATTATTTGTTAAGGGTCTATTTGTTCATTTTTCTCTATATTTCAGCCAAAGTCCTTGCTTTCTAGTGACAGTTTAAATACAAATTCTTCAATGCCTGGGTACTTTCGGCAATCAGACGCCATTATGAAAGCGTTTATATATTTTTGCCTCATTATTTAAATATCACTTATATATAATGCATATTATTTATATAGATTTACAAATAGTGTTCTCGTGCCTTGTGTAGCACCCAGTCTATGTGAAATCGCTGAAAAGCTATAAGAAACCACTTCATTCTATTTCCCAATACCTTATAGTAATACAGTGATAATAAAAAAAACAGGTATATCTGGTGACCCATGATTGTGGGTCACCAGATATACCATGTAAACTGTAATGTAATTAAAAATAATTCCACGGTAGACATGTGTTCAAAGTGTACATCTTGTTGTATTGTGTGAATAATTGGAAAAAGTTCCTTTTCATATAAATAGGTTTTTTATGTAAGGTTCATCCATTGGGGTGACTTCATCTCCAAAGCTGAAGACCTAGTTTAGGCTGAAATTACTTAGCATTGAGACTAAGATGTAAGACACAGAAACGGTGACAAGGACGTCATCAGGATGAATGGCTAACCCAGGCTCATGACTGTGGTGTATATTGAACTATCCACTTGACATCGTGAACGTGAGCACTCCACTCCCAAAAAGAGACAAAGAAACTCCGAAGAAATCCCATAGCACTTGTCATTTTTTCCACGTCACTGATACTTGGCAAATCAGCGTCCACTGAGCCCTATGTTCCCCCATTAATGAACGCGGAGCTGATTTGATAGATAAGAGGAAACGGAAGAAAAACTATGTAAATCGTATCAGTACAGCACTTAAAATCTTAATCATAGAAGAAGAATATATATTACAATGAAAGCAAAGTGGTTGTAAAGAAGCAATAATTATTTAGATCAACAAAAGATAGGAAGTTGTGGAGAATCGTGACCTGTCAACGTCTTCAAGGAACGTGGAAATCGATTGAAAATTATGATATTTACGTATTCTGTTTTAAGTGATGAGATAGCGCAAATACATATTAAAAAACCCCGAATGAGAAACATCAATTTTAAATCACTACAAAATCAATTTTGTCAAAAACTATTAAATGTTAACACAGTGCCAGCTTAAACATAAAATACATTATCAAACTTGAATGCGTAAAACATGAAATACGAATCTCACACCCTAAATATGAAGTCAGATTCACCAGGATATCATAAGTCCGTCTCCCAGTTGGCAACGTTCCATTAAAATTATATGCATGGTTGAAAGCAATCCTGATATTCCTCGGGTACTTTTGGTAATTATTCTTCGTGTAAAAACGGTGTGTTAGAATCCTTACGTTTGGATATGGATTACTTCTGGCCATAAATGAATACATCTAGTCTTGGAATTCAAGGTGTTTGCAACGGTTTGCTTTATAAAAGTATACAAGTTTGCAGAATCAGTTCACAAATTCTAATGACGGGATCTATTCTATCGACTGAAACCTTAGCGATATAAAAAGGAAGAGAGAAAAAGCGCTTTCTAACTTCACTGATACAAATTAGAAGGCAATCTAAGAAAGATCATGCTATTAAGAAAAATTGACCCCAGATTACAACCCTATAAACATTAGAAAATTAATCAAAATATAAATTATGCTAAATCCCTGAATCATCTGAGTTGGATTCATTTACCCTTTCTCACCGAAAAAAACAACTAATACTACTACTACTATTATTATTATTATTATTATTATTATTATTATAATTATTATAAATAAGGATAAATCTGTACAAAAAAAATGTGCTCAAATTGTACTCACACTTTATGAAAGACTTTATCTATGTAAAATGTGTGTCATTTTGGGGATTTTTCTTTGTTTTGTTTACACTTTTTTTACAAAGATGTTCATTGGAAAATGCCATTTCTGATCTTAGGTCTCTGAGTAGGACCCAGAAAGAAAATGAGTAAACAACAGAAATCTAAGGAAATTAAATAATAATAATAATATCGTGATTAGAGACTGCAACGACAAATTGTGCCTTCTTATTGACATGACAGTCCCTGCAAAGGGCAATGTATCTTTGAAGATCTTCAAAGATCTATCAAAATAAAATAACCTTGAAATCGAAATCCCAAAAATGTGGCGCATAAGGACATTAATCATTTCAGTTGTAGTTGAGCCCTCGGATTGTTTGGAAAATATTCCAATTGACTCACTGAAGGAATCCCTGGTAGCCCATTTCTTAAAGAAATACAAAAAAATGTACTCACAAGTACAGCCCGAATCTTACGAAGTGCTTAAACTATGTGCGTTCTTTTTCAAAACTGCTCAGTAATGATGCCATTTCTGACCTTATGTCTCTGGTTGGGACCCGGATAGAAATGCTTATACAACAGAAATCAAAGGTAATAATAATAATAATGATAATAATAATAGTTAAATTTCGAAATAGAAATCGTCAAATCTGACTCCTGAAGACATCTCTTTTTTTTGTTTTTGTTGCAGTGGGAATGTTGTAAAAAAGATCAATGATTTGGAACAAACAACTGATAGAACTAATATATGTGAATTGCTGAAAAGATGTTTGGCATGATAAAGAATGGTACCAAAAATCAAGTGAGAACTATTCCTGGAAACATCAGCATCTAAGAGTTAGAAAATATTACTTTGTGCGGAATTACACATATCCGTAAAAGCCTTTCCATCTAAACGAAACTACCCAAATGTGTATAGATAACTCCACTACAGTGCCCTTTTTAACACACTGACCGCTGAGGAGGGATTGTGAATTACGCACTTAAAATTTACTCGCTAGCAAACTGATATCACACACATAATAATAATAATAATAATAATAATAATAATAATAATAATAATGGGGAAAGAAAAGGTCGTGATAGTAGAGGATGGGAAAAGTATAAATTACGAAATATACTTAAAAACAAAATGGAAAGAAAAGAAGGTAAAACGAAAATAATAAATATTTAATCAAGATGATGTAAAATTCGCGAGTCGACCAAATAGCTATTCCCCGAAATATCTGATGTTTGACCATTTCTGAGTAGTGAAAAGGACAGTGAAGTTGTCGGTATCACCACTTCTATATGTGAAGGAAACAGGAAGTGATGAAAGTAAGACAATCTTGTTGACGATATAGAAGGAAATAAGGAGACAAAACAAAATTACAAAGAAATGTAGCGATGGAATAATCATAATGAATTTGAATTCTTTATAGAGAGAAAAAATCTGTTAAAAGAGAGAATGCAGTGGAAAATACTTGAGCGCTCCTTAATTCTTTTTTGCATATGGAACTAAATCATGTTTGTCTAATATTTAGTTAAATCGCAAAGAATGAGAGAAAAACCAAAGTAGGAAATAACGGATAATCTTTTTTTTGTCAACGCGAGGAGAATTTCCGCAAGCACAGCAATTTAATTTTTAGTCTTTTATTCACTGCTTTACTTGCAGCAGAAATCGTTCGGTGTATTGCTAAGGGGTAAAGTGAGGATCAATCTTGTAAAATTTTTCTTATATCTTGTTATATAGTTGTTTGCGCTATTTATTTATTCGATTTCTTAGCTTGTTTTTTTCCCGAACAGTTTTCTTTGCCTCAAAAGTGACGTTTCTTGGCACTTTTATTATTTGATCTGTAAAGGTTATGCTAATCTGATCATAAAGCTACTTGCGTTATATAATTCTCTTTTTATTGCCATAAAAAAAAGAAACTTTCTGGCCCAGGTCAAATACAAGATTTAGGACTGTAAATTCAAAAAGTTCTCACCCAACAGGATGATCGAGCTCATTTTCTTTTACTTAATGCTTAGATTGTTACTTACGTATGGTTGATTCGATTGAATCAGGTTTTTTTTTAATTCATTTCAAAATTAGCAAGGTGATAAAGCCACAAAGACGCAAATGATTACTGAGCGTGAAACAAACTGAGAAAACGTTACTGATTAGAAAATATATCAACATGAATGTTCTTAGGTACTAAGCGCTTTTTCTGCAGGTACTTGTGAACAAAATTTCGTCCATTTTCAACTGTAACCGCCACTAGTTACATTTGAATTCTTTCTTGAACAGTCAGATATCAGTTTGCCTGGAAGTAAACAATGCAGTTATTAATTTTATTAAATATGTTAAAATTAATCCATGCAGAATCTCAAAGACCTAGCACGACCCCTTCATAGTCAGCTTATGAACATTTCAGCTCACCGTCGTAATCAAACATATCATCAGAGTAGGCAACAGAAAACCCGTTGCTATCAAACAGATTTAAGGAAATGAAAATCTAGCGATTCATGTATGCAAACGTGGAAACGTTGTATTAGAAAAAAAAAGCTAATATACATCATTAATATATTGTACCGATAAAGGTAATGGTAATGCAGAAGTGAAAATGGAACTGACAATTTGTTGAGCTTTATTCTCAAAGTGGTCAAGTTTATGCACGTCTTTTCTCTCCTTTTATTTAAATCGTTGCATTTATTAATTCATTGCATGATCTTTTATTATTATTACATGTATCTTATAATGCCCGGCTGCTCGTTTCCGAGTATACTCGTCTGTTAAGTTGGCTAGCTATTACCTGTTTGACCACATATACACCATGCGCATTTGTGTACAGTGTAACCCTGATATAAGAGAGTTGTCGGGACCGGAGAAGAAGTCTCTTATATCCGGGTTTTTCTTATATCCGGGTTTGGTCTATTTTAACACAGGCTCTAATTTGGGACCAGAGAAAATCTCTCTTATATCCGGGTTTCTCTTATATCCTGGTCTCTTATATCCGGGTTACACTGTATCTTCAATACCCATAAAATACACAAATGAAATCCCATATGGTTTATACTGCATCTATGACGAGCGTACCTTAGTTACCATTTCTTGGAGAGAGCGCATGAACAGACATGATCAATAGTTGAACAAGTTCAACAGGATCAAAGCTTCTGTCAACATGATTCTCGAATTCGTGATAAAACGACGGCTTCCGAACAGTTTCGTCTCTCCAGTTTAATTTGCATGGTTACTGTCATCCCGTGTTATAATTTTTCAGAAACTTGCCAAACATGCCTCACTTTGGGATCCTCACCTCTGTTCAATGTAATCAGGAATTCAATTTCTTGAAAAGTCAACTATGGTCTGAACTTAGTATTTTAGCGTTTATATGTCAATAAAGATCAAAGTTATTATTTTAATATTCTCTTTATTTCTTGTATTTTTGTATGATCCTATATTATAATTTCTCATGTCTCGATAGCTTCATATTTTGCACTATGATATTGAAACCTCAGTCATGTTTTATATTTATAATCGTGTTAAGCTTCAAATTAATCAATACCAAAAATAAAAAAAGATATGATTTTTATTTACTTTTGCGTGACTAATTAACACAACTTAAAAAAAAAGAATATAAACCTCTAATGATAATGAAAAAGAGCGGTGAATTATTAAACAATATTTCAATTATCTTCATGTTCAACTTTGATCTTTGATTTCACATTAGAAGTCATAGTTGAACTTATTTGGCGCCAAAAGTACCACACCAGTTTCTCTTATATTGAATTTGGTTTTTAATTTAAAATAAAATTGAACTTTTAGGAAATCAATTAAAAATAAAGGCAACAATATAAATCAGACAAAAAGTACGAATATTAAAAACAATTGTGTAATTAATTGATAAATTCCCATCTGTACATTAAAACTAACAGAAAATAACCAACATCACATGAGTTCGTTCTTTTTTAGGAACGACTTCTCAGAGGAAAGCTCAAAATAGGAAGCAATAAGATAAAATAAATATTTCTGAAGAATAAATGACAGAATAAAATAAAAAGAACATTCCTGACAAATTGAAAAAATAAATTATTTTCGCTATCACACAAAAATTTTACCTTACTCAGTATATCACAGAAATTCACAATTTCGCATGCGCACATTAACATGTGACAGCAAGAAGATTTAATGTAGATTAGTGATGGCTGTACATATGAAGAAAACACGTTTATAATTTATACATAGATGAATTCAGAATGGGGTCAATTAAATAAATAGATGTTAAAAAGACATTAATGTAAACATTTATTATAAAGAGTTGAAAACAATATCCGTTTTTTTTTTCAAATTTATTCTTCAAAAATGAATTACAATTATATTTCATTTAATCATATATTCATCCTTATTTGAAATGACTTGTTGCCTAATAGCAAGCAACACTTTGTTAAATTTTGAGTAAAATTCCGCAGATGCTGATACGAGAATTTTTCGAAGAACCCTGTGATCAGTATGTGAGCAAGTTCTTTCTGTTGAACCCGTTGCTCAAGATGACATGTGACTCGTGGGAACATCGACGGTTTCCAAACAGTTTCGTCAACTCAATTTCCCTTACATGTCCGTGTAGATTTTATCAAAGATTCAACTCAAATCAATCACAATGTGTTTCGTACCCGGATTTCAGGCTCAGTGTATTAAAGAGACCTTTATCATTTGAATAGCATTCAATTGTTTATTATTATTTTTATTATTATTATTATTATTATTATTATTATCTGTGTATGTTATATGTTTCTTGTTTTGTATCCTGTAGATCTGGGTGCAAAATATGGTCCTAAGGCCCTGTAGGAGAATTGTCATTTAATTGATAGCACTTTTCTTGGGATATGAGATGTTCCTAATAAGGCGATCATCTGGACAACTTGCATGTTGATGTTACCTGGAACATTGTTAGTAAAATTGTCCATTCCTTTTCTCACGAGGCTCAGAAATCCGATTACTATTGGTACAGTCTCAGTCTTCAATCCCCCAAATCCTGTTAATCTCAATCACCACGCCCTTGTATTTGGACACATTCTAGATAATTTTCATGGAGGTGTTTCTCTCAGATGGTACAGCCATGTCAATAAGCATACACCTTCTGAATTTTGGTCTTTATGATAATTATTTTATTATTATTATTATTATTATTATTATTATTATTATTATTATTAAATAAAACTTAAGAAAACAGGTCAAGAGAGGCAAATAAAGGGGAATGATGGTTAAAAGGTTTGCATTCGCACAATGATACAAATGAAAATTTTTCGACGAACACTTTGGTTGATATTGCAACAATGGAGACATATTTGAATGTTTCTTGTGGATAGCGCACAATTTCTCGTGATAAGTACTTGAGCAAGATCTGATGACATGTGAAGAGGAGTGATGGTTAGAAGGTTTACTTTCGAACAATGATACCGAGGTACTAATCTCAACTTGCAGATACATCACCGGTCAAACATTTTTGCACAAAAAAAAAACAACAACAACTTATTTCTTCTATTTGAATGCTTAATTCAAGTAAATCAGTTGATCATTGTTTGCGATTGTAAGTTTCAGCTCATCCCGGATTCATAAGGCAAAATTCACTTTGATTGACACTAAACACAGTGAAAACTTTTATTTTTTTTATTATTGCTGATTCGATTTATATATTTAAGGCTCTTTAGCCAATTTTTCGATTCACAGAATAAATATATATTGAACTGTCAATAAGCCTACGTTCATATCATGTTGAAATACTGCTTCTCGTACGATCATCGAGGTGAATATGGCAACAAAGATGAGAACAAAAGTCCGAAAAATGTGACTAATGTAAATAACATGCATGGGGTTTATAATACATGAAAGCAAATCAATCAATAAATCAATCCCGAGTTCAATGACAACCTTTTTTATAAACAAAAAAAAAATGATTTTTTACTGAATCGAATAAGAAAATAGAAAAGCATGTTAAAATGCTGACCGATTTTCACTTTCGTAAATTCACGAGGAATATATTTGCCGACGTCCGGAAAAGTTTTATAATATCTCTAAACGAAAGTGATGCAGTTGACTGATTTCAAAAGCAATAAAGAGACGAGTAAACAACTATAATGTTCCACATTGGCAAAAATGAATCTGGAAATGTTGAACCAATGTAATAAATACGCAACTGTTAGTTACTGACGTCAACATGTCCTCCTAGACTATGATAATTATAGACGAAATATTTGATAGGTTTTTATTCCATCGATAAAGCAGCGTTATCATTGAGAATGTTAAACCCCAATTAAACTTAAAGAAAAAAAAGAAAAGTAATTAAAAACAAATTAATATGTTTTATCGGATCATTATTTTCGACACATAGAGCCACAACATCGTCATCAACATTATCATCAACATTAGTCCAATGACAGTGTGTAGTCGTAGAGTTTTCGCGCTGCTGAATACCTGACCAACGCCCTTCATATATGTCACAACGTATCTAGTGATATATATATGAAGGGCGATATATATATATTCATGATTAGCGTGTCTTTGGAAAAGTAGACCTGACGGACACCATTCTTTTCCAGATCAAACCGTAGCCGATGTCCTGCAACTTGAAGTCTTGCGTTTGTTACATATATGAAGGGCGATATATATATATTCCTGACTAGCGTGTCTTTGGAAAAGTAGACCTGACGGACACCATTCTTTTCCAGATCAAACCGTAGCCTATGTCCTGCAACTTGAAGGCTTGCGTTTGTTACATATATGAAGGGCGATATATATATATTCTTGACTAGCGTGTCTTGGGAAAAGTAGACCTGACGGACACCATTCTTTTCCAGATCAAACTGTAGCCTATGTCCTGCAACTTGAAGGCTTGTGTTTGTTACATATATATGATATATATATATATATATATATATATATATATATATATATATATATATATATATATTCATGACTAGCGTGTCTTGGGAAAAGTAGACCTGACGGACACCATTCCTTCCAGATCAAAGCATAGCCTATATCCTGCAACTTGAAGGCTTGCGTTTGTTACATATATGAAATATATATATATATATATATATATATATATATATATATATATATATATATATATATTCATGACTAGCGTATTTTGGGAAAAGTAGAACTGACGGACACCATTCCTTTCCAGATAAAAAACGTAGCCTATCTCCTGCAACTTGAAGGCATGCGTTTGTCACCGATAGGTGGCTGATTATTCTGTTGGCAGAACCATCCGTAGCGGCCTTTCATTTCAGTTTCGAAAGACCTATCGGCAACATCGCCTTTGATATACTGCTCGTTGTTTAGTCTTATAGATATATTTATCCTGCAGCCCGTTGAAGTTAGCTGTAGTTACTTTCTCTGGGCTGTCTGATTGGAGAGAACCATATATCTACTGCACACGTTGTACACTGATAGTCTATAAACATATAACCATATCCATCCTTAAATACCATGTAAATTAGCATTTTTTGAAATTTTATTGATAACACCTACCGTTGTCAATTTTACTTGCAAATTTCAAATTACCAGATTAACAATTAACATCAGATTTAAAATCAGCAATACTGCTAAGTTCGAGTACTGATGCTAGAGGTTTTTGATAGAATATTTCCGACTCAGTGTTTAATTCCACCAGTTCAGACCTTTACAGCTAGGATACGCCATTCTACTTACGCGAGGCTGAATTATCGTAATTTCCTATGTATCCCAATGTAAGAAAAATTTACACTCAGATACATTTATTTCCAGGAACATTTACTTTATGGAAACAGATCCAACCTTGATGTTTCGATTAACACTACAGTCTTACTCTAGTCAAGTCAAGGGCTGATCTACATCTATCCGCCTTATACACATAATGTTTGCTTCCTACCACCTCGTCATTCACTGATTAATTCATACCACACATCTCATCATTAATAACCAGTAACCTTTTACACTGACTGGTGCTTGAGCTTTACATTAGGTGAAATTTCCTATATAAAATGACTAGATGTAATTTCTCTGAAAATTGCAGTTCAAGCAATGTAATATCGGTAGCTTTTATAAAGTTTTCTTCCAATAAGTGACGATGCATCAACATTTTTTGTTGTGTGGATACACTTTAAATAATTGATAGATCGCTGCCTTTTGCATTTCACACTATTATAAATTAATAATTAGTGCTGATGATGGCAGTAACGACTGATAAACAGATTCGACGATGAGCCTTGCTAGTATCGAGAAATCTGTACGCTCATGTAAATGAGGTGGTGTTTTATATAAGCAGGTATCTATATGGAAAAGTGTGTCATGCATTAGTGCTGTTTAAGTCGGAGTAGATAGAAACGAGGACGTAAGATATAAACATTTTGACTAATAAAACATTCGCATATGTCAATCGGAGGCGCGGTGAAACAATGGACGGCAGCTCGGATTGAGAAATCGGAGAGCCGAGTTCGAATTCCAGTCAAATCCATTACATTCACTTACGTGCTAACACCCTTGGGAAAGGCATGAATCCTCCTTTCTTCTCCCAGCGTTTTGGATAAATAGTAGGACATACCGGGTTCTGTTGCCTTGGATAGCAAATGGTCTACCACAGAAAGAAATGGTAAACTACTGTGGGAAGAAATCTACCTCGTTATGTATCGAAAGATACATGATCGCCTAAGCGTGTATCACTCATCCCACATAACTGACTGATAAGTCAATCAGACAGTACGTAGCTAGACACAATTACCAGTTGATTTTCTCTTTGAACCATTCAGCGCATAATGTTTGATCCTACAAATGTTCTGATGAGGTTTTCTCTTTGGTACTTAGACTTCATGAATTTAAGTGATATACGCTGGAATTTTGAACCGAACCCTTTATTTAATCCACTGTGGTAGAGTGTTCTAGTTCTACGTGCCATGCTTTTTTTTTGTGGACACATGGCGCACTATATATAAGCGTTGGTTGAGGTAATCCAGTGACTTGACCCAAAGATTTGTGAGTTCAATGCCTGGCTACAGCAGAGGTGAACAAAAACTGGGAAAATTTAGTTACTAAAGGAATTAAATGAAACAGAGATATCCCGAAAACGCATGAGACGTGCAATTAAAACAATCTAACACCGTAGACTAAATAAATGGTTCTGCTCCAAATTACAACGTATATATATATATATATATATATATATATATATATATATATATATATATATATATAACTAATTTCAGAAATATAGACAGTTTGATTTTGACATCAATTCGTAGTTTGCTTTTCGGGCTTTTTTTCTCTTGCTGGCAACCATAATTCTCTCTTCATACAATTGAGAGTTATTCCTTTCTTCACACTTTCCCTTACTACCTGGTCTAAATGGTCCTTTTTGTATTCCTTCTGTACCAGTCAACAACAGAGTGCTCACATATTCAGTCCATGATATTCTCAGCAGCCTCCTGTGGAACTACATTTCCCTTCAAGTATCTTCTTCATCAATGAAAGACTGTTCAACACTTGCCGCCTTATTAGAGGAATGATATTACATAACAGTTCATTGAATTTGATTTTTTTTTCTTTTGCAGTTCTTAATAATTTTTTCTTTGTGTTATATCTCCTAAACATTGCTCTGTTATCTGTTGACTCAATATCGTTTGCCTTAAATATAATCTGTTAGTATCACATTTTTCAAGCCCTCCTCCTTCATTATATACCCTAGAAATTTCAACTCTCTCTTCTTCATGTTAAATATAAGAGTCTAAATCTTAGACGTTAATCACATGTTCAATCCATGGTATCCTTCTGTAGACACACACTTCTGTTGCTACATGTCTGATCTCAGGGGAAATTGTTCAGTATTCATTGCCGTATAGAAGGACTTCATTAAATAGCAGTTCATTGAATTTCATGATGTTTTCTAATGTGTTAATATACTTTCGCAGTTGTAATTGTATATTGTGTATAAATTGCCCAAACTTCATGTTGCGGGATCCAAATATTTAGACATGCATTAGTTTAAGTGCAAATGAGAAAAGGAAATTAAATGTGTTTTAAAAAGTAGATTGTTTCGTAATTCTTTAAAAGTGTTAATTGAAATAGGTGGTCATGCATTTTTAGGTTTCAATTGATTTAGTAAGAATTCGTAGAAAAATGTGGGATTCTACCAGGTTTTTGTTTGTTTTGTTAAAGTATTCTCAGTAGTTATTAGTATAACACTGGTTTAATCGGACCGGCATTATTTGACTTTAAAACTACTATTCAAATACAGTGTAACCCGGATATAAGAGATTTGTCGGGACCGGAGAAGAGGTCTCTTATATCAGGGTTTCTCTTATATCCGGGTTTGGTCTATATGTATACATTAACACAGGCTCTAATTTGGGACCAGAGAAAATCTCTCTTATATCCGGGTTTCTCTTATATCCGGGTTACACTGTACATGAAATGAGTAACCGACAGAATAAATATAAATAAGTTTTTAAAGTAAAAAAATTACTGATCTGTTGAAACAAGATGATGTTTTGTTTATTTTTAATGGCGAAAATGTTGAACTTTGTTAATTTATGGTCTCGTGATTTTTTTTTTTTTAATTTATATTTTCATCTTTGCTCTGAGAGAAAAATCATTTACATTCCGCCAGCAGGCATTGCGTGGACGAGTATGAATGCCATTGCTATAGGTCCGGGTCTAGGTCGAATGCTGGACAGCATAAAAAAAAAAAAAAAAAAAAAAAAAACTCATGTAATAAAACAAAAATCATTCTGTGTTTCATTACAAGTTTTGAGTTTGTCGTTATTTTTTAGGATATTTTTTGTATATATTCTTTAAATTTTTTTCCCCTTACATAACCTTTTGGAAAAAAAAATAGTGTTGTGGTTAACGTTATTTCGATATTTTATTCTTGTTATAGATTTTGTTGCGATTATCGCTGTCCTGTTTGTTTATATTTATTTGTTGTTATTTCTGTTTTCTTTTGAGGTGATTGATTGCCACTTTGGCGCCAATTCCAGTCGGATAATCAAGAAGTAGCGCTAGGCGATGGCAGTCGTTTGGTGCCGGGGAGAGCCCTGTGAATGACTGACATGCAACGCCGACATCAGCACTTGTTGCCTAGCAACAAGCTACGAAGTGGCCGGGCGAAATGAATTCATAAAGACAAAGATGGATAGAGGTGGCAAGTAGAAAGATAGATAGAGATACTGAGAGAAAGGTAGGAAAAGATAAAGATATGTATAGATGGAAAGGAAGAGAAAGGGAGAGATTAATTGATCTTGACAGGTGTCACAAAATTTAGACAGCAATAAGCTGAAAAAAAAGACGAAAGAAAGCTAAAGAAAGAGAAACAGCCATATTTCTTTCACAGAGATAGAGATAAAAACGAATTAAGGAAAAGGGAGTCTGTTGGAAGGGTAAAATAAGTGAAAGAAAAACAAGGAATTACAATGTTGGTCAATAAGTCCGAAGCCTGACACAATTTCCAGCGAACAATGTGATTAATTGATAACTGTTGTGTTAAGTGCCTTGACAAGGAAACAGAAAATGCTAACAAATATATGATGTATAAAATATTATTCATGATTAGGCTAAAGGGTTACTGATTCTCTAATCAAGAAATACATACTTTTACTTAATACACACACACATACACACGCATACATACATACATACATAAACACACATATATATATATATATATATATATATATATATATATATATATATATATATATATATATATATATATATATTCGGTATTTCATATTATAACTGGTGTTTGGAGGCTAGGTGCAAATGTTAGTTTCATATAAATCGAAACGTAAAAAGGAGAATAACCATCTCTGACTAGTTCACTACATGGTTTTAGTTCTAGTAGTCACGACAATGACACTTGAGGTGAGCGAGTGTCGTGGAAAGTTTATTTCAGGGGCGGCAAATCTAGTTTGTATAGAGATTGACCTATTGTGTAAATTCTGTTCATATTGTTCGTGAGTTTTACATATGATGGGTGAATCTGGAGCGGTTTTCACACCGCATGTTATTATCATCGTAGAATAGATAGCACACCATACACACACACACAAACACACGCACGCACACACACACACATATATATATATATATATATATATTTGTGTGAGTGTGTGTGTATTCTGATTGATAAATTCTTAAGGTCAATGAAAATAATGAAACATATACACTTTACGTTGTTAGACACAACCACTTATTTGGCTTGAACTTCAAGAAAATGAAGATAAGAAAAGGAAAAATAAATTTAATATGGTAAATTAGAATATTGGGAAAATAGGCTAACAACACAAGATACGCAGATGACACAATTCTGATAGCAGACACGGAAATGAAATTACAAAATCTCCTACAGAAAATAACGACGGAGATCGAGGAGAAGGGACTATGCATAAACTACAAAAAGACAGAATGCATAGTCGTCAGTAAAAGGATGAGCCCGAAATGCGATCTGACGGTCGGGAACATTAGAAGCAAACAGACAAGAAAGTTTAAATACCTGGGAAGCGTCTTGACAGAGGACGGTAAGTGCGACACTGAGATCCGTAGGTGTATTGGTATGGCCAAGGATACATTCCTAAAGATGGACAGAGTAGTGCAAAACAGGAGGATATCTTTTGCAACAAAGAGAAGAATACTGAACTGTTACTTGACATCTGTCCTTCTTTACGGCAGCAAATATTGCACGATTTCCACAAAGATAAAATAGAAAGACGAGGTTCTACAGAAGGATGCTAAGGATATCATGGACCGAGCGTGTGAGTAACTAGGAGATCTTAGAGAGTTTGCAAGCCAGGAGTCGGCTTATACTTAATCTCAGGAAGAAGAAGCTGTGAAGTTTCTGGGGCACATAATGAGGAAAGAGGGCCTGGAGAATCTGATACTCACGAGTCGAATAGAGAGAAAGAGAGACAAGGGAAAACAACGCGTGACATACCTGGTGGGCTTAAGGAAGTGAGTGACAGAACGTGATCTAGCGGAGATAATAGAGTGAAGGAACTTGTTGAATGCTGCAAGGGATAGAGGGAGGTGGAGAGCCATGATCGTCTACGTCTTGAAAAGACATGGCACATAAAATGAAAGACTAGTTGGTCAAACGTTTAAAACTATACAAAAATGAAATCCTAAACATGAGTATGAAATGTCCAAGAAGACTTTACAACAGTGAGTTACACGGTCCTCATTGTAAACAGCCCCCCCCTTAATTAGCTTTGGCGTGGTCGATATGAACGTTTTCTGAAGGCAAGCTAGAATGTTATTCGAAGATGGCCTCGCAAAGATCACGCACTGTTTGAAATTGACGTTCATTTCTATAGAGTTTCCCTTGTTATCCAACAACAAATATTTTCAATGCCGTTTCGGCCGGGCGAGCACAATGGACCGTCCAAAAGAATCACGTTATTCGCCATGCAAAAGTCCTTTGTCCCTCGAGAATTATGGATTGCAGCGTCGTTCTACTGAAAAATCCAGTCATTTCAACATAAGCGAGGGACCTCAGTCAATAAGATGTTCTCTCCAACATGCCAAATGTAACCACCCGTGGATTGACGCCACTGTATAACCTGAAGCTTTATTGTTCCTTGGAAGGAGACAGCACACCAGATTTTGATGGAACCTCCTCCACTGCTTCCTGTAGAAAATGTCTCTGGTGGAATATCCTTGTCGTGTCAGTAACGTTGAAAGCCATCTGGACCATCTAGGTAAAATTTTTTCTCATCAGAGAACAAAACATTCTTCCACTTTTAATGTCCCATTTTTGACCCTTCTCAATAAAAGTTAATCGAGCTATTTGCGGTGTGTAAGGGGGCGTGACTTTTCCAGTTATTAAAGCTTTTCATTCTTATTGTTCTTGAGATGTATTCTCATTCTAAAAAGCCATAATCTGGTTCGACGATTGGTGTCTTGCTGGCCAAAACGTCGCATCTTTCTGCTCAACGCGGACGAAATTTTCTTTGGGCGTTCATTTGAAATTCTCTTTCCGAATCCCTTAGAGTTTATTAAGAAATTTGCATCAGCAGGTTTACTGCATTTAATCGTACCAGCAATGACACATTGAGAGAAACTTTGCATTTGCAATTCGACAATTCTCCCACGTTCAAACTCTGTCATCTTTTCAGCTTTTGCCATGTTTTTACCTAACGTAACACTGGTGATACCAGTAGGAGATGTCGCTTGTGATAATTCTTGAACACAAATAACTAAATTTCGATACGTGTTCACCAATTAAATCTCCGTTTAATTATGGCCTTAAACATTTGTCCAGCTAGTATTTAGCCTAATTTCTCAGTATTCAAATTTTCCATATTAAAATTAAAACGTTTTTAATTTTTCTCTTTCTTCTCTTATTTTAATTTACGGAAAAATTTGATTTTTAAAAAACTTCATTAGCCTTAATAATACACATCAGTATATATCGTAATGGTTTACAGCTCCGAACGAGCTGGTTTCGAACTCCAGTAGGATTATATCCACCTTGGTTGAAATATCTTTATGAAAGGTCTCAATCAATTTTTCCCTTCTCCGCTATGGGGAAAAAATGTGAGCCTGTGCACTTCTGTCCTGTTTAGCAAATGAATTAGAACAACAAATTTGAATTCAAAATAGATTACGATAGAAACGTTTACTCCATCTGGTATAAAATACCTTCTTTTATTATTGGAATCAAAATAGCAAATCATAGCGTGTTTAGAGATGTGCGGCGAGTGGACCTGTATTTCTCAGTGCAGTCAAGAGTACTTGAGTGAAAGATATGAACAAACACAAATACACTCATACTTGTGTGTGCGTTTATATATATATATGAGAATTTATTTACGTTAGGAATTTGATTAATATTTTAGCTCAAAGTAAATTTTGTTTTTGTGAAGTGGAATCATTTTTTTTATTGATAATCCGTGAAACTTGCCTAAGGAAATATATTATCCAAATTGCCTCTCATATATCCCATTCTATCAAATTTTCCTTCAAATTTTGGACAGTTTTTACACAATTTATATCCAGGAGAGAAAAAACTGGTATGAACTCAAGAAAAATTGAATAAAGTTTCTCACTAACCTGCCATCTATCTATCTATCTATCTATCTATCTATCTATCTATCTATCCATCTATCTATCTCTCTCTCTCTCTCTCTCTCTCTCTATATATATATATATATATATATATATATATATATATATGTATGAAGAAATATAGTCTTAAGATGTGCTATATTTATGGGATAAATTACTCAATATCGGATATAGAGCGTGTGTAAATATAAAAGTTGTTATGGAACCTTACCCATAATGAACTATTCCATACGTAATAATTACTGCGCCTCAAGAGGAAGCAGGGAATTCAGAGTTCAGTTTGAAGTCTGGAGTGAAGTCAGTCAGAGCGAGCGAGTCAGTCAGTCGAGTCAGAGGCAGTCCGAAACAGAGTCGCGTTCAGACAATTACTACTAAACCTGATTGTTCGTACTAACACTTTCTACTTCTCTGTATATATTCCTGTCTGTAATATATCTGTGTTATTCCATATCCTCCTTTGAGTTCTTCTTTATTGGTTCTACCTTCGACTATCACCGTAGTACAAGGAACCGGACCATAACAAAAGTGAACATAGAAGTCAAAACATACAGGCGAGGATTGCATCTAGCATGAAACAGACTGTCGCCTCTAAGTATATATATATATATATATATATATATATATATATATATATATATATATATATATATATGTGTGTATATATATATATATATATATATATATATATATATATTAAAAAAATGCTTAGTGTCAGGGATAGATGTATTTAAATATGAAAATATGACATTGCGGTCAACAACGAACGGCATCTATTGCATATACAATCATAGCCGGAAGTCTGTGTTAAAACAGTCTTTCAACACTCACTCCCTATATATATATATATATATATATATATATATATATATATATAGAGAGAGAGAGAGAGAGAGAGAGTGAAGTGAGAAAGAAAGGAAAGGATTCACGCTCTGTGCGCATGTGGATGAGTGTCTGTGACAGAGATAGAAAGAGATACAGAAAGAGATAGATAGATAGATAAGATAGATAGATAGATAGATAGATCTACACATATATGACGCCATTGTTAGACTCATTTGTGCCTTTAAAAGATATAACTCTTTAAACCAGTCATTGTAAACCTCTGAAACGACGATGGTAGACATCAGACGCAGACATATTTTATAAAGTTTACATGTCTTTTCGTCCCCTCAGGTGACAAACACGCGTTTCCATGAATATGTCATTAAGTGTAAGAATTAATATCATTTAAATATTGATCACTTGGTTAGATTCGATAAAAGTAGTTTGATTTTGAGCAGATGTAAATTAACAACAACCCTTTGAAAAAAAAAATGACCAGAAATGACTACGCTCGGAAAATCACTATATGATATAATATTTATGTATGTATAAATCTGCGTGTGTTCAAATATTCGTTATGTAAACTAAACATATTTTCTTCAATACGCAACTGACTTTCAAATGCAGACTCACATCTAGAGAGAAGGAAAAAGAGAAGTGAAGCAACATGTTGAAACATGTAGTGACCGTGCAGGCAGTTTAATTAGGAAATCGAAAATAATTGGGAAGTGATGACCTAGAAAGTAAAAGAACGAGTGATAAAGGACCAGTATAGAAGGGAAACTGTTGTAACCTAGAAAAGGTTACTGAATGAGGAATAACCAAAACGGAGATTGGAAATGGAATGGTAATCTTTATAACATCAACAAAATACAATACTCGCGTGAAGTAGGTAAACCACTGCTAGTGATGGATTACATAGCATATATATATATATATATATATATATATATATATATATATATATATATATATATATATATATATGGATAGATAGAAATAGATAAATATTATGAGACACCGTTCACCGGACTGAACGCATCACAATTTTTTTTTACAATTTGTACTACTATTTTCTAAATACTGTTTGTTGATATATACAATAATATATCGTTATATATATATATATATATATATATATATATATATAGAGAGAGAGAGAGAGAGAGAGAGAGAGAGAGAAAATATATGGTTTATAGATCCGACAGTATGAAGAAAAATATAAGGAATAAACAAACAAAAATCCTAATATGCAATTATACTGTTTTAATGTTAATATAATGTCAACGGCGGACGTTTCGGTCTAGTAGACCATCTTCAGGGCACATTCATAAAACATAATTAACATTAGACTATATTTAATTCAACATGAAAAGACGATGGACATAAGAGTAAGTCTTTTCATGTTGAATTAAATATAGTCTAATGTTAATTACATATTTTTCTTCATATATATATATATATATATATGGATAGATAGATAGATAGTATTAACATCGTTTGACTTTTTTTCTTTGGTTTGGTTAAAGGAGCAAGTCTACTATATCAAGCCAAAACTTTGGGACAACTTGAAGGGCGAATACCATTATTATTTCTTTCATACCACAAGTCTTAGCGGTGAAATCAGTTGACGCTATTATTGGGCGGCTTGGATGGTAGCAAAATCTGATGCCGATTTGGAATTTGAAATAAAACCTCACGCTAAACGCTTTCCTATCATATTCGCTTCTTTTATAAATTTTAGTCAATAAATAAATTTACTTTTCAATCACTCTGTATATGTATGTAAGGTGTATTTCTGTAGCAATAATGCTATTAAACATGTCTGGTTAAACAACGTTGGAATGTTCTCTCTATCAACATTATTATAAAACTTTTAATATATCCGAATTAGTTGTTTCATGTTATCGGTAAATTTGCCAAAGTTCATATTTATTTTTATTTTATACTGTGGAATCGTGCATGGATTCCACCTATTTTTGCGCACGCGCGCGTATTGCACCCCTTCCTTTCACTTTCGGCTAGACATAACAGTAAACCAGCCTGTTTGTTGCCGACAAGGTTGCTGGCTGCTCCTGATACCGTCTAGAACGGAATTTGAAGTTTTCCCGCGCATTTCTCTGACGTCACTGACAAACTATGTTTTCAAGTCAGTCGCGGCCTGTTTCCAGAAGAAGAAGGTTGGCTCATTTATTTCGTGTCCCTTATCCATACACGGGCCGGAATATCTTAACTGACCAAAATTTCCTACTGACTCGGTTCATTATGCCGAATATTTTTCCTGTGATTGTAACTTGTTTCGAACAACATGTTTGAACCTTCCTCCGTTTTCTACAAGAGAACGTAGAGTCTACGATACCGTCGGCATCACGCTTTTAAGACTAATTCCTTGTCCCTCAGCGAACAACTTGTTCGAACTTTCCTCTGTTCACTACGAGAGCTTACGACACTGTGGTCATCACACTTTTGCAAGAACTAATTCCTCGTCTTGATGCGAACAACTTGTTCGCACTGTCCTCCGTTTTCTACTAGAGAACGTAGAGTCTACGACACTGTCGGCATTTAGATAAAACACTCTCTATATTACTTTTCTTCGAACGTTAAAAGCCACTGTGTTTTTTATCTATCACAAATGTATTCCGATTAAAAATAATTCGCATATATATCAGACACAGATATCTTCTTATTTACGTCATACAGTCTAACCCGGATATAAGGGAGTTGTCGGGACCGGAGAAGAAGTATCTTATATCCGGGTTTCTCTTATATCCGGGTTTGGTCTATTTTATATACATTGACACGGGCTCTAATTTGGGACCAGAGAAAATCTATCTTATATCCGGGTTTCTCTTATATCCGGGTCTCTTATATCCGGGTTACAGTGTATATGGTAGAGAGCTTAATTGTCCTTTTGATTCCAAGAGCGAAGCCGTCTGGAGTTCCAAATGCTGTATGGCAAAGTCGAAGAGGAAGGACTAAACTGAACGCTACCTACCACGAAAGACTCCAAGGTTGAAATAGGCAAAGATCTACAAGATGTCATCGTCCAAACTGATTCGGACCTTGCATTCAAGCATCCGGCAGCCCGAAGCAACTAGGTTTGCCATATCTCACCAGTTTCAATAACCTTTCAAATTCACGTGAATGGCCACGTCAGTCATAGACATCTCCGACTCCCCCCATCAGGTGAGAGAAAGGGAAGATAGATAGATAGATAGATAGATAGATAGATAGATAGATAGGATGACGATATTCATGCTCGGATGCAATCGTGTACCTACAAATATATCATACAAACTTCGTTATTTAAAAGATTACCTTTGAATCACTCTATGGTCAATGAAGAAATTCAGCCACCTCCACTACTAACAATTACAGGAATTTCGTTTTTGATTGTGAATTTAAGTCTGATTCATTTGTTATTATTATTGAGGTGATTTTCTTAAAGTAATGTTTATCTATATCACCAGTTTCCTGTCTTGTCTTCCAGAATATTATACAGAATTCTGTGTAAGAAGATGAATTATTCTTGGTAATTGGATATGATTAACTTTTGTCGGTGTTTTTTTATTTAGTAATCCTGGCGAAATCAACCATTATATATTAAAAGGGAGGAAAGTTAAAATCCTTTTAACTATAACTAACAAAGGCTACATCTCAGTTTATATGAATGAATTAAGTACAAAATTTATTGTCACCAACGATATGAATATCAAAACTTCAACAGAACAATATTATTGTAAGCATTCCCCTTCCTGTTTTGAGAATGATTCTCGAATACTAATAATTCAAACGCATAAGTTGGTTTTACAACCACTATATTATCGCGCTGTTGAACATGATATTTTTCTGAAAATCCTTCATTTAAAATGTTTGAGAAACCAAGTCAACAGTAAAACGCATCTCAGACTAATCCTTATCAATCACAGAAAAGTGCTATATGACATAATATGTAAACATTCTACAAATATTAGAAGCGTTAAGCATAAAAATCAACACTAGTAAAAAAAATATAAAATTTGGGCGCAAACATCCCAAACTATTTGGGGGGGGGGCATGTAAAATAACTTAAATTTCATAGAATTTCTTTTCACTGATTAGCGTTTACATTCGGCCAACCATATAAAGTGAATTAAACTATTCATAATTTATTGAATATATATATATATATATATATATATATATATATATATATATATGTGTGTGTGTGTGTGTGTGTGTGTGATTAATGAGCATAAAATGTGTCACTTAGCTGATTGATATTAACTTCAGCATTCCGAATCTAGAGTTTCGTAGACTGACCTGTTGGTCCAGTCCTCAGCGATTATCAGCAATTTACTGTTTATATTTGTTACTTTTATGCACATTTAGCACTGATGTAGATTTTATTCTGCATTCTCTGTGTTTGTGAGTGCGCTTGACTGTACGCCCCACTACACGGATGTGTGTCATGATAATTTGCCCTTTTTCATATATATATATATATATATATATATATATATATATATATATATATATTATGGGAAATATATATATATATATATATATATATATATATATATATATATATATATATATATATATATACAGAAATTCGATGCCACAGACCATATACATAGATTTAAAATCGCAGGAAAGCATTCTTCTTAAAGGATCATTTTCAACCAAAACTTCGTCAGAAGAATACGTTGGTACTTTGGTAAATGTTAATTGGCAAAGGAATCACAACAATTCACACTGAGCGAAATTATAAGAATGAGAAAAAAGGAACTATGACTAAAGTATAAATTTATTAATAAAACTTATTAATAAAAACGATGGGAAATAGGAAAATATACGAGCAAGAAAGCAAATGTAGATGGTTCCAAGTGGGTATAAAAAGGAAACATTAATTCACATACCTTCTAAAAGACAGAGAAAGCGAACAAGATGCTTTTTTTCTGTCTGCCCAGAGCCGGCTGGTGTAATTTAATTAAAGAAAAAAAAAAACACTTCCAATATATGTAATTGCTGAGCGGACCAGACTCTAATCAGGACAGTGAAAGAATCGTCACTATATCCTGCCGTCAACAGCGGATTGTCTAGTAAATGCTGACCAATCGCTGCGTCGTGAACAGAGTGGGTACAACGCATGCTGCAATTGAAAATATCTAGTCTTATATTCACAGGAACATGTCCGATGATAATTCTGAATCACGAATTGATTCATTCTAAATAGGCATCCTCACAGTGACATCTGAATTTATTAGAAAAAAACCCCCCAAAAAACAAACTACTTTGAAGATAGGATCCATCTTTTACAAACGAAGGAAAACCGGATTAGTCCCTACAACAATACGTAAGACAATGGTCGAAAGACCCAATATAAAAACAGGCCGACACTCTGTTGGATAGTGTTTGAATTTTCTTCTCTAGCAAAAATAATTTCAAATATACGTTACACAGGGTAGGATCAAAAACTTACCGGGACGATGAAGCATTAAATTTTGCGTTAAACTTTATGACATTATCAGGATAGCCATTGTCACTGAAAATGCTATAAATATTCTCTATATATTTGTTAAATCTGCAAGAACATATTAATGCGCTATAGGCTACGGTAGAAATCAGATTTAACTTACGGGACTTGGGGATGAAAAAATGTGTCTGTGTAGAAATGTAAGATAGAGTACATCTGTAAATACAATTTCAAGCCAAAGTACATGACAACAAATATGCTAAAAAATGAAAGCGGATGTTTAAATCCATTGATCATTAACTAAAATAATTTAAATGCTAAATTGAAAACACATATATATATATATATATATATATATATATATATATATATATATATATATATATATATATATACCTAATCATAAGACCTGGTACGAATCTCACCATGTTCGATTTGTCAGGAAAGAGGCTTCCAAAATAGGCCTGAAGGGGGCCGATCCCATCTTGCGGCACCTTTTGAAAGTGCGTGGAAACCATGCCACACGTTGACCTAACTCTTGTGAGTGAAATTGGGTAGACGGGGCCGACAATACCAGTGCTAGCAGTAAGTCCCAAGTCATCGTGACCGACGGATTGAGTGTGCCGGTGTTGTTCAAATTGTTTATCATTCTAGGTAACACGTTATCCCCCAGAATGTGTAACTAAGGTCTGCTCAGCCAAAAAGCAGTATAAACCACAGGTTGGCTCTGTGGGTGTTGAACACACACAAATGTGACTGAGCGACACTCTGAAATGGGGATTTGATAACCGCGCTAGTAGACGGGTGTCCTCGAATACGTGTGACCATCTATTATATATAAATATATATATATATATATATATCACCACTTACCTAACTTTCGTGTATTGGACATGAAATTATATCACTGCATATCCAACATAATGTAGCTAATTTTTCAGTTAACTTGATGAATCTTTATGAGCGTTCCTATATCTAAACATTTTGAAAAGCCAATCAGTTTTGGTCTTGTATATAAATACATTACAAAATCCTTGCATTTTCAATGATAATATCCTTCATAGGACGAAACGAGTCGGCTAAGATAGCTTTTCCCTATGTCTTTATTCACACACAGGCGCGCACACACACACACACACACACACACACACACACACACACACACACACACATATATATATATATATATATATATATATATATATATATATATATATATATATCAAGGTAAGAATACAATAAACCTATCCATAATGCACGCCTGGCCAACATATATAAATATATACATGAGTATATATATATATATATATATATATATATATATATATATATATATATATATATATATATATATGTATGTATGTATGTGTGTGTGTGTGTGTGTGTGTGAATATATATAGTGTATATATGTCTGTCTGCATTTGTTTGAGACATGTTATGTTCGTTAATATACATATAAATAGAAAGATCTATATTCCTAACTCCACCATACTCGGCAACGTGTTATCTCTCAAATTGTGCCAACATATGCATAATCCATTTCCCTGCAATAAGGAAAGTTTTTGAGTCCACGTTTTTGATCTACACACTCATAGAGCAATCCCATCCAAACCAAAACACATTTTATGATAAAATGATTCGCTTGGGTTTTCTAATATGATGGATTTTTTTCTGCGGGCAAGGAAAAATTGTATTTTAGTTGTTGGTATTTTTTTTCTCATTTTCCGCTTACCTCAATCGCGGAAATATTAAATTTGAAAATCCAAGTTTATTCGAAATTGCTTTCTTGACAACCTATATTATATTAAAATCATTTCCCTGTTTGGCTGTTCGCTGCAAAGACGCATCTGATTGAAGCGTCCTCTGTTGGTTTTTCCTTAATTAAGTTGGTTGGTTTGGATGGGGCTGTAAATTTCTGTGCTTGTTCAGGGCAAATCCGGTGATGTTTTCAGGTAGTAACTGGCATTTTTGCATCAAACATCCAATAAAAAAAAAAGCTATGGTTGAACTGGTTCCATATAGATGAGAGGGTTTTGTAATATTTAGTGTGAATCTAAGACAGAATTGATTCTGTTATATTTTCTTTGACAGGATAAATACTTCTCTAGGTTGAATTTTCTCTTTAGACTTAACCTGTAAGCTAATTAGTTGCCACAAGTCGTATTTACAGTTGATCAAAGGTGCAACGCTTGAGTCTAAAAGCGGAGTTTAAGAATTTATCACTTTTATCAAGTTTCGATCTAGTACGGGAAAAAGCGGAAATGATTCATTTATTTATTTCTGTGACTTATCAACCCTTTGCGGGTTATTTCAAGCCAGAAAATATTTGTAGATTTTAATAATATTTGGAGATAATAATGACTAAGAGATAATAATTTAGTCTTACTATTTTGGAGGTAATAAGGATTTAGTAATACCAGTTTAGTCTTATAATTAACAGATAGTAGTGGAAAGGAGTGGATTCATACCTTTATCATGAATATTAGCGTGGAAGTGAAAATAAGAAATCCAACTAAAATTGGAACTCGGCTCTCCGATTAACAAATCTGAATCCTTATCCATTACACCGCCCTCCAAATTTACGCTTACAGTATCTGTATTTCTAATTGGTCACCCATCTAGGTACTGACCAGTCTCGACGTTGCTTAACCTCAAGAAAATAAGGACGGATAAATTTTATATTTTGATTAATGATAAAAAAAAGAAATATTCATGATTCTTTTTTACTGGCGATTTAAAAGAAATACATGTAAGACTTTAATGTAATGTCTGTCTGAATCTCAGGGATGATGAATTATCATTATTTGCTTTTTTGTTGTTGTTATCACAAAGTTTCAGCAATTGTACTGACCGGTATTCTTCGGGTGCTTTTCGATCCGGTTAACTTTCAGGGAATATGGTACTGAACTCTTTCTTTAATCTACGCGGGTAGATTTATTTTTCTCATCATGCTGCCCATGATTAGTTCTTAGTACTGCTCGGTCATTGCTCACCCCGTTTTCCAATGAGCCCAAGTACACACTGCTGGACCCAGGAATTAGACGTGCAATGACTATGTCACCAAATTCATGAACCGACACTTTAATCTACTATAATATTATGGCACTAGATATCACAAGACCTGAACAGCAGAACATGAACTATCTACTTCCACTAGTTTAAAAAAAAGGCTTCGATTTGAAATTCTCTGAACGTTACCCGGATCGAGAAACATCTGATGAAGGCCGGAATATACAACAGTCGAAAGGCTGTGAATAAAAGACAACAGATGACTCCAATACCCAGCGCTTAAATAATGATGGCGTCATGGGTTCATGTGATAACATAATTCTATATAAGTCAGATAATGGTATTCTGATATACAGAAGAAAAAATATATAGATAAAAGAAATTTTTGACAATCAGAGATCTAAAGTGATGCTGAGAAAACTTTATTATTACATTACATAGTAATATAAAAATATCAATATTTTTTCTATTAAACTCTTATTTTCATTTCATGATTAGTATTATAAAATATTTTTTTATTATCAATAAATCATTATAATCATTATGCATGATATATTTGATTATGTTAATATATTGATGTTTATTCACCCGTTTTGAAGAGTTTCTCCTTCATGGGAATCAAAATCCAAATATTCTAAAGTTCAGAAATGTGCTGTCTTTGTATTTCTCATTTCAATATTGATTAGGTTCAAGTACCAGCATCACAAGTCACTTTATTAATTATTTAGAACTGATTGATTGACAGGTTTTTGATTATATCAGCGCTTCCTCATTTTTGACTTCTCCAGCATCCAATTTCAGATATTTACACGAAGCTGGAGACCCATGGGCTAAAAGTGCGTTGATATAAAGAGCATAGTTAAGGCAGTTAAAGTCAAGTATTCTTTTTTACTGTTACGAAGTGTACATTCCTTGGTATTTTATCAGTCCAGTCGCAGTCTTTCATCTTGCATACCGAAAGCTGGTCTACTCTTGGGTATTTATATAGTCTATGCCTTAGGTATGCTAATTAAGCAGTCATTTACATATTACTTGAGCTGATTATAGTAGTGCTATTCACCGGAAGTTATGTTTAATTCCCCATCCCTTCCCTCGTTAGGTGGTCAGTAATGTCAGTTCTCTGGTTGTTGCGGGATGAACTTCGTTTCGTGTGTGTGTTTTCGTATTTGTTATTGTGTCTAAATGGGTCCGTGTTTGTGGGCGAGTTTGTGGGCGTGTTTGTTTTTTATAATGTTATAATCCCGCAATTATTTCGTCCAGTTAACTGATGTTCCTGCCACATTTAGGAATTGTGGAGTGGGGGGGGTATTACTAACACTATTTTGTTTTGTTTTATGTAAATATTATTAAATCATATTGTAAATAATCATTGGGGTTTTTAAATTGTTGTTTCCCCCACCACCACAGACTTTGAAATATATATATGGGGACTAGTTAGGATTTCATTTGGGGTATTATGGTGGACCTAGTAAGAAAGGTAGGAGTGAATGTGTTGTTTTGGTGATAGGAATATTGTTAGTATGTTTGGGTCCGTGTCTTTGACTAGCTAAGTTTAGAATTAAGACAGAAGAAGACCGTCCCTCCCCAACTCCCTTTTTTTGGCCTTGTGCCACATTTTGTACCAACGTACGAATAAATAACTATTCACCGGAAGTTAAGCTATGCCGGGTAGAGCTATGAAACGGTCACTTTATATGACCATAAAAGGTGCCAGACCTGAGCTTAAGGTTTGTTGCTTCGTATACAAATGGACTTTGCATTTAGACATAAAAGTTCAACAATTTTGAGAAATGATGAAGAAATACGTATATAATTTTTTTGAGACTTGTCCCGGTGTGGAATCAAAAAGTTAAATTATCTGTGTGCCTGTTAAAATTATAGTGCAGTCCATAATTCCGTTGAACACTGCCTGCTCTACTGAGTTTATATAGCGGCCACTAAGGGATTGTCACTTTAAGAATCTTTGGATGATAGTCATGTTACCAGACAAAAATAGATTTCTTTTATTCAGCTAACAACCATAGATTAAAACAATCTGAGGAAAACTGTGTGATTTAACAATTAATTCGGGACACGACGGAGTATATAGGACGAATATTAGTGTGAAAGTAAATACCGATTAAATTATTAGAGCGAAACGCTAAAGTTGTGTGAAAATCATGTAGCTAATATGAAACTTATCATGAACTTATAACATTAATTCAATTCTTTCGTGCGTGAAAGGTTTATTGTGTTCAGTCTTTGGCTTTGTAAATACATTTTGGTCGTTCGTCCTGCGTAATGGTTTCTGACTGTAGAAGCTCTAAAAGACTGGTACCCAATCCGTTAGCTTCTATAAATGATTTCATAATACTCAGGTAAGGAGATAGGTATATTCATGATATTTAGAAAACTTATCTTACGAGGGAGCAATGTCTACACAGTGGAATGGTGTTAGGAAGACAATCTTCTATGTTGGGACATTTGGTAGGTGGATATTTTTTGAATTTTTTTTTTTTAGAAAATCAACATTGCACTTGGTAAAAAGCTGGGATTTTATGTGATAAATATTGACACCAGAAGTTTGATTTATATCTTTTACCAACCCTTGAGCATTTAGTTTTAAATATCGCCCGAGAAAAATGTTCAGAAATACAGAATTTCCGCCGGTTTTTGTTTACAGACTGACTTCAACATTTAACTGTTTCAAGAATATGTAAAATAAAGTTGAAATGTTTAGTATTAGAGACATTGAATGGAAAATATATTAAAACCAGAATTCTACTATGAATCGCCACAAGGAATATATGCAATTTTTACTGTATTCTATGAGTGGAAACTATGTCGATATTCTAAAAGATTACAACAAAGCTAGTCAATGAATAAAATCTTACACCATTTGTTAGATAATAATTAATTAAAAAAATAGATAAAATTGTACATAACACCATAACACTCCGGGGAACAAATTATAAAACCAAATGTTTTAAATTTGTTATGTTTATTGAAAATGGCACGAACTATACTACACTCTATAATATATTACATCATAATATTGTTAAATTGAAGATATACAGTTTTTGGCTATGGAATTTATTTCCCTTTTAACTGCAAACAACTAAGTGCATATATTTAAATTATAAATTGCATAAGGCTTTGCTATAAGACATTCACTGATTTCCGGAATGAAATTATAACGTTACAATTTTGATCCTAAACTTAATGTTTAAACTCGTTTTGTCAAAAAGTGGTAACAATTTGTGAAAAAAATATTTTGTTTTATTATTTATAATGTCAAACCCCACCTTTATAAATCGAGTGTAATACCACAGTTTCAAAATCGACCTGCCCTATTAGGACATGCCTGCCAAGGCAGTCAGCATCAGTAACAGGGTTCGACATTGAAATAAAGTGATTAAATATATATATATATATATATATATATATATATATATATATATATATGTGTGTGTGTGTAATTATATTTGTAACAATAATTTAGATAAAGTTACGTTTGTGTTATTATTATTATTATTGAGTGAGAAGGTAACACGGTTGTAAAATCGACCTGCCCTATTAGGACATGCCTGCCAAGACAGTCACTGTCAGTAAGAGGGTTCGACATTGAAATGAAATTATTAAATATATATATATATATATATATATATATATATATATATATATATATATATATATATGTGTGTGTGTGTGTGTGTGTGTGTGTGTGTGTGTGAAAATATATAGAAAATAGGAAGGAACTGGTTAGGTAAATAATCCAAAGTCCCTTAGTATTTTAGTTATTATTTGAAAAAAAATAGTGCTCGATACAAAAAGTAGAGCATAAATATAATTATTTATTTAAAATATGATTCCAAAACGCTACATAAGAGGTCTCATGTTTCAAAACAAGAGCCGAAAACTTCACTATAATTATTTAAATTAAATTGAGTTAAAATAAGCTCTGTTCCATCTTCAAGCGAAATTTTTTTTGGAATAACGTATATCTGAAATTTACGTGTTTTAAAAATTGAAATCAAAATTTCCATGGTAACAGCTAGGGGGAATTGTTTAAATTGGGTAGGCGAGTGTTGGGTGTTAATAATAAGTATCAATATAGAGTTACTTTCATAGATGTCAAGTCAGGGAAAGGTAGTGGTGTCTAAACTTTAAACGGAAGATGTATTAACCCTCGTCTAGTTTGCATGTCTATGGAGATTTATTTATTTTTTTATTTTATTTTTTATGAAAGGGATTTGTGCATATAAAAAAAACTGTTGTAACGTTTGTTTTTTGACGATAACCCTTTATGAAGTCGTCAAAAACAATTCAATTTATACATACATATATGTGTGTGTGTGTAATTATATTTGTAACAATGATTTAGATAAAGTTACGTTTGTGTTATTATTATTCCTATTACTATTATTATTGAGTAACACGCCAAAAACTTTGGTGTCTATACGAATCCTAATATAGCCATCATGGCATCCACTCTGATAATGGTTTACCAGGCACATGTCATCTAGTCTGAAAAGTGTTTACCAGATACACGCACAACGGTAAATGTGCGCAACATAGTGACAGGTTTTGATAAAAGCAGTGCATTACCTTGCAGGAAGCAGTTATAAAGACCTACAGTTTATGTAAGCCATTCCGCCCCGATTGAAGTCATACACTGACGATATTCGTGAGTACCTAGATGTGACTCCCAACTCGCCTTGAGTGCTTCATCTTTCAAATGAATAATAATTCAAATAAAAAACAATCAACGCTTGGTCAAATACACGCCATTTACTCCCAATCACGAAAAGATGCGTCAACTCCGAGTAGACATGTCAAACCTCAACGGACAAGCAAATTTGTTTGTAGAGAACACGATATTTACAGTCATCCATCTTAATTCACCATTGTATAAATGTCCAAGGTAACAGCTCAAATAACTTCAAGTTTTGTTTTGATTTTCGCAATGCAGGTTTTAAATTTGGTGGTATAGACCCCTGCGTCCGTAGGACAAATGGAACAATATTAAATGCTAGAGAATCACATCACAGATGAAGAAAGGTTTAGAATGTGATATATTTGTGATTCTGTGATATTTTTAATCATTACATCTCGAGTAAGGTGAGAGTACCAATAAGCGAGGAAAGGACATTAAAAGAAAGGCGTACAGGAAGACAGACGATGGCGATTGACGGTGAATTTAAATTCATGAAGATTGTACATGGCATAGAAGCAAAATTTGGAAGGGAATTCCATTGGCTTGGAGTGACAGGAAATAAATTATTCGAATAGAAATGACGTTTGCATCTACCAATACCGAATGATGACAATCAGAATGTTCTAATGTAAAAAGGCATAAGGTTATATTATATTATAAAAGGGATATTATTTGATAAAATATCCAGTAACATTATAAAAGAAATAAAAATAAACAGGTATGTTTTTAATTGTTTAGTACATAAATTTGTCAGTCCCTACTCGGTATTGAATGGTTATGTTTTTCTACGAGTCCATTTTCTCTGCTTATTATATCATATCTAGTTCCTGCTCTATATAGTATCGACAATGCCTTTTTCTGTGACGTTTTCTGGTGTGTTCTAGATTGAAAACGTTTATCGTTTGGTTGCGAGTCAGATTTTGTTGAAAGTTGAGGTTTTGTCGACAAATGAAAAAGTGCACTTTTGCCATACTACGCTCACATCGGAACTATGAAAAAGAAAACATTTAGACGGTGTATATGGATCGTACTCCAGATCTTCGGACGGTCAAAAAGGTGTTTAGCGGATTTCGTCAGAGTGATTTTAAACGAAACGGTCAACCACGCTCCGGACAAACGTCTGACGTCGTTGAAGACGCTGTCCTTCTGAATATTTCGACGGAAGAAGTCGCAAGGTTTTGTAAATCGATATCTCAACTGCCTTTCACCATTTGAAGAGACTTGTGTTGAAGAAAAACAGCCGATTTCGGCAAATTGAAAAGATTTCATTTTCCTTCTTGCACACTCCGTATTCATTTGACTTGGCTCCTTCCGATTTACATTTATTCTGCTCTCTATAGAAACATTTAAATGACAAAAAGTAGTCTCTTTACAGTCTGCCTCGCAGCCGTCTTCCAATAATAAATACGAAGTTTCTACAAAAATGCCTTAAACAAGTTTTTAGAAGTATGCGAGGCAATTGTTAAAAACAACGGAGACTATGTTATAAACTAATTAATGTTTTTCTTTTTGAGTATGTAATATTTTGTTTTTAATTTTCTAATTGGGTATAAGATTATTCAACTCAAACTCTATGGCATTAAATATCACATTCTCGCCACAATCCTTTACATTTTGTCAAAACTCGATCATGTAAACACAGCTAAATGTATGTAACCGTGACTACTTTTGTTTTAATTTCTCAATCTTTTTTATTCTTTACAGTGTATTCTTACTTTTGCTTTAGCGTATATATATATATATATATATATATATATATAGATAGATAGATAGATAGATAGATAGATAGATAGATAGATAGATAGATAGATAGATATAGATATAGATATATATAAAAAAGTGAACATTGAAGTCAGCACAGCACTCAGAGGCGACAGTCTTCTCCGACAGCGCCGGCTATGCTAGCTTAGACATATTCAATATAAGCCAGATGGGAGGATTCTGAATGTCCTTCTATACGGGAACTAGACACCAGTAAAAGGGCAACCTCATCTTCGCTTCAATGACGTCTTCAAAAGGGATTATGGGGGCAATAGACATAGACATCGATAGGTGGGAAGACATCGCCAATGGAGAAGCGATTTACACCGATGGCTGGAGCGAGTAGAAGATAAACGAAGTGTTTACTCCGCTGGGAAAAAAAAAACAGGTGACATCAGGGGAGAGCGTATTCATTGTAATCGAGACTGTCACTCCCGTGTAGGCCTGTACAGCCATAACAGATGGGACACCGCCATTAACATGACTCTTTTGGCGCAGATCCAAGTTTTCTCGAGACAGACGGATGCCACACACAAATTGATTCATAAATATTTTTTGTTTTTGTTTATCAGATTTATTCTTCAAGACATACGTTACAATTATACTTTATTTAATTCTACGTTTACTATTATTTGAAATGACTTGTTGCCACTTATCAGGCAGCTCTTCGATATCTTTTGAGTAAGGTTCCGCAGATTTTTATGGGAAAACGTTTAGGACGGGCTCGTAAAAGAATGTTTACCTATTGGAAGCGTTTTGCAGTGATCGTAAAAAAAAGGTAAGAATCGGCTGGTGTAGGACAATTGAATATGGTGGGGTCTGTTAGAACAGATCAATCGGTCTAAAAATCTTCTTTAGTTATTCCTGCTGTCTGCAGACTTTCGTTGCCATGGAGAACATTTTTCCTTTAATATGTAGTGTATGCTGCTACTGTTGTTCAAAGATTAATTAGATTTGTTTTAATTTCTCAATATTTTTTATTCTTTACAGTGTTACCTTTGCTTCAGCGTAAATATATATAGTGAACATTGAAGTCAGCACAGCACTTAGAGGCGACACTCTTCTCCGACAGCGCCGGCTATGCTAGCTTAGACATGTTCAATATA
Source organism: Acanthosepion pharaonis (assembly GCA_903632075.3). Taxonomy (NCBI): domain Eukaryota; kingdom Metazoa; phylum Mollusca; class Cephalopoda; order Sepiida; family Sepiidae; genus Acanthosepion; species Acanthosepion pharaonis. The sequence continues at coordinate 2,890,222 of CAHIKZ030003813.1, forward strand.
TGCCAGATGGGAGGATTCTGAATGTCCTCCTGTACGGGAACTAGACACCAGTAGTTAAGGCAACTTTTTTTGTTTTTACTGTTGTTCAAAGATTAAGACATGTTAGTGCACTCCAAATTCATTCTTAACTGCCACGTATGATCAGTAGTAAGAATGATATATTCCCCATTGCAGTTGATTTCCAAAAATAAAAAAAAAAACTTTTGACTCAACCTTATACATAATTCTCCACTTCGCAATGTCGATATAAGCAACAAAAAAGAATAGAAAAAAAAGACAAATGATATGTTCAGTCGTCAGAGTAACAGGTGGAAACAAATCCAAATTATGTACACATTGCCCTGAGAATCGCTGGCTCTATTTGTTATGCTAATCTTTCTTGGTCTCTGCGTTAAATTCTTTACGTTAATTTAGTAGAGTGGTGAATTAATGAAAAATTAGTTACCCTTTGACATATATAGCACATGCAAAAGTAGGAATCTAGCGAACTAGTTTTATTGAGTGTCATTCTTGCCAGGGGTTACATTTTTATTTAATTGTTATGACTCAATCAATAATTCCTAAAAACGGATTTTAGCAAAACTCTTCCGCCTAATGACACGGTATACCATTATTGACCTTACTGCAGCTGTAGAATCATATCGTCGCACGAAGGCCTTTGATAATCGCTGCCCACATGCAACAAATTTAACTATTATCATTATTATAATTTGTCTACGCTGTTTTCTGCATTGTATCTTGTAGAGCAGAGTTTAACCTATTAGGACCTATTGGATAATTGTCATTTAATTGATAGCACTTTCTTTTGTATATTAGATGTTCCTAGGATCTACGACACATCTTGCTAATTATAATGAAGTTTCTTTTATATTATTATTATTGGTGTATGTCATGTTTCCTGCTTTGTATCAAGTAGAACTAGATCCAAACTATAGTTCTTAGCCCCTATAGGATAATTGTTATTTAATTGATAACACTTTTCTTATTATTATTATTATTATTATTATTATTATTATTATTATTATTTTATTTCCTTTGATTTCTGGAGTGTATTCATTTCTTAGCGGGTCCGACCACAGACCTAAGATCAGAAATGTGTAATTAAAAAACTCCAAAAAACAAAAAAAATAATAAAAAAACACATATTTTACATAGATAAAGACCTTCGTAAGGTGTGGACTATATACACTTTCGAACATTTTTTGTATTTCTTAAAGGCATGGGACACCAAAGATCCCTTTCAATGAGTCTATTAGAATCTTTTCCAATCAATCCGAGGGCTCCAACTACAACTGAAATTGTCGATGTTCTCATGTGCCACATTTTTGAGATTTCGATTTCAAGGTCTTTGTATTTTGATAGCTTTTTGAATATCTTCAAAGATACATTGCAGTCTGCAGAGACTGCAATATCAATAAGGAGGCACTTTCTGTTTGCGGGTCTCTAATAACGATGTCTGGGGGATTAGCTTTGATTCTTCTGTCTCTGTGTATTGTGAGGTCCCATAATGTTTTTACAGGTCCGTAACCGGGGCTAGGTGGTGTTCATACCATTTTTTTAAAGGTTTTTTTCCGTAGAAATTGCAGATTTTCCAGTGCAGATACTGGCCCAAACTGTCATGCTGTATTTTATATTGAGTGCGTGCCAATACCGTGCAATTTGATACAAGATGTTCAATTGTTGTCACAGAATCTGTATTTTGGACCAACACAATTTTTAGTATGTGTGTCTGATAATTTCTAGTTTACAAACATTGGTCCAAGGCAGCAAGAATAACAGTTTTGATTTCAGCTATTATCACTGCGCATCGTAGTCACTGATGGATGTTAAAGGGCTGGGGATTAACTGTGAAGCGGTTTATCTTGCTATCGATTCTGTATCTGGTCGGATGGATATGCATTTGCTTTCTTTTTTTAACTATTTTGCAACTTCAGTCGGTGTATTGTGCTTTACTTGTATTTTTGCACCCATTTGAAACTTATTATTATTATTATTATTTCCTTTGATTACTGTTGTATACACATCTGCTGCTGGGTCCCAGCCAGAGATCTAAGGTCAAAAGAGATCAGAGGTCAAAAGTGGTTTCATGATATTTTCCATTGATCATTTTTGTAAAAACAAAACCCCCAAAAAACAACAAATTTACACCATTTAAAAAAGAATAAAGCACCGCGTAATATGTGAGCTGTAAAATTTTATTATTATTATTATTATTATTATTATTATTATTATTATTATTATTATTATTGTTGTAACCTTTGATTTCTGGTTTTGTTGCGGACACATTTCCTACCGGAAAACTACAGCCAGAAATGGCATTATGGAATTTTCCGTTGTGCATTTTGGAAAAATAAAAAGGAAGACAAAACATTATTATTATTATTAATGTCATCATCATCATCATTCGATTTTATTGGACATTATACCAAGTTATTATGGTGTGTTATTTGGCCACATTTTGTTAATTTTTTTTTTTTTTTTTTTTTATCTTTGAAGTTGCTAGCGTTACATAGACAAAGTTCTTGTGTGCTGTACTTAATAAGACAATTTTCTGTATGTCTCTTAAGCTGGGGTTTCCAGGGATTCTTTCAATGTGTTGTTTTGTCAGAAACTGGTATTATTCTTGATTTTTTTCACTGATTTCAATTTCCAGGTCTTTTGTATTTTGATAGTTTTCAAAAAACAATCCGCTGGACAAATAAACAAAGAGTTTTTTCTTTCTGGTTTTTGACAATAATGTCCGGCCTATTATTATTACCATTTATTAAAAATTATTTAAATTTTGTATACACACTGTTCTTAACCAGAGACTTAAGGTCAGAAATGTTTTTCATGATATTTTCACTGATCATTTTCGTAAAAAAAAAATAAATAAACAAAGATCACACCATTTAAAAAAATAAAGCACTATTATGTATTACAATTATTATTATTATTATTATTATTATTATTATTACCTTTGATCTCTGGTTTTGTTGTAAACTCATTTCCTACCGGGTCCCAACTAGAGACCTACCGTCAAAAATGGCATCATGAAATTTTCCATTGTACATTTTTTGAAAAATAAAAAAAGGAAGAGAAAACATTATTATTATTATTATTGTTGTTGTTGCTACTGATTTTTTGCAAGTTAATGGAAACGCTAAGAATGATGCTAATATCAATAGCGATGTCTCGAATAATAACAGTTTTGCTGCGTGGGTCCTTAGAAAGGATATTAAATTGTTTTTCTTTGTTTAGTGCGGATAAAGCAGGTGTATTGTTTTACTATGCGCATGCATCATTTAGTGTGAAAGTGACTGTGTCGTGTGAGATGTCACAGCTATCGACAGGAGATTAGCGAATCGTGTGTTATGGACGATAAATCCTTTTAAGCTCGACTGAAAATGGCTTATTACTCCCTTGGTAATTAGAAAGAGGTTTTTGATTCGAGATTTATACTAAAAAGGTTAAATGGAGAAAAAAAAGAGCAAACTCTAGTAAAGTGGGAAAGAAAAAATAAACTATCGGAAAAGCCTGGATAAACATTTTTATTAGAAAGGGGAAATTGGAAAATCTAATAAAAGGTAAGTTAAGAAATTAATGTATATTAGAATGGACCCTAGCTGTAAAAAAAACACGTAATAGGAGTTGTAATCGTATATTGTCTGTATTTATCAGATTTGATATTGTAATCTGTATTTTTCATCTCAATTCAGGAATGACAGGCTTGTAATATTCAGTGCCTCTAAAACTAATATTTCATCATCAGAGAGCAGAACCCGAGTTCTTTCCAGTTATGATAAACGATTGTACTTTCAATGAGGATCCATGTCTAAACGTCTATTGCCTCTTAAGTTCGCCTTAGATCGTGTGGACCTCGTATATATGAAGTTAAGAAACATCGAGGCTGGTCAGTACCTACATGGGTGATCGCTTGTGAATACTAGGTGCTGTAAGCTTACATGTGCAAGTGGTGTAATAAAAAATGGCTTGGAATTGTTAATCGGAGATCAACTTCCAGCTGGTTCGCTATATTCACTTACGTACAAATATCCATGTGAAAAGTATGATTCCACCTATTCTACGTCTTGCTAACCATCAACAGATTTACTCAGAAAGCTACTGGCGCAACCAATCTATGCCAAATTAAGCTTAGATGAGCTCGTGGTGTAATGGATAACGGCTTGAAATTGCTAATCGGTGAGCCGAGTTTCAATTCCAGTTGAGTTCTTTATATTCAATTACTCCCATGAACCCTTGCGAAAGTTATGAAGCCATCTAGATATGGGGGCAAATAATGACTTGTATCACTTAATATTGTCTAAAAAATATTTATACCCTAAAAATATTTTCTGGATTCAGATAACTTGCAAAGGGTTTATAAGCTGTTGAGAATAATCGAGAAAGATTCTGAACAGATGAACAAATTCCTACACCAGAAAGTACTTGAATGCTTCCATGCTCTGGTTTTAACGATGCCTTCTACGAGTATAGATATAAATTAAGACGGAAATAAAGAAGTTAGTTCCGACGAGATTTGAACTTGTATATTTAGGCTGCCATTTGAAACATCATATTCATGCATACTATGACTGTAAATTAGATCAGAGAATAATTAATCATTCTCTGATTGGTTTTGCACCTGCGAGTAACCAATGAAATGCACCTGGTATAAACAGTTTGGTTACACAGCCTTATCGAAAGGCATTCTACAAATTAATCATAAAGCTCATATAATTTTTCAATATTCTCCATTCCATTTTGTTTGTTTATTCTTCAGTTGTTCTATATTTCAGGTTTTAAACAATTTGCAAAGAATTGCTAAGCCGTAGAAAATGAAATAAAATTTTTCCCTTTTTAGACTAGATTGGAAAGGGATAAATTCTCAAACCTCGCTTTCAGTTTCAATTATTACGCCTTAACCAGCTGTACATATGACTAATTAGCTTATAGGTTAAGTCTTAAAGAGAAAAATTCAAAAATATATTAATCTATATTTCTAGAACAAAACACTTTCCTTCATTTTTAATTGTAAACTAATGACCTTGGATTAGTAATAAATAAGACAAATTACTGTAAAATATTTTCTTTAATAATTTCAGCCCAATCTAGCCACTGGGACGCATGGGATTAATGAATATGAAAGAACATTAGAAAAAAATATTAAGAATTAAGAAGCCATAGAGTTTTCTATAATGAAAGTTGACTTAAAAGCAGAAGAGAAATCAACAAGTGAGAAGTGCGAGAGAAGAAACTGTTAGCATAGAACTTACGGTTACATCTGGACATTTCAGTTGTAAAATAATGTCACCTATCTCTCCGTTCAAACCTTCGCTTAAATTCGTAAAATTCAAGGTACTAAAAAAAAGCACATCAGAACAATTAACATGAAAACATTTATGGAAAAAGAAACAGAGAAGCTACTTAACGGCTGTGGGAAAATGTCTGAAGCCGAGATATAAGGTCAGGACCGATAATAGAGCCACAAATAAGAAAGCAATCTATTTTTATTATCTTCGGTTTTAAACAAAACTTTCACTGTAAATTTTACGTGTGAATTTTCTTATAAGCTAAACTGGAATATAACATATAGAAAAATAAATAAACATACCTTGTTTAGCGAAATAACACACACAAACGCACACAAGCGCGCACTCACACACACACATGACTATAGCACAAGTAAATAATGGCCCAAACGTTTGTACATTCTTATCCAACATTCGTCATATGTATTATACAATGAAATCCCCAATATAATTTTAATTATTTCACCCCAAATTAGGCAATAAATCACTAAGCGGTCAAGGACTTAGTGTGAAAGAAGAAAATGTAAGCACAGAATTTATTGTTACATATAATAATTTCCAACGAAAAATGATGAAACCTATCTCTAAGTCTATCCCTTCATTTAAATTCGTAAAAGTCAAAATACTAAAGAGAAAAGCACATCAGAACAATTATCACGAAAACATTTATGTCATGACAATGATGGCAACAGAAGATGGTTAAATCCATATATATATATGTTTCCGTGTGTTCGTGCAGATATATTTACCAAAATTACACAAAAATATCGTGAAATACTAAAGAGGAAATTTATTCAATAAATCGCCATTGACTTCAATCAACGTCTCCAGACAACCAGAATCTCCTTCAAATCTTCTGAGAGGTCTCTTTGTTTAAGTTGGTGAATTGTGCCATAATCTTGACCATTAGTTCATCTTTGGTGTTAATTCTGTTGGTTTCTCGCTGAATGGCGCGCCACACATTATAATCAAGGGAGTTGAGTCTGTGGAGTTATGTGGCCAGATGTAACGTGTGTTGTGGTAGTAGAAATTGTCTGGCAGCCAGGAATGGGATCTCCTGCTTCTGTGGCATGGTGAAGTGTCCTGTTAACAGATATAGGTTTTCCAGCAGCCTTTTCATGACCCAGGGCAGACTAACTCAAGGCAATTGATGTAGGCCGCTGTGCTGACTCTGATGCCCGCACCAACAAATTCGGGACAACGATAAGTGTGAGTTTTCTGAACTAACACACCATCTTAATCACCATTAGACTCATCCAAATCTTTCCGAATCTTCTACACTGTCCTCAGATTGATACTCAAACGTTCTTATTGGAGATTACGGCGCGAATGCTAAGCAGTACAGCATACCGTTTTCAAATGTCTCTGGTGCACGGGATAGAGTCATAGTATTTCTTTTTCTCACAAACGGTGCCCAACTGACCCTACTATACAGTGCAGTCGACAAAATCGAAAACACAAAGCACATAGGCAAAATTAAAAATATGACGACAACTTACCCATCGCACTCTGTAATTGTGTATATGTATTGAAATAAAATCCATAACAAGGAGTTACATTTATAAATTGAATTGCTGAATCAAATTTAAACAATATTCATTATTTTCTTTTTTAAACTTTAAGTAGGAACGATTAACTGGGTGCGACAATAGAAAATTCAGAGAAGTACGAAAATCCTATTTGCTTACAAATGTTGTCCGGTGAAAGAATTATATAAGTTACTATTAGCGCCACAATAATGGAAGTGTAGTAATTGATTGCATTATCCTTTGTTAAACAAAACTTTATTTGGTCAGGTCAGGACCAACTGTAATCTAATAATTTTATTAAATAGTTTGTGATTCTATATCATTATAATAGTGGTGGTTATAAAACAACTGTTACGTAATATCAACCCGCCTATATTTCAGTGAATGCGAGGAAATTTCCTCTCAGGCGAAGAGGAGACGTGGTTTCTCTAGAACGAGGCTGAGAATACTACGGAAAAAGCAGAATGTAAGGTTTCCTTATTTCAACTTCACTGGATTGTGAAAAACATTTTATTATTATTTCAAATCGGTTGCATTTAATCAAGAAGGTTTATTAATTTCACCTCTTCCGTGTATACAAAGGACAAGGTTTACTTATTTCAAATCTGACTTGAAAAAGAACACGTCTTCATTATTTTTTAACATGAGTCAAAGACAGCATGTGGATAAATTCTTACGTTTGATAATTTCTGTTTTCCAATGAAATTGGAAAGCCAGAATGACGGAAGTAAACCACCAAAAATAAAACTTAATACTTAATATCTATCTATCTATCTATCTATCTATCTATCTATCTATCTATCTATCTATCTATCTATCTATCTTTTAAGCTGACGTGCAAATAGTCATCCAATACGTGCATCGTATCATGTAGCACCTCATCTAACCCTTCGAAATACTGCAAATCCTCTGACGTCAATTCCATATGTGGAATATCATGCCCCGTTTGAACTCAGGTGAGTATAATAATTGCTGTCAGAAAATGACTTACCCGATGTCAAATCACAACAGATATAGATCTGGATATCTCAGTGTCTCCAAGATAAGGTATATACAGTTACTGATATTTGGCATTCCAACACACACACACACACACACACACACACAGACCCACGCACATACATACATACATACATACATATATATATATATATATATATATATATATATATATATTGGCAGCATATATTCTTTATGACATGTCTCATTAAATAATTTAGACAAGTTTTGTGTACATATTCTTAATAGGATCCAGTCATATTTACTAATGAGTTTCTTAGTATACTTCTTCAAGGAAAAAAGAAAATTACCATGTTGATGTATATCCATTTTATGTTGATGTATCTTCATTTATTCTCGAGTAATTTCGACATTAGAACAATATATATATATATATATATATATATATATATATATATATATATATATATATACGTGTTTGTGTAAAACTTCATTTATACATCAAATACATCTGCAAAATGAAATATGAATACAAGAGGAAAAAATTATTTACAAATGAGTTTAGTTTTCTAGTGAAATTTATCAAGTTAAGCACGAAACTTGATTCTAAAAATTATGTTTGATTATAAAAATATATATATTATATATATATATATATATATATATATATATATATATATAGTAGCGTCAAAACTAAGGGACAAAATTTTAAAACCTAATATTTGTTAGAAATAACAATTGTGAAAAGCTGAAATCTTAACAACTGGTAGTCATTATCATCCATAATAACATACTAAAATTTGAATCATTTGCAAAGGATAGAAAAAGAATTATAACAATTATTTATTTATTTTCAAAATAGGATCGTCCAAAAGTAAGTAAATAATTGTTATAATTATTTTTCTCTCCTTTGCAAATGATTCAAATTTTAGTATGTTATTATGGATGATAACGACTACCAGTTGTTAAAATTTCAGCTTTTCACAGTTGTTATTTCTAACAAATATTAGGTTTTAAAACTTCTGTATAGATGGTCGCCGCGGTAAAAATTTAAACAGAAATGTCAGTTATGATCATACATCGATTGGAAGATGTATCGTAGATGCGACTTCATACAGCATCCAGACGCTTTTGCTTTTATTTTTATCGCTCCTGTTTTCTTCTGTAGATTTTATTAAGAAAGGCATGAACCAGGACCCAAAACTACTGTAGAAGTCTCAGAAATTACTTCATTTCTATATATTTTCGTCTTAGTAAATTACTTTACCCTTTTAATTAAAACTGTACCCTTTGAGACGAAATGAGTGTCAGATTCATTACGATGAATGAAATATTTGAGGAGCTTTCTACTTTGCATTATATTTAAGATAATTACGATATTGTAATAGTTTTAAAAAAATCATGTTTTACAATAATTTAAACATGAGGTTTTTAATCGAATTCACTCCAAGCACAACAGTAAAAACACTGAGCCACAAGGAGTTATTGGGTGTAGAAAACTTAGAAAAAGCGAACATTGCTGAGGAACAACAACAAAGCAGAAAAATCAGGATGACAATAGATAGCGATTGAAGTTGCATTTAAATTTTTGAAGATTAACGTTGGCTGGAAATTATGAAACCAGAAGTGAGTTCCACAACTAAGAGATGCGAAAAAAAGAAACTTAGCATAGAACTTGCGGTTACATCTACTCAGCCCAATAGTAAATCGGTGAAATATCTTAGAATCTCTAGTACTGCGCTTAAATTCAAAACGTCTAGGCACCATATCGAAGTGTTCATCCAAATAGTTAGCAAGAAAGTATTTATAAAAAGGCAAAGTAGGATAATCTTACGTCGGCGAGATATTGACTGATGCCGAGAGGTTCGATCGGAGCCAATAATATTGATGATTCTTCTTTGGATTTTATCAAGGATATCTAGATATATAGCAGGAACACCGAACCATATGTGGCAGCAATATTCTAAGCACAGACGAATGGTAAACTTCTAGATATGCC